>OX451401.1:20120269-20222665 GCA_949629135.1 Eremobia ochroleuca | reverse complement strand
GTACATAAATAAATATTCGAAGGCACGGTTGGCGCAATGTTAAGCGATTGACTGCTGCGCAGCGTGTCGCGGGTTCGATTCCCGCACGGAATAAGTATTTGTATGACCTACAAGTAGTTGTTCCGGGTCCAGCTGAATGTGAGTCACGTGTTTGGGTGTGGGTCACGTGTGTGTCACGTGTCTATGCGTGTGGGTCAAGTGTGTGTGCGTGCGGGTCACGTGTATGTCACGTGTGTGTCACGTGTACATGAATGTGAGTCACGTGTGTTTGGGTGTGGGTAACGTGTACGTCACGTTTGTATGTGTGTGGGTCACGTGTGTTTGCGTGCGGGTCACGTGTGTGTCACGTGTGTTTACGTGTGTGTCACGTGTATGTGCGTGCGAGTCACGTGTGTCAGCATGTGAGTCACGTGTGTATAGGTGTGGGTCACGTGTGGATGTGTGTTTGTGTCACGTCAGTGTGTTTTTCAGTCACGTGTGTATGTTCGTGTGTGTCACGTGTGTATGCGTGTAGGTCACGTGTGTGGGCGTGCTGGTCACGTGTGTGTCACGTGTGTATGCGTGTGTGTCACGCGTGCATGAATGTGAGTCACGTGTGTTTTGGTGTGGGTCACGTGTGTGTCACGTGTGTATGCGTGTGATCACGTGTGTGTGTGTGCGGGTCACGTTTGTGGTCACGTGTATATGCGTGTGTGTCACGTGTGCATGAATGTGAGTCACCTGTGTTTGGGTGTGTCGTTGTTTCCATTTTAATCATGGTCTGGCAGTTTGTGTGGGTTATGCGGCCTACACAAATGTCCTGTTCTTGGTATTGTTCGTCGAATCGTTGAGCTCCTTAAGTTCTGAGTTGAGCTGCACGGTTACTGACGAATGCGTGCACTAACTGCACAGGTCCACTCAATCTATGTGGTTCTTTCCCCGAAAGACCACTTCAGACACCAATCTTCATGGTCGTCAAAGATTATGTCCAGATTTTTATATACACATTGACACTGATGAATTTTATATACATATGTATACAATGACATGGATATTTACTTTGTAACGTATTTTATTTTTTATTATATTTATTGTGAATCTCAGGAATATGTGGGTCATTTTTTTTTCTGTTTTCCTTCTTAGTTAGTTTTAATCAGGATCTAGCAGTTTGAGTAACTTATGCGGCCTACCCAATTGTCCTTTCATTGGTATTATTTGTCGAATCGTGAGGCTCCTCAAGTTCTGAGTTGAGCTGCACGATTTTCGACAAATGCGTGCACTGATTGGACAGGTCCGCTCAATCTGTGTGGTTCTTTACTCAAAAGACAATTTCAAACATCAATCTACATGGTCTTCACATGATCTGACCAAGATTATATCTGGACTTTAAAAGAGACTGTGACTCTGAGTTTGTTTCGGCCTTTCTTCTCAGAGTAGTCAGATAGGAAACGCCGTGAATGCCATAAGATTCAATCAAAAGTTGTCATCCTTCCTGTGCAATAAAAAAAAGAGCAAATAATCTGCCAAAGAACGCTACAATTGTGTTAAATATGGATTTATCATTACATAGAATTTACACAAGCAGACACTTCGACATGATTCACATTACAATACAGAAGGTCCCGGCTAGGCACACATGTCGTCGAGCGGCGGAGAGCACGCACAACGCGTGCCTGCGCGTGCGTCTCCGACAATGAATAACAAGTTGTTCAGACACATGCCCGGGCTCGCGATGGATTCTATGAAAGGAAAATCTAAGAAAGTAATATTAAAGCAACACAGATAATGAAATGCATGTGGCAACAAGTAAACGGTGTTCTCTTTCTTGTAAGTGACTGTCATGAAAAAATGAAGATGATTGAGGTTGAGGATTTCGGCATGACAGCAGCAATGCCTTTATTGAATAAAACATTATATAAAGCTCCAAATAACACCTTCAATAAAAAAAAAAACTGATGAATAAAACAATTGATAGATAAATCAAAACTGAGAAGTTTTACTAAAATCTTTAAAAACTGTCAAAAGTAAAAAGTTCTTATTTGTAAATCCATCTATCTGTCTAATCTACTCCATGAACCCAATGTGCAAACGGCAAAGTGGGCAAGATATTAATACGAGTATCTCTATGATATCAGCAACTGTATAATTTCCCTGTACAACTAGCTTCTTCCCATCTCTTATCACAACAATACCTTCCATCATTACCTGTATAGGCCTAATGACATAACCTTCGCATTTACGTATCATCGTGAGAACTAGTGACGTCCTCTCACAGATCATATCACAAGTTCCGTGCCTACAATACTACGGTATTATAATTATATGGCGGAACTGGCCGATCTTAGCGTGGGTTTGTTTAAGCCTTTAATGGTTTTTAGAGGCCGTATGAGCAGTGTGCTGTGTGCGGCTGTGGGCGTGCTGTTGTACCGGCGCGTTTTTTCTTACAATTATTTATAAAAACGATGCTAGGAAGGCCAGTAGGCCATCATTTCAAAAACATCTTTTTTTTAAGGTGGCTTTCCTATTATCTTTTAGACTTTTGCTGTTCCTACTTCGTAAATCAAAGTTGGAAGCTGAGCGTCGTAAGTAAGGAATGTGCTCATTACCTCAAAACCATTTTACTTTTAGGTCAGACATGGCCTCATTAGTATTTAATAACTTTGGAGGTATCGTAAGAAAACCAAACCTTGTCTTTATTCTGAACCTGCATAAAAACTTTTCTATAGATATGAGAAATGGCCTCTGCTCACTGTGCGACAGTTAATAACTGGTATTAATTTACAAATGATTGCGTTTCCGTGCCTAATAAACATTATAAAATATTAAATTAATGTATGAGCATTGATTTAAGTATCAATTACGTGTTTATTGGCACGATCTTCTAATAAACGTAGCTATTACATCGTCACTGACGTCGGAACATAACATCTGTGTTAATTACTTCGTTTCCCGCGAATTTACAGTCAATAATAAATAACAGAGATATGATGGTATCCTTACTAAGTGTTTCCTGTTTATTATTTTTAATAACCCAGATCTTAATTTAGTCACATTAACTAAATAAATGTTTTTCTACAGAAAGCACTTAAGTAGCAATGAGTTTCCATTCTCAAAGTAACTCTGTTACATCTCTTTATTGTAATATCAGTAGATATTTGGTTTCCTTACCTGTTTGTGCCATACTGAAATAAAAGTGATTGTATTTCAATACTTGCCGCGGTTGGTAATATTTATGAAACGGGGCACAACAATCGAAACACACATCGTGGCATTCCCCGCTCCCTCAAATGGGAATGCCATAACATGCATTGCTACTCTTAGGTACGGCACTATCCGCCAGTGCTGGCCAGCGCTCAGATACTTGCACGTACCACTGTCACGAGCCTCACCTCACGTCTGCAACACCACTGTGCAAGCACGATAATATGGGCCTTGTCACTTGCCAACATCAGAAACTGTTAGGGAAAACAACATTTGATTCTGAACTTTATTTTTTAACTTTTAAGGTCGAATTTAGGATACTTATGATGCCTACACCTTAGAATGTGTAGTTCCTAGTTTTGCCCCTGATAGTTTGATAATAAGGGTTGGTTGAAGATCAGGAGTTATCGCACTTATCACAGTATCAACTGATAATGTAGTGAAATTCAAGATGTTTGTAGAGTTTGCAGGCGACCCGCGATCGTGCTGGGTTGAAGTTTGTAGGAAATGTGTAGAAATTAACGACACTTTTGTTATTAGTAGTACACATTGTTGTATGTATTTACCTCACGAATGAAGGAAAGAGAGAAAGATACACTTGTTTGCGACAAACATGACGCATAAAAAGAACACAAACACAATAAATAATAAAAAAATTGTCGGAAAATTATAACAACTCGTTAGTTATGATTCTCAGAGGGTATGTTTTTTCCTTCTTACAAACTCTAAAGACTGATTTTAGCTTATTAGGTAGGCTTCAGTTTTCACGAAATCAGATTAACAATAACTACATATTAAATTCGTTCACGAAACTGTTCGGCGTTACAAAAATGTAATGATACTGATTTGAAGAATGAGAAGCATTCAATCACTCTCCACATATCTTCATTTATTAGCGGCGCCTAAAAATGAAGAAGCTCTTCATGTCAAGACATTCTAAATCTTCTCTAGAACTTGACTAATTAGTAGTTCACATTACGTTATAGACATAAATCACTGATAAGGAACTCATCACGATGCCTTCCTTTACACGACACGACATCACTAACGTATGGAAATACTTCTCCCTCTGTGTACAACAGGGGAACTTCAAACGACCAGTATGTATCACTCGCCCCGTTACTCCGACAGAACACATTCACTGTGTGCAAGTGGCCCTAATGTTCTAACATTCATCTAATCAAAACGCCATTAAATTCTATTAATACAAAAGTAAGTTTGTGGTTCTAAATGCGTCAACTATCTTATTTTAAAACAGTAAAGAATAAATTACGTGAACAAAAACAGGGAACTTAGAACAAAGTTATTATTGCGTTCAGAATTTTTAGAAACGCCAATACAATGTTTGAGAAACAAACTTTTCGGTTGTAAAGTTAAGTTTGTAGTTTTTAAGTTAAATGATAATGTAACTAACACATTGTGATCTGTACCTCCTACATAATAAGGTATATATTGGCTTGAAGCTGACCATCTCACTGTAGAACACATATATGGTTCTACTTAAGACTGATAACTAGTCTTGGTTTTAATTCGTGAACGCTCATTAGGGTGGCCATTACACCGACGTCGAAAGGAATATATTGTTATTAAAAAATAATTGACTAAATAAGATCAATTAATTGGCATGAGATAATGTTCCTATTAAGATAATTAATATAAATCATAGCGTAAACGATTTCAAATCGAATATTAATAAACTTCTCCGCTATTTCGAAGTTTTCATTTCGAAATTATGCAGTAATTCATTGAATTTTCCAGGGCATTGTTATTAAATTGTTTCTAGTTAAATTGTCTGTAGTCTGACTTAAACTGAAATTCTTGCACCGTAAGTTAGGTAAGTTGGAATGTAAGTTCTACAAAGTACCCGAATCCAGCGCGTGAGCTCTCCACGGATATAATGACCCGCCCGTATCTAGACAGTAGACTATAATGACTTATAAAATGTTAATTGTGTGTTATCAGCAGCAGACTGAGGCCTTAGGCGACTGTGAGTGTGCGCACACTTCAGTGACAAGAGCTGCGCACTATTCAGGGTCAAATGAAATGAGTAAGCGAAACTCCGCAGACGTGATGCTATCGATATTTAAACAAGATAAAACAAAAATGACCAATTTTCTGAACTCATCCTTCGAGTAACTACGCTAACAGCGGTCGTTTAGGCCAAAAAAATTTTTTTTCTGTTTATGTAAAAATATCGAAAGCATCACGTCTGTCGAGTTTTGCTAGCTAATTTAATTTGACCCTGTATAACTGTATAGGTTTCACATTTCAAATAATGACAATATGGCGTTTCCATCATGTAAGTTGTTGCGCTTTCCTTCATCACATTGTGCCTCAGTAGTTATTACTCGCCGTCGTCATTGGACAGCCTATTGTAGCAGCTGTGAAGCGCGGAACATTGTATGAGCGGCCTGGCATCCTTTAGATATTAGGCTTTTTGTTCATATAATTATGTAGGGCAATATCGCTAAGAGCTTAAATATTTTTCTAACACAGAGGGCACTTGAGCTAGCAAGACTGATGGTCTATGTTGGACGAGATCTGAGCTTTATGTATCTTAGGGCAAGATTCCCAGACCGCACTTTGACTTTATTTTGCTAAGTAAACTAATCGTCTCATACAATTATTAATGAACTATATTAAAATACTTATACTTAGTATGCTAACATTCGCTTATAATAATAGATTATAAACAGTATACGCATAACAATAAGTTTGATATTGGTCTGAATCGCATAATTAGCAAAGTAAAGTCAAAGTACGGTCTGGCAATCTTGCCCTAAGAGCAGCTAAAAGAAATGCTTCACGCAGGATTAAAAAATGACTTAACTCCTTACTAGTCTGACATCTGAATATACATCATTATTACTACTCATTTGTGATAAGCCTTTGATGGGGGATGCAACCTGTGACATGCGACATCCTTGCGCCATTCCATCTTCCAAGCACGGTGGGCTGTGCGGCTTTGGCGGCTGCTTTCATTTTAGCCATAACCTTATCAAGCTTTTCTTCTTCACCAATTTCTGTTTCAAAATCTTTCCATGCTTCTAATAGAGGTACCCTCGCCTCCTTTTCTCCAGCACTTCGAAGACTATCATTAGCACGCTCATACACACGCCCAGCTAGTTCTACATTTATATTATCAGCATTCAATTCAAACTTGGCATAAGACAGCCATACTTTCACATGGACTGTTCTCTCTAACAACCTTTCATAAAGAAAACCTGAAGCGGCGCAAATACTCCAATCTCTTTGGAAATTATATGTTTGAGCCGTTTAGGGCTGAAACACTAGGGCCTTAGGTCCGAGTGCTCATCGAATATTTCGGGACATCGCCAAGCGGTTGGTTGACTCTTCACGTGACCAGAGGGCTGGCCTATTTTTAGCTCAACGAATCAGCATTGCCATCCAACGTGGTAATGCTGAAAGCCTTTTGGCCACTTATCCCATTAACAGCGATGCGGACGAATTTTTTGATGCCCAATGAGCTCCTGCCTTTTTCTTTAATATGACAAGTTGTAAGAATAATATAAGGAACGTTAAAAATATTATGGCACACTACAGTATCCACGTATTACAAGCAAAAATGGTAATGAGTGCCACTAAATGAGCAATAAAATGAATTAATATTTATTACTATACAAAATAATAAGAAGAATAACAAGAAAAGACAACAGACTAACAATAAGCAAAAATAGAAATATTAAAAATATAGGACTACCATTAATTGATATTATCATTATTATTACGGATATAATATAATAAAAGATAAATAAAACAAAACAAAAATATAAAAAAAAAACAAAACATTTGTGATAGGTAATATTCTAGCCAGATCTAGACGACTCAGACATTACGGGACTCGGAAATGATAGCAAAGTAATAATAGCGACCAGTCTTATTATCAGTAATACATACTAGTCATTCGTCAGCCATTGGTCCATTTTCCGGTCAAAATATTGTCCGGTCGCGGACTAAACGTTCAGATTTCTCATAACTGTATAAGCTCATATTAAGTTAAATAGATAAAATTAATTAATGGAAATCATGATCATGCCTCGAACAAAATTGAGCAAATTATTATTAATATCAGTCCTGTAACCGGAGATCTTTCGCAGAGACCAATCATAACAACTTACATAATAGCCACTAATTACTAAAACTTCAATTAATTATACTTACCGCACTAACATGCACTTGGGCCACACAATCTGAAATCTTACGTTTCGGAAAATAAGAGTGAAATGTAGTGCATGTAATGTTTGGAAGAGATCGCTATCGATGGAGTCATCTGGTCGTCATGGCAACGGTAACACGAGTTCTGAATTCGAAGTTTGGAATTCGGAACGTGCTCTGAAGGGTATACGCGCCTGAAAGATTTTGATACTTGGCAAATTTTATGAGAAATGAGAAAATTCGTGAAAGTAAGCTTTATTCTGAAAAAAGCTTATAAAGTAGATAGGTAGAATTTAAAGTCTATCGCTTAATGTAATACTTCTTAATATATATATAACTTAACTGCCACGTCAGTTGATCAGAGCAAAAACATGAATAGTGCAAGGACTATCGCGGCATTCAAAGAAGTCATTTGTAATAGTAATTAAATAAGTCCTCTTTAAGCTTCGCATGCTTTTAATGACTGACTTAGTAATTATAGTTGCTGTTTATCCACTTTACGTTGAAAATTACAACTTTATTTTCTACACGTAGAAAATAAAATGTCTCTTAGTTGAACGTCGCATTTATTAGTTGCTTTACTCTTCCAAAAAATACACACAACTATCAAGACTGCTTTATACTTGGTTCCAAACAGGACGCTTTCAAAGTGTGGAACAAGGAACAAGTCACGTCTGTGGATTTCAATATTTCCGTCAGAAGACGGAGCCGAGACCCACAGACACGCAGGCGGAGGCAGGTGGCACTGGAATTACGAGAACAGCCTGTTTACACGTGTCACTGAGCTTTTGGTAACACGGTTCGGTTAAATACCAAATGATGTATTGCGTACGCAAAGAAAATTGCTTCGTTGTACGGATTACATGATTCTCAGCGGTTAGCTGATCTGGGGCTTAGCCTTTATTTATTCCAGTTTTAATGAAAGATACCATTCCCTAGCCGCATATTGCGCAAATCAATGTTAGGTACCTACTATGTTGTTCAATTTAAACCCTTTTTCCTTTCCCCTCTTCCTGACGAACCTTCAAATCAAATCAAAATAATTTATTTTCATAAATAAGGTACAGAAGGTTGGTAAAATGAACAAAATTGGTCTCTTATTCTACCTTTAATTTCAAGTATGAAGTAAAAACTAATAAAAAAAAAGACTAGGATTCTTCTTTGAAATCGTTTAAAAATGTTAAGTGACCATAATAAAGTGTCTTCTTAAATAATACTCATTTCGTTTATTAAAAAAGTAAACATGATATTATTAACTTTTATAATAATATTCTCAAGGGCATAATAAATTGATGGCTGAAATTATTGGTCACATACAAATTACAAAAATATTTAATGTAAGGTTCTAAATGTAAAGTACCTAAATTATGAATATGTAATGTGCATTGTAATATACCTACTATTTATTGTTATTTCTTTTTGAATAATCACATAAAATGCATTGCAAGCACGTTTTAATGTTTTGAATTTACAATTGTGTGTTATTTCTCATGTTATTTTAAAACATCTAAGTTATTATAAGAGTTAACATATAATGGGCATGGCTACTACAGGTATTAATGAGTAAAGAAAAATAAATATGTCCGCGGCGCCCTTTAACATTTTATTTCTTGTAGATGTGGACAGTATCTTAGATAGGGTAACTGAATTAGTTTACCTTAAAAAATCTGTTCTTATAATGCTTTTATTTATTTATTTTACCATTTATGTACACACATATATAAACAGACAAGAAAAAAACAGAACAGAAAAATAGGTACAAAGGTGATGCTTATTTCTTAAGAAATCTCTTCAAGCATACCTGCGATAGGACATTAGTCATTACTTTTAATGGAATTTAAGAAACGAATCAATTCACCCTATCTTGAAGTATTTTTGTGAGCCATTAACTTAACTTCTACACGCTATAGATTAGAAAACCTTTTTTAGTTTTCCTCCAAAATGACTCCTAAGTATTCTGATAGGTAACGGCGTCGAACTTGGGAAGGTCCGCGCTTCCCACGGATCAATTAACAAAATCGTTTTATATTGGTTTAGATATGATAGGTTCAAATGTTTGGGTCAAAATAATTATCTTATACAGGTTCTACGGATCCACCGTTGGAGCAGTTCGGTATCGACTGGTTATAAACGTTAAATAAATGTTTTATTGAGTCAATTGTTATGTTTAAAATGCGTGTTGGAGAAAAAGCTTTATTTATTGTTTATTGGTTTATTATTGTTTACACACTGTTTATTTCCCATAATCTTGTTGGAAAATAATTGAGAATTTTGATGCGTGTCGATCAAAATAATCTTATCAAGTTAATAATTAGATCGTTAATTCGGATTCGAAATTAGCTATAGTATAATTCTACAGCGTGTAACGGAAGGGGGGTATCAACCCTGAAGGAGGTGAATGTGCTCATGAAACTCAACAACTTTCCCCAAAGAACGTATATCAACTAACTAATACGTATATCAACTAAAGAAAAACCAAAATGGATTAGTCGTGGCATTAGGATTTGCAGTAAGAGAAAAAGAGACTTGCTGTGGAAATACCGGTCATTACCGAATAAGCAAAATAAAACAAACTTTAAAAACCTTTCCAATGGGTTGAAAAAAGTTATAAATTTCACACAGAGAGCCCATAATAATCATCTCATACAGTCAGCTCAAAATCTATGTAGGGGACGCGACTAAGTGGTACCTGATGGGATTCGCTACGCTACGAAGTTAAACACTCAAATAACTTTAAGGGTTTATTTACGGTAACGTTTAGGCTAATCGCTAAAATGATGGAAATGAATGCACCCGGTTGCTGTCCGTTATGCACTGAGCTCGCGGCACACTTAGTGCGGCCGTGTCGTATCGCTGGGTAAGCAAAACGTGGTCGATTGCAATTATTGCATCGAACATGCTCCCGAGGGGCAGAGATGAGATAATGAGATAAGATTATACAACAATAAAAGGTTACGTGAGTGTGAGCTTAAAACGCTATGGGGTTAAGACAATATTAGATGAGAAATGATTGACAAGGTGATAGAACAATCATATCATGATCTTATAGCTAGACATAGATATTCAAACAGTTGAGTCATTAATCGAGAATGCTGATTGCCTTTTGGCTAAGGGAGACGTCGACATGTCTCGCCTCTTTGAACGCAAACTAGACCACCGTTTAGAAAAATTAGATAGGCGCACACTATCACTGACACTTGGCCCCTGCTCGGACAGGGATTGATTTCGCGCACTTACACTTGAGCCTTGCTCTTGTTCAGATTGGTTTATACACACACTCACACTCGCTGGTACGCTCTCGATCCGCCCTTGGGTGGGCGAACCACCGGTTCGCTGACACCTCCTCCTCAGGAACCACAGGACCGCTGCGATAGCTGCTGCTAATAGGCCATACGACAACGCATACTGATGTATGTCATGTGTCGTTAAAACCTCTGTTTGTTCGGCTGATTCTTTCATCGTTTCAATTTGTTCACCGAGATGCTTTAAAGAAACGTGTAACGATGTGGTCTCTTCGTTGACCTTATCGTCTTGGACATTTTGGATAGGTAGCGTAAGATTACTGATGATACGATTTATGGGAGTTAATTTTATGTCGAGTATATTTGGCTTAAGATTGAGCGTATTCTCTAATTGCTGATGAGAATAAAGTGTTATATCATGACCCTTTACAATGCATTGCTTAGTTAGTTGAATAAGTCCAGCCTTGCTGACTTCGCTCGCTTGTAGGTCGTCATCGCATATGACTCTCAAAGAGTATGAGTCGCAACAGAAGTAGAAATAGGTAGAAAAGTCGTGTAATGGAACCCATTTGTTTTCACAGCTAGATTTGATAATCCTGCAAGTGGATAGCTTCTCTTTCTCACAGAATTGTTCATCGGGACCTAAACTCTTGACTGGCCCTCGAAGATGACAAAGGTAGGTTTCTCCTTGATATTCACAACTTTGAAGGTCGCTGACGCTGGCTGTTAGGTACGAATCTCTTTTTAAGTTGATCGCTACGTATTCAGACGCTGGCTTGATGCTGATCATACTTTTATTTATTTGAACCGGCACTGGTATCAAATTGTACAACTGGAACGTATCTCTGCTAATTAACGGTAAGTTTATTTCAAATATGAAATATTCGTCCGTCATCCTTGCTTTAACTTGTAACAATTTGTAGATCTCATACAGGTTAAACTGAATGTCATCTATGGGTAATGCTAGCTCTTTCGATATTTGACTAGATACAATCTGTAACTCGCCACGGAGTTGTTGTGGGGTCAAGAGATGCAAATTGATCTGACCATGATAGATCTCAGTCATAGTATCAAGAAAAGTGTCCTGAATCCGCTTTAAATTCTGAATCATATTTACGGTCGCTAACGCTGCTAAAGAGAAATCTTGCTGAATAGACATTACATCGATCTCCTGCTGCAATGTGTTGGTGACGCTGTCTAAATGATTCAAATGTTTATTAATTATCTTATGCTGCTTTTCAATAGTCTCTTCTGTTCTCTTTAAAATATTATACTCCGCTTCTATGACCGATGTCTGATTCCTGTACAGCTTTCTAAGGTGGTTTATATTCCTGTGAACAAGTTCAATGTCACGCTTGTATTTTTCTGCGAATTCCTGATCCAGTACTCCGAACAATGAATTAGCTATGGAACCGACAGCATTGATAAGCCCGCGTCGAGTTCGCGAACGCGCTCCGAAGTGCTGATTGAGCAACAGCTGATTATAGTATTGTAGTTCATCGTACTCGTGTTGTATTTGTAGGATGATAATTTTACAATGGCTCTGCTTTTGAATTTTCTCGCATGTTTGCTCGAGATATTGCGAAAATTGTGTAACCGCTTTGTCTCCTTGCCAGTAAGGAGACATATTATAATAAGTTACGATTTTCCACTGATCACGAATAAGATGCATTTGTCCTAAAAGGTCAAAATACAACGTTTGATTACTATCAAATGCTTGTAGTTTGTAAGATGCTTCAGTGGACAATATTAGGCTCATAAAAAATATCAATGATATCTATACTATATACTATAGATTTTAGGACCACTGCTGGACTGCTTGCTCGCTTTCTCTTTCGCTTTTGCTTCATTTTCTGCTATAGGTAGAATGGAAAGCTTGATAATGGGCCGCTTTATGACACCGTTTTTAGTTTTTAAGGTCACCACCCGGACAGCTCCATCTTTTCCTGGATGGACCTCTACCACCCGACCAACAGGCCATCTTCCCGGGGGTAAGTTATCATCATGTATGGTTACCATATCTCCTATCTCTATATTCTTTTGTGCTTTTAACCACTTGCTGCGTATCGATAACTGGCTAAGATACTCAGCTTTCCACCGCTTCCATATATCTTGGATAGTTTTATTCACTAAATACCATCTTGTCCTTGCATCTTGTGCCGTGTCTATGACAGTTAGACCGGCACGAGTAGTTAAGAAATGCGCTGGCGTGAGAAAATCGATGTCATCGATATCTTCGGATATTGGGCACAGCGGTCTTGAGTTAAGGCTCGCTTCAATTTGAGCCAAGATCGTGCTGTATTCTTCGAATGTAAGAGCTTGGTCGCCTATTACTCTTTTCAGATGCTGTTTTAGACTCCGAATAGATCGCTCCCAGATTCCTCCAGCACTCGGCCAAGAAGGGCAGTTCCAATGCCATTCTATGCTCATCTCCGCTATTTCGCTGTGAAACGTGTCGCTAAAAATCCGCTCAAACTGTTGCTGTTCCTCCTGAAGGATCTTGTTGGCACCTACGAAGTTTGTACCATTGTCCGAATAGATGTGCTTTGGAGTCCCTCGTCGTGCCGCCATGCGACGTAACGCTGCTAAGAATGACGAACTGCTGAGGTCAGAGACCAGTTCTACATGGACCGCTTTTGTGACCATGCAAATAAACAAGGCGATATACCCCTTGGTTGTTTTAATGCCTTTCCCTTTATTTGCTTTTACTCGAATGAAGCCCGTATAATCTATTCCAGTATGATAAAATGGTGGTGCTGGATTAGATCGACATTCAGGCAGATCTCCCATTATTTGATGTAGCTTTCTGGGTTCTTGTTTTTTGCAGGTCACGCATTTACGAAGCTGTTTTTTGGTAGCTCTATTTCCTTGAATTATCCAATATTGCTGTCTCAATAAGGACAAGGTGAGTCGAGCCCCACCATGGAAGGTGTATTCATGTGCTTGCTGGATAAGAAGCTCCGTTAATCTCCCGCTATATGGGATTATTATTGGATGTATCATATCAGAGCTAATGTTGGCATTTTTAAGACGTCCCCCGACTCTTAATATGCCGCTTTCATCTAAAAATGGCTGTAGATTTAATAATTTGCTATTAGAATTAAGTTTGCCATGCATTAAACTCTCGATATCCGGTGTAAACTCACTGCGCTGTATGCATTTAATTATAATTAATTTTGCTTTCCTTAGCTCTTGTAATGTGAGATATGACGGCCTTTGTTTACTTGTCCGTGCAAGTGCACGTAATAACCACGCTACAATTTGATTTATTTTTACGAATGAGCTGTGGCGTTTTAGTAAATCTTCAACTACGTTGTTTTCCGGAACGCTATTTTGGACGGTTATAACTAGCTTCCGGACCTCTTCTTCCGTCGCATATTCTGCTTGCTCTCGCTTTGGCTTAAAGTCGGGTGTCGATAGCCAAGCTGGGCCTCGCCACCACAACGTATGATCTATTAATTGTGTAATGGATAGTCCTCTACTCGCTGAGTCGGCTGGATTTTCCTTAGTTGATACGTAATGCCAAACGTCCGGTGATGTCACGCTAATAATTTTCTTCACCCTATTCGCTACGAACGGCTTCCAACGTTCCGGATAGCCTTGTATCCAGCTAAGAACTATCTTAGAGTCGCTCCAAGCATAGATTTCGTAATCCATGCTGCTCATGCTAGTGACGATTTTTGTTAATAGTCTGGTTAATAGCTCCGCTGCACATAATTCCAATCTAGGAAGCGAAACGGTCTTGCTGTTTGGTACTAATCTTGTTTTAGCTGCGACTAGTACTACTGATACTTCATTTTTTGATACAATTCTGGCATATACGACACATGCGTACGGTTTCTGAGATGCATCACAGAATCCGTGCAACTGGATAAGGTCATCTCGTTTGCTTTGCAACCATCGTGGAATTTTAAATCTGCTAATACATCCCATATCTTTAGTCAATTTGACCCACTCATCGCTGATCTCGGCTGAAACTTCATCGTTCCATTGAATTTCATCTAGCCAAACCTTTTGAAACAACAGTTTGAATTTTGTCGTTAGCGGCGCTAGCCAACCTAGAGGATCAAATAACCTGGATATTTCCGACAGAAGCAATCTTTTTGTAAGCTTCGTAGTATCCGCTGTTGAAGTATATTGGAAAGTGAATTCATCTGTTTTTGGATCCCATCTCAAGCCCAGAGTTTTAGGCGTGTTTTCAGTTTTGAAAATGAATGATGGTGCTTGACTATTTTGCTGCGATGAATTTATATCTTCCAATAGCCTTTTCTCATTTGCTGACCACTTTCTCAGCAAAAATCGACCGCTGTTTAGACACGAATTTAGTTCTGCTATGCTGCTTTTCCCTTCATCAATAGTATGAGCCCCCGATACTAGATCATCCATATAGAAATCTTCCAGTATTATTTTTGCTGCTGTAGGAAAGTTGTGCTTCTCGTCCGCTGCTAATTTTCGAAGGGTCATCATCGCTAAAAAAGGAGCTGAATTCGTGCCATATGTAACCGTCGTTAACTGGTATGCCCTAATTGGTTGTCCAGTTTGAGATCTCCAAAGGATTTTCTGGAGTTTTTGATCCGATTCGCTTACTAATATCTGCCGATACATTTTTTCGATATCGGCAGTGAATACATATCGATATTGTCTCCACTTAAGTAACAGTGCCTGCAGATCTTGCTGCAAGTTAGGTCCTCGATGCATGACGTCATTGAGACTAAGTCCCGAAGAAGTTTTTGCGGACGCATTAAATACGACACGTAACTTCGTAGTGGAGGATTCCGCTCGCTGAACCCCATGGTGAGGTAAAAAACACTCTATTCCATCGCTGCTAAGAGTCGCTAATTTCATATGCCCCAGCTCTTCATACTCGCTTAAAAATTTCTTATATTGCTGAGCTAAAGATCTTTGCTTGCTAAACTTTTTCTCTAGATTCCTAAATTGCGCTAGTGCTATTTCCTTTGGCGATCCTAGCTTTTCGTTCGCTTGCTGTTTCATCGGCAACCTAACTTCATAACGACCGCTTTCAAGACGTTTTGTCGTTGATAGGTAATACTCGACGCATTGCTGATCTTCCGCTGATATTTCATTTTGCTCGTGAATATCCTCAATTTGCCAAAATTTATGAATATCCGCTGTATTATTTACGATGACGTTACAATGGAATTGTGGCTTCATAGTTCCGCATAGTACCCATCCTAGCTGGGTTTGCTGAGTTAAGGGCGAAGACGAATCAGGACCTCTTATCAAACCATCTAGCATGATAAGAGCATAAGCGTCTGCCCCGAGTAATAAGTCAACTGGACGACTTGTATTAAACTCTGGATCCGCTAAATTAATATGTTCCAAATGTGACCACGAAGGCTTTTCGAACGATTGATTTGGTAAGTTTTTGATAAGACTTTTCATAATCAAAACATCCGTCTGGAATTTAAAGCTGGTATACATAGACTGGCATGTAATGCTTAGCTTGCCCGTACAGTTAGATTCCTTTTTTCCTATTCCGGAAACTGCTCCATCAAATTGCTGTCGTTTTAAACCTGACTGCTGAGCTGCCTTCTCCGTTATCAATGATACCTGTGAGCCCTGATCGATGAGAGCTCTCAGGATAAGCTGCGTGCTATCTGCTGCTGTCACCTTTATTAACGCTGTAGCTAAAAGAATCTGATTCACATTTTGCTGAGATGTGTGAACACCATTGCCGCTGTTTTGCTTTGAATTCTCTCCTTGCTTTTGATCTTCGTCATTGCTGTTATTTTGTTTGCCCTCAGCAAAACAATCATGTAATAAAGTATGATGCTTGCCAGAACACGTGAGGCAGCGTTTTTTGGAATGGCATTTATTTCCATTGTGATTAAAAACGCAATTAATACAACATTTAAGTTGTTTGACGGTTTTAAGTTTCATTTCCTTCGGCATTTGTAGAAACCTTTCGCAATTGTGTAATTTATGCTGAGCAAAACAATGAGGACATTTGATTTCCTGCACGTGCATTGCTTTTGAGCTCTTCGAATTACTATCGTTCGATTTATAATTATTGTTAAATTTTCGACTGTTTGGAAATGATTTTGATGAATTCGCTTGTTGCTGAGGTTGCTGCGACTTTTGCATGGTGTCTTGTCGTCGACGAGATGTTTCTAGACTAGTGAATTTATTTTCTAAAAAATCTAAAAAGTCTTGTAGGACTGGTAGCTCTCTTGGGTTCTTTAACGACTCTATGTACTCGGAATAAGATTCACTATCCAGCTTTTGCGATAAGATATGTACAATTAGAGGGTCCCATGTGCTAACATCTGCACCTAGGTTTTTGATGGCGTGCAGACTCTCTAACGTAATGTCATGCATTTTTTTAAAGGCTGAAAATGATTGCTGCTGTATATTGGGAACGTTAAGGAACACATTGGCGTGCGCCGTGAAGATAATCCTTTTGTTATCAAATCGATGATTTAGAATCTCCCAACAAACGTTATAGTTATCGGCACTAATTGGAAGGTGCTGAATCAAACGCTCCGCTTCACCTTTTAGCTTGCTTTTCAGGTATTGCATTTTTTGAGCGTTTGACAATGTGTTGTTTTTGTGGATTGCTTCGTCAAATAGATCCTTAAAAGGCATCCATTGCTGGTAATGGCCTGTAAATATCGGAATATCCATTTGAGGAGTGGATTTCTCACGATATGATGTTGACCACATCTTGGAATTAATAGCTTTTTTCAAGCTATTAAAAGTACGCTCGTGTTTGCTGAAGCAACACTCATAATCTTCTGCTATATCTTCCCCCGATTCACCAATAATCTCCCAATGGAGGTTATCAATGGTAGTCCACCGATTGTGCAGGGTTCGAAGGGCGTCTTCGAACTCCCACTTGTCGACGATAGTTTCGACATCAATATTGTCGACTGCTCTAATAAAGGCTTTAAAATTGACCGACTGCTTATGGAGCATATCGTCAAGCTTGCTTGTGGAACCTCTTGACTTGAAGCTCGGAGTTGCTGTTGCAGGTGGTTCCGGCTGACTCGTTGAAGTTCCAGGCACCTTTAGCTGTGCTATTTGAGGAAGATACGGTGCTTTCTGAGCTTGCTGTATCAACTGTTCTTTACAGTGACTGATAAGCCCTTTTGCTGTTAAATAAAGCTGTTTCGTACTCTCGAATTCTGCCTTGGTGAAATATTTATGATCCGTCTGTTCAAAAGGAAGAGTCTTTTCATGATTTACTTGGAAGTCCTCCCAGTACTTCTCAAGCAACTCGAGTTTACGCTTACAGTAATCTAAAGTTTTACGCTCTACGCTATCCTTTTTAAAATTGACGATCAGTTTCTTAATGCTCTCCGCAATTTCAGATTGAATAAAATAAATGCTCTCCATCTCGCTGCTGGTGTAAGAAAAATTGAACAATCTTACTTGGAGAAATCCTTGCCGCTGCTAACCTGACTAGGTTTGTGTCCCACGCCAGTGATCCGCTGATGTCGCTAGTGTGAGCTGTGAACTCACTGCTGGAAGGGCACTCCCCGAGCACCGCTTTTGCTGCTACCGCTGAGAGAATATATTGGGCACTACAACTCAATATACTCCCACTAAAGTCTCTCTTAACGTTTCGCTGCTAAGGTTACCACTACAGTCACTGCTAAGCTGAGAACTGCTGCAATCCAAAGTATCACTAGTTTAGTTCAAGTTCACTTCACGATCCCTCAGTCCCGAAAAACTAAAGTCCGACCGCGAAGTCCTGTTTTAGAGGCTCGAAGGACCAAAATGTAGGGGACGCGACTAAGTGGTACCTGATGGGATTCGCTACGCTACGAAGTTAAACACTCAAATAACTTTAAGGGTTTATTTACGGTAACGTTTAGGCTAATCGCTAAAATGATGGAAATGAATGCACCCGGTTGCTGTCCGTTATGCACTGAGCTCGCGGCACACTTAGTGCGGCCGTGTCGTATCGCTGGGTAAGCAAAACGTGGTCGATTGCAATTATTGCATCGAACAATCTATGTAAAGCAACATGGAAAGTGATAAATAAAAACAAGAATAAACATAATTTGCCAGAGGAAACCATAGTAAAAATTAAATCAAACGACAAAAACTTAAGTAATCCTGTTGAAATAGCACAAGCTTTTAATAATTATTTTGTGGATCAAGTGGAATCATTTACTAATTCAGACATTCATAAAAATAAACATAAAATAGACAGTAGAATTAGTTCTAAGTTTATGTCACCCACGATACCGCTAGAAATTCACAAAATTATTATGTCGTTAAATAATACATCTAGCACTGGGTATGATGATATAAGTACTAGCATTGTTAAACAGGTATCCACAGTAATTGCTCCTGTGTTGAGTCATCTTATCAATATGTGCATATGTCATGGTCACTTTCCAGAAGAATTAAAAATAACAATTATAAAACCACTCTTCAAGAAAGACAACAGAGAAGATATGTCCTGCTACAGACCCATTGCGTTAATACCGATTTTCTCAAACATATTCGAGAAAGTAACATATTTTCAACTTACTTCATACTTTGAAAAAAACTCCCTTTTCGTTGATAACCAGAAAGGTTTTAGGGAAAATAGATCTATTGACATGGCCATCTACGATTTCCTACATATGGTTACCGACAGAGTGGATAAGAGACTACCAAGTCTGGCGCTTTATATGGACATGTCAAAAGCTTTTGATCGCGTAGACTATAAAACACTAATAAGTAAACTTAACACGTATGGCATAAGGGGAAATATATCAAACTTAATAGAATCTTATCTCTGTAATAGGCAGCAAATGACGATAATCAGTAGAATTTCTAAAAAAAAACGTAATAACCTATAAATCTAGCCTGAGAACGGTAAAATATGGAGTACTGGGGCCACTCCTATTTATTGTTTATATTAACGACTTTCCGACAGCATCATCATAATTTATGACAATGTTTGCAGATGACAGCACTTTACTTTTCAATTGTGATGACGTGAGTAAAATAGAGCCTGAGATAAATTCTACACTACTATCAGTTGTGAATTGGCTACAAAATAATAATTTGGTTATAAATCTTGACAAATCAGTATTAATGAAGTTTCAACAAAGAGCAAATTACAATCTTGACTTAAATATTAAATATAGGGACAAAATTATTAGTGAAACAAATGAGACTAAATTTCTTGGACTAAACATAGAAAACAATTTAAAATGGAAGTCACATATTGACAAAGTATGCAGTAAGCTAAATCAGTATTCCTATGCCTTACATATGTTAAGTAAAACGGCCAATCGAGCAACAGTTTTAACGGCTTATCATGGTTTAGTAGCCTCAACATTGAGATACGGAATTATATTTTGGGGGAATGCCACGGGTAAAGAAATGGTATTTAAGTGTCAAAAGTGGTGCATTAGAGCTATTCACAATTTAAAGACTACAGATAGCTGCAAAACGTTTTTTAAAAATACAAAAATATTAACGATGCCCTCGCTGTACATATTTGAAACGGCCATGTTCGTCAAAAATAATTTACATAAATTTGCTCGAGTAACTAGTCAGCGCCGTTGTGATCGGTTACAAACAGTTGGGTCTAGAACTGCGCTATATGGAAATAGTATTTTTGTGATGGCACCAAAGGTCTATAATAAATTACCAAAATGTATAAGGAGTGAAGATAATATCCGCAAATTCAAAAGTAAATTGTGTTTATTTTTATTAGATAAGACGTATTACTACATAGAAGAATTTTTAAATGATAAAATATGACATTGCTAACCTTGTAATACAATTTACCTTTGACATGCACGTAACAATAAATTATAATTGATTAATTGCCTAATAACAGAACCGTTAATAAAAATTATTTACAATATGATAAAGTGGAATATTAGTTGACATTTACTCGAACTTGACTTTTTATTATATAAATTTTGACTTGTTATTAAAAAATGAATAGATTTGTACACCAATTTCATTGGTAGGACATAGAGCTCGACTAAATTGTATCCTAAGACCTTTATTTTAAATACCTATGTTCACAAATAAAGTTTGATTGATTGATTGAGAACATAGGTCGAAATATGAAAAAAAAATTTGGCCCTCCCTTACAAAACTGACTACCAGCTGATTGATTTAGTATGGGAGGGCCAAATTTTTTTTTCATATTTCGACCTATGTTCTTTGGGGAAAGTTGTTGAGTTTCATGAGCACATTCACCTCCTTCAGGGTTGATACCCCCCTTCCGTTACACGCTGTATAGGTACAACTGCAAATGAAGTAAAACACCGCACGGCGCACGCGCCTTCTATGTTTGAAATAATTTTGTGCAACATGATTATGGGAAACCGTCGATTTTGATGTCGATGTCGGCCGGAAACTGGTGCACAGAACTGAAGTAGAAAACGGTGCTTGTGTGTGCCAGTGTCCAGGGTATTGAGTACCTACTTGCTCACGTTACAAGGTAGGCAGGTATAATATTGTAGGCTCATATGTCAAAATTAGCCATTTAAAGACGACGCACTACCTACCTGTAATTATTTTTATGAAATATGTCCATCGCAGGCGGAACTTTATGAGGACAAATTAAAAACAAGTTATAAGTATAACAATAAAATCGCTTCGGAAATTAATTATTTCGCCGTTTTATCTTGTAAGGCGATTCTCACACTGCCCCGCATGATGCAGCGTAGCGCGTGGATGCGTGTTCTTCCGTTGCTTGTAAGTATCTCCGTTTGTATGGAAAACACGCACAGTCTAACACACAGAAAATGCATCCACGCGCGTTCATGCGGATCACGCGCATACACGCGGAGAAACATGCACCCCCGCGCGTAGGTGCGGGGCGAGACGCAAGGTATGGCACACCGAATCCCGCAGTGCCGCGCGTGATTTTGAATGGGCGTGACGTGTGTGTTTGAAAATGGATCTCGATATCGATCGATTTATATTCGAAATCGAAAACCACCCAGCTATCTGGAATATGAAATGTGAAAACTATCGTGATGCTCAGTACTGCACGACCACCACAGAGAACGGCGAATAAATGAGAGCCGCCGTGCGTGAATCTACAAAACGCACCTACGCGCGTGAGTGCGCAAAAAACCCGCACGATGATGCAGATCTGCACTCCCGCAGGAACGCGCGTAGGTGCGTCGACACGCAATATGCAGCATGATGCGGGGCAGTGTGAAAATCGCCTAAATGACACGCGGTGGTAATGAAGTGGCCGTCTTTCATTATGTTGATACTTTATCATAAAGCTGCGCCCGCGCAAGTCGCTGAGGATAAGTTATGAGTAATTTAAATGTTATTGTCAGTTATTAAAAAATAGGATTCTATGATAGTAATTTAAATGTTATTGTCAGTTATTAAAAAATAGGATTCTTCATTTGCATATTTTTTTATGAAAATAAAAAAAAATAAAAACATTTTAAGTTTAGTTAACGAGTTGAGTTGAGTTTAAAAACTGCAAATCGTTGAGACGTATGATTTTTTGGGTACATAATAATATAATGGTTAATAGGTAGCATCTCTATTTTAAATGTTGCTGAAAATGTTGGTTGCGAGAAATAGTTAAAGTTCATATTTATTTAAAAACATATATTATTGACAACCTTTAGATAAATCACCCTAATGAATGGCATGTATGTACATACGTAGGTAATTATTTATTTATTAAAACTTTATGCACAAGTAAAAAAAGTACTGTACAAAGGCGGAATTAATGCCTGAGAAAAAAAAAAACCTATGAAATTCTATGTGATCTAATGAATGACATGTACATACGTAGGTAGGTATTTATAAATAATTTTGATACTTAGGAGCCCCTACGAGTTTAGTAGTCGAAATTACAGCTTTGATGTATATTTTGACCAGTTTTGAATAGTTTGTTTGATATCGGCAGTCGGCACCCTCTTTCTTATGATAAGATTGGAACCTTCATGTATTTGGTAGAAGAACCATTGCCTTTTATATTAGACTCGGTCCTGTATTTGAACACGGTTTCGGAGTTTTCTTGCAAAGTACTTATCGATAATTTAATGCAAAAGTTGTTACTGAAAATCGTTTGAGGCCTGCCTGACCCACACAATGACGTTCAAATCAAATTCGTCTTCCTACCATAAGAAACAGCACGTGAAACGATCCATCTTGTCAGTCCATCTGTCCCGCTCCGCCTCTTGCGTGTCGATCTCCGCAGATAGAAGGGGACTTGAGGACAGAGGGGTCATCGTGATATCTCTAGTATTTACCGAGACGCACGGTTTGATAGCCGAGATTTAGATCAGTGGGTTCACGATTGTCGCTTGTTTTGGTCTCTTTTGGCGCTTTGAAACGGGTGCTTCGGTTAACTCTATAAGGTCTGCAAGAAAACGGTGAAGTTTTGTTTCAATTCTTACCTAAGTAGATACATTACACGGCCTAATAGGAAGGTAAATCGATCTTATGACAGGCAGGTGTGAGTAATATATAGACGATACGACGCTCTTCAAATCCTACATGCCATCCCGTACTAACAATCTACTACTTTTTTCAATTTGAAAAATACGATACTTAGGCACCTTTACGGCGATGTTTTTCAATCTTAATTAAACCGAAGATACCTTTAGGAAACGCAGGTATTAGTTGGCCTTCAAAACACTTCGCAGCAGACCCAAACACGAACTTGTTGAGAAATAAAGGCGATTTTTTTTTTATTTCACTTCCACCTTTTGACACTGCACTGAAAATCAACTCGTAATTCATCACCTTTCATAATAATGAAACTTGTGGGCGTGCCGGTGCGAGTGTGTCCGACTGCGGCCCTCGACAGGGCACGCGGCACGCGCCTGTCAGTGCGAGATGGATGGCGCGCGGCGCACAGGGGATGGTGATTGGTTACACTCCACCGGGGACTGGTCCCGAATGAAAGTGATGAAAAAAGGTTTCAGAAAACTAATAACTGACGACGAGCTGTTTGTAAATTATTTTAATTTTAACGCTTAATCTGAAGAATGTCTGCCGCGGAGCGCATGCGATAGAAGAACGTTTCTTTGACTGTTAACTAACCACTTAACACATGAGCACACACTGTTATTATTAAAAAAAAACACGTTTTATTTGTATTTGTCGTTTCACTATATGTAAGGTAAAGAAAGAAAGAAAGAACTTCATGTATTAGTATTAGTACTAAATGAAGCTGAAGTGCAATTTAAAGCACACTTTAAATTGCACTTCAGCTAGAGACTGTTGTTTGACACATCAAACAATAGTCTCTGGAATTAGTAGTAAGGCATTCTTTAATACTGATTCAGGAATTCACTGTACTAATAAACGTTTATATTCTTTTATTTCCTTGGTCCTTATGTATACCTACAACAAAGTTAATAAAATCTTACATATGTAGTCATTGGTTAAATATAAATGCAATATCATCCAGAAGATTCAATAATTTTCAAAGTTCTTCCCATTCACTAATAAGCCCAAACTCTTATACAAGAATTTCACATAACACCCTCACACATTCACACACTATACTACACACACAATCCTACAATAACATCACCTTACATTACACTTCACAAATATAACCACCTTTATTATAGATTTACGTCTCTATCTAAACTCTTTCCAAATAGTGATATGTATGAACTGAATCTAGATGCCGTTAAATATGATCTATGTTTAAAGGGATGTGAGCCTGGAGATCTGTCATAGAGGTCCCGAAACTAGTTCAGACTCCAGCTCTCACAAAGTTTCTACATTAGGCAAAATTGTATATACGCACTACTATGACAATGTACACAAAGCAAACTTAATCGATTTACATTTCACACACGGATAGCTCTGTCTGTTTGCATACTTACGCACACAAAAAACACACAGATTATTGTCACTATGTGCGTAAATTAATGAGTCAGTCGGACGGGTTCATGATAGCAAACGCTAAACTGTTTGTGTGCGTATGATATACGCACATATACCAATAACTAATATACCAATGTATATTAATCATAAATATCCAATACCAATCCAATATCCAATATCTCATCTTATAAACATGGATTCCGTAGCCGGTCCCTGAAAGCACCTGGCATAGATAGATACTTATATTTCGCGTCATAAGTTCAAACCCCGGCAGAGTTTTATTTTTTTTATTTTTTGTCTTTTAATACATCAATTTTGTGTCAAATGAAATTACTCAAGCACAAAATTGAAATGGTAAGTAATTAAATAAAATCAATAAATAGGATTGAAATATTTTATATAGGCGTTGGAATGCGGGCGTCTATTATTATTTATCGCTTGGGTCATTAGTGAATGAGCCAGCTCGTTTTGACTATTATGTTTCTTACACAAGTAGGCTTAAGGTTTAATTTGGAATGGGTTATCATCATCTGCCTAGCCTTTTCCCAACTATGTTGGGGTCAGCTTCCAGTCTAACCGGATGCAGCTGAATACCAGTATTTTACATGGAGCGACTGCCTATCTGACCTCCACAACCCAGTTACTGGGTAATACGAGTACGATACCCCTTGGTAAGACTGGTTGTCAGACTTTCGGGCTTCTGACTACCCGTAACGACTGTCAAAGATCCACATATGACAGCCGGGACCAACGTGTTAACGTGCTTTCCGAGGCACGGAGGGGTCTCTGTATGTAAAGATGGTCACCCATCCACAGACCAACCGCGGCAAGCGTAGCTTAACCTGATCGATCGACCTGTGCGGCTGTTATTATTTAGCCACGGGCCCCTCCGGGTTATATGTTAGAAAATAAAAAACAACGTGTGGCTAATACAATGATTTAAGTAATGCAAACTATTGATTATAAACATAATTCCCAAACTTTAGGATGAGTAGAACATTACTGATAACTTCTGTACCAGTTTATAAGACAAGACAAGGTTTTTGTGTTGAATAAGAATAGACGTAAATATTTTTTCAAAGTAAGTGTATGTGATACTGGGGGTGAAGTGAATCAACATGTTAGGTAGTAAGATATTATGACAACTTCTAACTGCATAACAATAACATCACTTACACTTCAATATGCATACTGCAAATCAATCAATCAATCATCATTAAAAATAACCACATTATTCTTCCAATTACAATTTATATAATAATATGACCTAGCGAAAAGAAGTCAATTTTGTTGGTGAGCGGTGGAGAAGAAGAGCGGTGGAGAAACTAAGATCAATGACTAACAAATATAATACCTCTGAAGATCTAATGAGGGAATATGTGTTGGCAATGAATGAGCTGGTGAACTCACAAACTAACAGCTGTGAGCGCTGTCAAATACCATCCCATGTGCCTACACCGGACCATTCATTGTCTACATGCAATACCACATTACCGGATCCTTGTGTTGATTTGCCAATTCCTTCTGTTAATAGCTCCTTTATACCGTGTAAACAAATTGTAAACAATGATATTGTACTATTTTGTGATGAGATTGGAAAGGACTTACGTCACTTCTTGACAGATGAATATCCGGGACACTGTAATAAATTACTGTATGCCTGGTTGTTCTTTATTTGATATTATGAAAGAAGTTATTAAATGTAACTTTAAGCAGGAAACAACTTTGTTATTTTTTATGGGAAATAGGGGAAATTTAAATAAAGAAGAATTGCTCCAATATCATAGAACACTGTGCAACCTTAGTTTAAGAAAAATTGTGTTATTTACATTCCCTTATAGTAACAGTTTGCCACAGGAAGAAAATAGGTTAAGATATGATTTAAACATGACATTGCATAATTTAACTTATAATGATAAGCTAATCCATTTAATTGACACTAACTATTATATTAATAGTAATTTATATTTGACAAAAGATAGATACAATATTGTTATGTAGGTACTATCTTTCTACCTATCTCAAAAGACAGATAGCTATGTCGCTATCATATTTTTTTTCTAATTCAGCCAAAAATTTGGCTAAACAAATTGCTCCTTTTGAGCAATGCAAAGACATTTTAAACCATTCTGTCAATAATTTGCTCAAAATTAATGACATTAATCATCATTTAAGTTAGAAATTAGGACAATAGAAGAAACCTCTAGCAAAAATGTAACTAAGACTGTTAATAAGTCAAATGAAAGTGTAAACAAATTAAACAGTATCAATCTGGTGCATCAAAACATTCAAGGATTTTTAAACAAAGACTTAGAAGTAGAATTATTCCTAAATTGTTACAACGTAGATATTCTTTGTATGACAGAACATTGGCTTAAAAGCCACCAGTTCATGTTCAATTTTAGTAATCACCAGGTTGGTTGTTCATTCAGCAGAGTAAATGCTATACATGGTGGCTCATTAATTTTAGTAAATAACCAGCTTAAATTTAAGGACTGAAAGGACATTGTGAGCCTCTCTGTTGAGCGGACAATTGAAATAGCCTGTATAGAATTGGAGCAGTTCATTATATTAAGCGTGTACAGACCTCCTTCAGGATTGTATGATTGTTTTGAAAAGGTTATGGATGAAGTGTTGCACAAAATCTGTAATACAAACAAGTCCATCATCACTTGTGGTGATTTCAATGTTAATTTGTTAGAAAATTCTGGGTTAAGTACTAAAATCATAAGTTTGTTTCAGTCATACAATCTTGCTAACCTATTTTCACAGCCAACTAGAATAACTCCTACTAGTGCCACATGCCTAGATAATATTTATACAGATATTATACCAAACCACAAAGAAATGATTAATTTAATAGACTCGGATCATTGCGGACAGCTGATCACTATTCCAAATCAAAACAAAAAAGTTATTAAAAAAGATATCACTGTTAACCCAAAAACAACTAAACGCTTAGAAACATTTAAAACTAAACTCTTAAGTAAATTACCACTTTTGTTGACTAATGATGACCCTAACAAACAATATAATGATTTTTTTAATATGTATTGCACACAATTTGATAAAACATTCATTCCAAAGACATTATCAGTCAATAGTAACGCTTCCTTCAGTGACTGGGCCACCATTGGTATACATAAAAGTAGAGAACGACTTTATGAATTATATGATGAACGGATTTGTATAAACACTGCTGAATTTAATTTATATGTTAAAAATTATTCTAAAATATTTAAAACAGTCTGTAGTATAGCGAAGTCACGTTATTTGAGTTCAAAAATTAAAAATAGTAGTAACATTATTAAAATGACTTGGAATGTCATTAATAGCGAAACAGGAAGGTCATGCAACCGAAGTAGTGACTACAGCCTTGCTATTGATGACAATGTAATTAGATCAGATTCTCAAGTCGCCGCGGCCTTTGAAAATTTCTTTTCAGAGATTCCTGTGTCAACTACTAAATCTCTAAGCTCATCACCCACTGCTGCAGAGTCTATACTTAAAGAAAACGTTCCAGTTTGTGATTCTGAATTTCACTTCCAATATGCCACCTGTACAGATGTAATGAAAACTTTTCACATGTTAAATGTTAAAAAGACTGCAGATCTATGGGGTAATTCTGTGGATGTTGCTAAGTCAATTATAAACATTGTAGCACCTACTTTAGCTGTTATATTTAATAATTGTATTGATTGTGGTGAGTTTCCTGATCTTATGAAACATAGTAAAATCATACCATTGTTTAAATCGGGTAGTACATCACACCCTACTAATTATAGACCTATTTCAGTACTACCTTTAGTAAAATTTTTGAAAAACTTATTTTAAACCAAATGCAAAGATTTTTTAACAAAAATAAATTACTGCATAACAAACAGTTCGGGTTTACAAGGGGTCGTTCAACTACTGATGCCGGAGTTGAACTTTTAGGACATATTTATAATGCATGGGAGGACAAATGTGATGCTTTGGGCATCTTTTGCGATTTGTCCAAAGCATTCGATTGTGTTCTTCATGAAACCTTAATCAGGAAACTTCACTACTACGGAATTCGGAATGCCTCTCTGGATCTTCTTACTTCTTACTTAAGTGATAGGATTCAGAGAGTTGATGTTAACGGAAAAAGGTCACCCGGATCTGTAGTAAAAATGGGGGTCCCCCAGGGCTCAATTCTTGGCCCATTTTTATTTCTTATTTATATAAATGACTTGCCTTACCTCATAAGGGACGAACATGATATAGTGTTGTTTGCAGATGACACTTCACTTTTATTTAAACTCAAACGTCAGCAGCTGGTTACTGACAATATAAATAGTGCCCTCGCAAAAGTAGTTAACTGGTTTAATGTTAATAACCTACTTCTTAACGAAAAAAAAACGAAATGTATTAAGTTTACTATACCAAATGTTAGACAAGTAGAAACTAGTGTTCTCATAAAGGGTGAAGAGTTAAAACCCGAAAATGTCACAGTATTCTTAGGCATAACTTTAGATGCCAAGCTTCAATGGGGCCCCCATATAGATAAATTGTCAAAAAAGCTTAGCTCTGCAGCATACGCCGTTAGGAAAATTCGTGACTTAACTGATTTAGAGACAGCCCGTTTAGTTTACTTTAGTTATTTTAATAGTGTGATGTCATACGGTATTCTGTTGTGGGGAAATGCCGCCGATATTCAGACAATTTTTATTTTACAAAAAAGGGCAATTCGTTCCATTTATAAATTAAGTCCCAGACACTCCCTCAGAGACAAATTTAAAGAGATTAATATAATGACTGTGCCTTCTCAGTACATTTATGATAATCTTTTGTATGCACATAAAAATATTAATCTGTTTAAAAATACAGTGATATCCATAATACAAATACTAGGAACAAACACAAATATTATGTTGTTCCTACAACAAGGCTCAAGAAAATAGGTGGCTCGTTTAGATGCCAATGTATACGTTTTATAATAAACTTCCTAGCCACATTCAAGAACTAAGCATTAATAAATTCAAATCTTTTATAAAGCTAAAACTATGCCAGAAAGCCTGTTATACTGTAAAAGACTATACTGAGGACAAAAAAGCTTGGGATTGAGCTGCTCCAATAGGTCTAGACAGTGAATGTTGTTTATTTTTTATTTTGCTGATTTACACTTTTGTTTTTTTTTTTTTTTTTCTTTCTAAATATCTATTTATATACAGAATGACATGAACATTTACTGTTTAAAGTCTTATATTATTTTAATTATTGTGAATGTGAGGACTATGTGGGTCATTGTTTCCGTTTTAATCATGGTTTGGCAGTTTGAGTGGTGTATGCGGTCTACACAAATGTCCTGTCCTTGGTATTGCTCGTCGAATCGTTGAGCTCCTTAAGTTCTGAGTTGAGCTGCACGGTTACTGACGAATGCGTGCACTGACTGCACAGGTCCACTCAGTGTGGTTCTTTCCTCAAAAGACTACTTCAGACACCAATCTACATGGTCCTCAAAGATCAAAGATTATATCCGGATTTTTATATACACATTGACATTGATGAATTTTATATAAACAATGACATGGATATTTACTTTGTAAAGTATCTTATTTTTTATTATTATTACTGTGAGTGTGAAGACTATGTGGGTCATTTCTTTTTTTCGGTTTTCCTTCTTAGTTAGTTTTAATCATGATCTGGCAGTTTGAGTCATTTATGCGGCCTACCCAAATGTCCTTTCATTGGTATTGTTCGTCGAATCAAAATCAAAATCAAAATCAAAATCAAAAGTCATTTATTCAAACTAGGCTGAGAATCAGCACTTTTCGAACGTCAAAATTACAAAAGACAGTCCCCCAAAACGCCCGCCCTTCACCACTTCCTAGTGCTTTCGCTGGGAAGAAGAAGTGGCGCAACAAACTCCCCAGCAGCACAGCTGTCTGTTCAGTTAGAAAATACTTGACTGAATACAATACAAGGTATGCAAAGCAATTAACATTACAAGACACAGGACACTAAATCTGCCATATGTCAGCTAGCAACGCCAATATACCAAGAAATACAATAAAAAACTATACGTAGGTACTCAAGCAAAAATTAATAAATGAAAATTAAATAAAAGCCTCCAGGTATGAAGGGCGTGACCGCTAACATATTTATGCAATGCTGGGTTCTGTTTACATAGCTGTCGCTTGAAGTCACAAATGATAAACTAGGACCATCGAAGGAAACTAAATAAACAAGTTATTACTAATTATAACAATAATAAAACCATGGTCAGCAAGACGACCAGTCACCACAAGCAGCACCCGTTCACGAGCATAACGCAAAGATCAGCCATTACCCCCCTCGCCATATTTGAGGGAAGGAGGCAACCCGACCCCCGACGCTACCGCAAGCAGTGACATCTGAGGGAGCATGACGACTCGTAACGTAACGAATCGTAAGGCTCCTCAAGTTCTGAGTTGAGCTGCACGATTTTTTGACAAATGCGTGCACTGACTGGACAGGTCCGCTCAATCTGTGTGGTTCTTTACTCAAAAGACCATTTCAGACACCAATCTACATGGTCTTAACATGATCTGACCAAGATTATGTCTGGACTTTAAAAGAGACTGTGACCTCTGAGTTTGTTTCGGCCTTTCTTCTCAGAGTAGTCAGATAGGAAATGCCGACCTCATCTAGTTTAAAAAATATGATTGACATGTAAAAGTGTTTGTACAAACCTACTTACAGAAAATAAATCATTTATCATTTATCAGAAAAATCTTCCGTGCTAGCTAACTACAGCGTAAACCAGCTTCATCGTCATGCAGGTGACTTCGCACTGTTTGTACACATTGTGTGCCGTTACAGCTATGCGGGTGGATAAAAACGGATTGGCCCTGTGGCTTGCCACGATGTCATAGTGACAAGCCGAAGAATTCGCCTTCGGTTTTGGCCCACGTCGACGATGGTCTATTTCTCCAGAATCCACGTACTGATGGACCCATAACTGCACGGTTTTCATTTATGGATAAAAACAAAATAATATTTAAAATGATGAAGATAAACAATGGCTGAGTGGTGGATAAAGCATAGATAATGAATTACTTATTTTGCCTCAAAATATATCAACATCGACATCGGTGCTAGTCAATACAAGTGACTAGCACCGATGTCGGAGCACGAATGCCGGCCATGGCGGGCATATCACTAAAAATACCCGCCGACTATTCCTTTTTAATTCCGACTATTTTACTTGCTTATGATTGGTCGTCGATAACTGTCAAAGTCCCGGCCAATCACATGAAGTCAATACAACTACTTTTGATCATACAATTTCATAGAGATTATTGTAATTAGTCAACAAACATAAATAATTATAGGTATAATTTACATACGAGTATTTATAACACATTGTTAAATTTCGCATTCAAGTTCATGCACAGTTGGAATCAGAACGCACAGGAATATGAGTAGTCATCAAAATACTTAGTAGTGCAAATTATACTCGTAGACTGACAACTAAGAACGCTCATTTTTTTTAAATGAAGGTGAAAGTTTAAAAAAATATACACATAAATTGTGGGTATAATATCCTAAGGTCAAAATAAATTGGCTGACAATTCCGTGCTCATGTCTCAAACATTGTAAATTAATAATATATGAACGGGATTGAATCGTTAGAAATTTAACAAGGTAATGAATGTTTTAGAAAAATTATGATTACAAAACGAAAGTTTTGCACCCGAGATTGGAACTTACGACTCCTTATTCACTAACCAGAGACGTTACATAGTTAAAAGCAATCATTTAGCTGGCTTGCACACTAGACTCCAACAAAAATTTGCACTTTAATGCTTAATATTTCACAAACGGATCCCTTAATCGACAATGATTATCACAACCTACAATATTTTTGAAAGACCTATCCCATAGACTATACACTAATATATGACCTATCTAACGATATCCTATACCATGGGGTAGACGAGAAAAAAAACACATCCCCACTTACCCCACATACATACGTCTAGAGGAGGTACCCTAAAAAATGTTTTTTTCAAGAATTTATTGTACCACTTTGCCGGCGTGATTAATATGTATATGTGTATATCCATGATAAATTATAGCTTCCTAGTACTCAGAGACTCTAAGCTAAGCTGCGGACGGACGGACGGACCGACAGACGGACATGGCGAAACTATAAGGGTTCCTTTTTGATTACGGAACCCTAAAAATCATATCCATAGGGTCACCGCTTTCAAACAAATAACCAAGTTATCCATATTCCGGGGACCACCAACATGATTACCGGAAAGTCTTCCAATATTACCTCTAATGTAATACCAAAACAAAAGGAGATCGTCGCAGATGACGCGCGGACGTGCCAGCCCTGCTGATCAGGGCCCCTTATGTACGGCCGACAGCTCGTCAGTGGTAACACTTGATCTACGAAAACCGCCTCTATCTCTACGACTTAAAGATGCTTTCAATGTCAAGACGGTACCATGAATGTGAGGGTGTCTGTACCCTCGATAAAGACGTCGCTTATGGCCGGATTAAGATACGATCGCGGCTTTAAAGTCGGCAGTGCCGGATATTGGGCCAAGAGATTGGATCCAAGCAGTCTTGTTAACATGCAGGTGGATGGCGCTGTAAAAATGTGATAAGCTTTGTAGCTTAGCAGACGTTTAGAGAAGCGAAGGTAATGTGAAAAGATTTTGAATTAATTTGTCATTGGATTTTTGGATACAAATAACTTTAATCCAACGACGATAGCGAGCGCTAGCTGCTTTTTTAGACAATAAATAAGTTCAAAAACGAAAACCCAACTACTGAAAAATCACCCTCTATAAAGTAGGAATCAGTTATCAATATGAATCAGTTATGCTCTTTAACTGGAAGCGAACAGACGTGTGTCGCATCGCGCTGTGATTATTGACGTTTTTGTGATTTGTAGTGCTGTGATTGGTAGCTTTTGCCGTTTTCGATTCCTTGTTGCTCCTGTGGTGTTATTACCTGTGGTTTACGCCCACTGGGAGGAGTTAAGAATTTTTTAGAGGATAGTATTCCCAAATCTTTTAAGTATTTTTGGTCGTATGTCTCTTCCAAAAAGAACAAAACTAACGGACCTGCTAATATGTTTTACAAAAATGTTTCAACCGATGACCCCAAGGAAATAATATGCAATTTGTTTTCCACTTTTTTTAGTTCGGTACATGTACCCTCTACCTTTGACCCAGACCTATTGCAATCGTCTAATTGCTATGAAGACAATTCGCCATGTATTTCTGAAATTTACTTGCCAAAGGACATCGGCCGCACAGCATTGAAGTAACTGTTCATTGTCACAATTCTTCTAAAGGAGCTGGACCCGATGGCATACCACACTCTTACCTTCATAAGTACAGCTGATTACTTATCTTCCGCCTTACATATAAATTTTAATAAATGTTTGAAGGAAGGGGTCTTTCGTATAGTTTGGAAACGAGCCTCTATCACCCCTGTGTACAAGAGTGGCGATAAAAATAATGTAGAGAATTATCGGCCCATTTCTATTCTTTCCACGTTATCGAAGGTTTTTGAACGACTAGTACACAGTGCGCTATAACCTCATATCCGTCATCTTATCATACCCGAACAAATTGGTTTTGTCAAACGTCGCTCTACCACCACTAACCTCATGACCTTTGTGAACTATCTCTTTGAAAATGTGGACCGTCGGGTACAAGTTGACGCTGTTTACACGGATTTTTAGAAAGGCCTTTGACAAGGTGGATCACACCCTGCTTATGGAAAAAAATACCTTTAATGATATACGCGGCAATTTACTCAGATGGTTTGCTTCATATATTTTCAATAGGACTCAAAAGATCGTCATTAATGGGCATGAATCTGACTCTATAGTTGTTAAGTCCGGGATTCCACAGGGATCAGTATTAGGTCCCTTTCTGTTTGTATTGTTTATTAATGATATTAAACATTGTTTTGTCAACTCACATTTTTTGATGTATGCAGACTATATGAAAATTTATATCACCTGTAAAAATATTCGCGACTGCCAATATTTACAACAGGACCTTGATAGATTTTATGAATACTGTCTGAAAAATAAACTCTTTCTTTTCCTTCCCAAATGTTACATAATTTCTTTAACTAAAAATAAAAATCTGATCAAATTTAATTATTCAATAAATAATATAAGTCTTAGAGAATTTTAATCTGTCCGTGACTTGGGTGTTACGCTTGACTCTAGTCTGCATTTTGATACTCATATTGACAATATAGTAAAAAAAGCCTTTCAGATGTATGGACTAGTGATGAGATTTTCAAGTAACTTTGTGCGACCCTCTAGATTCTTAATATTATATAAAACCCTAATTCAGTCGCAACTGGAATACGTCGTCCAAATTTGGGATCCTCTATATGATAAGTACAAAGATAGGCTAGAAATTGAGCAGAAAAAATATCTAACGTACTATTAATTATAAATGTCATCGTCCTAAAGTCTCCTATGTCCTCTTACCACCTATATCTTACTTACTGAAACGTTATAATGTTCTTAGTTTGGAATCTAGACGATTTCTTCTGTGTGTAATAATGCTGCATGGTACTCGTATACGCAATAATAGATTCGACTGCATTCTAACAAAACAATACATTCTAACAGTAGTAAGCGATCATAAGCTTTGAAGCAAAGTGTTGTTTGACGTCAAGTATAAATCATCATTTACTGTCCTCGCGTATAACCGGTGCCTTATAAATGTGGTCCTTTCATATCTTTTGGATTTTTTATCCAGATTTCTATACCCCTACTTTAGGACGTTTTATATCTCCATTCATTTATGAGACGCGTCATTGTGGGACGCGGTAGGGTGACCAAAATTTAAAGTGCATAGGATTACGCCCCCAAATTCTTTTTGTACAATAAAATGCATGATGCAAGACTCGTCTTATAACATACGTGTAGTTCACTCACAGGGGACTATACATCTATTATAAGACGAGTCTTGGCGCATAACAGAATTTCCTAGTAGCGTACAGTGCCTACGTATCATCTACATTACGCTTTGGATTTGTAATATACTAGGGAAATTCTACAGATAAACTCATCGCATTCAAGGCGCAGAAGAAATGTTTACGATCTACATATCTTCAAGTTACAATCAACTGACAGTGGCTTGCCATTTTTTAAAAAGGTTGTTAACCCTACTATGTATGTATATTTATGAGAAAGCGGTGTTCATGAAGTCAAACTTACATCTATTTGAAACACTGAAGTCGAAACGTCATTTTAATGAGATTTGTGCCAATACACACAACACAGCATTCTATACAAAAAGTTTTTTAGGCATGGCACCTAGAATTAATTTATAAAAAAAATACAGGTTACGAACTAAATGATTTTAAAAAACATTTTAATAATTTCCTAACTAAAAAGGCATATTATTCCATTAATGAATACCTAAAAGATAATGACGATTCAGTTTGCTTAAGAAATGATTTAATACCCAAAGATAACGTTTTTCTGAATAGTTAATAAATGTATTTCAATTCTCTAAATACTTAGGTATCAAATCAACTAGTGCTGTTTTTACTATGTATTGGATCACCGATCAGTCCTATTTTTTGGATCTGATTGAAATCGAAATAAATAAATAAATACGAAATGAGATCGCTAATTATTACCGTCTTCGCTTATTGCTAACTACCCTTTTGAGCTTAGCCGCAGTCGGGTAAAGACTGTATGTCGGCTGCCTACAATTAAATCGACTTATTGATTCTAACCTCAAAAGTATTTTTTTCGTTATTAAAACTTCTTTGCTATTTAGATATTATTTTTTAAAGGGATTGTGTTAACTACATAAAAACAATCTAATCTCACTATAATTTGTTTTTGTACACTGAAAATAAAAGTCCACGTCCGGCTTCTATAGAAACTTGGCCGATGTTCTTTGTTTGCAATAATATTGTTAACGTTTTTTTAGGATATTAGCTACAGTTAAGCTCTGTTTGTTGTCGAATGTTTATTATTATTTAATTCACTTGTCACTTAATTTTTAACAAAATTCAATTATAATTTCGTATGCCTATTTCTATTTGATATTTGTACGGCAAAATATAAAAAAAAAAAAAAAAAAAATATATAAATTATATCTGTACCTATTACATTTATAACAACACCTATTTTTACACCTACGTTTAACAAATAAACAACTTTGACTTAGTGCTTTTTTTATTAATAGTTGATACTTCCTTTCTTTTGATAACGTTCAGTGCCCTGAGCACATCATAGTGATTATTTTCCCAATGAAGGCTACCGATTAGTCTAATCTAAGATAAAACAAGAAAACATAATACTTCCCCGTAAGACCACTCTTTTGTATCTTCGAGTTTCAAAAGAAAGTCCTCTATCCTCTTTCCATCTTAAAAACAGTCTTCCAGAATGTCTCTTCTTTTGCGACCAGCACAGCTTCCTAACCACAAAATAGCCTAATAAATGGTTGGCAATCAGGTCACGTGCGCGCCCACTGCTGATCTACTCCAGTAACTGCCGCCATTCTTTTATTTCAACCCCCTCCCCATCGGAAAGTTATATTGTTTCGTCTTCCGAATATTTTACAAGAAATGTATTATCGTTACGTAAGTGAGAAGCAGGGAGAACGATTTTATAAACAGCCTTCGAAATAGTTAGTGCTCGGTTTTATTACGGGCAATAGCTTTTCTAAATCGAACCTATCGATTTAAAACAGCTATTGTTGCGCTCGGTAGAACATGAAGTAGAAATCAGCACCCTAATTGCGTAACACACTATTACTCTCAATTTGAATCATTTTGAAGCATATTGCTAATCCATTGCTCCATATGTTCGAAAATGTATCTGCTCAACAACGTAAATAACACAATGAATGTTGTTGAACTGTCAAAACGAAACGCATTGCTACTGATAGTGTGTTACGCAATTACCCTGCAGTACTTCTGATAAATATGAGATAGGTACTACATAACATGGTGAGGGATAAATACGGTTTGCTGTTAAGAAATAACATAACATAAAATCACGCCTGAATTCTTCGAAGGGTTATATAATCAATCATGTACAATGATGTTAAGACTAACAATGATGTTAAGAAAGACTACAATTAGACTTCTAATAAGAACTATTACAATTCATAAAATCTTTAAGCAACTTAAAGTAAGAACCGGGCCTAAATCCCTGCATAATCTAAAGTCAACTTCTTAACTGAAAAAATCAGCAGCATCTGGTATAAAGTAAAAAAATAAAGTGCTGTGTGGGCTTATAAATTGAGTAACAAGGTGTCCAATAACGTGTTTCATTAAACGACATGAAGGTTGCGGCGGTTTTATTATCCTCTTTGTGAGACACTCTTCAATTTATTTATTAGCATTTTGTCAATGAAAATATTCTTGTATGATATTGGTAATTTATTCTGGAGGGTCGGTGCTAGTTCAGTGTCGATTTTTATTGCAATGGCAAGTCATTCAAGAAATTTGTGAGTTAATTCTCACTTATAACAGTAGGTTTAGTAAAGAAGTTACAATCTACCGCCCCAGTCTGCTAAACCGGCAATCTCAAGGAATGAAGATCACAAATGCTTCATAAGGATAGATCCTTGCACTAGGGTGCAGTAGATATTCTGTAAAGCCGATGCTTTTTAACCGACTTCAAAAAGGAGGCGGTTATCTATATATAACTTATCTTATCTTATCTTTATGTATTTCGGGCATAACTCCGTCATATATGGACAGATTTGCAAAATTATCTTTTTGTTCGATAGAAGTTTATTCCGAAATGGTCCCATTTAAATTTCGTAAAGATCTGGGGATGAGTTTCGGAGACAGACAACGGAACTCTTCAATAAAAACCAGTAAATCAACTGCGATTGCTGCTATCGCATATGTATGCATTGTTTACGCAATCGCACAACATAACATCACGTCTGTACCCTATAAAGGCAGATGCAGTACGCAGATGTGTTCAGTGTACCACCATACACCCTCATTTCTGTCAAAGTTGTTATTCCTCTAATCTTGCAAGTAAATTCGGGTATAACTTTTTTGTTTAAGAATTGATTTAATTAAACGACTCCAAAAAAAGGAGGAGGTTCTCAATTTGGTTTATATACAACATTATTTATCGGAAAATAAATACAACTCATAATATTATAGTATATTCTAGCAACAATATTTACACACAGCCGTTGCCAAAGACTAATCACTGCAGACAGAAACAAATGCGAATCGTTAAGTCAGACCTTGATTTAAGAGACTCGATCGCAAATTGATTTAGTTCACATCAAATAAAACTTTACATACGCAGGCTTTAAAGAGACTGCGTAATTAAACCAAACATCGTTTATTGCTCATAAGACACTGATTGATTGGATTCAAAGATTTACGATAGATTGATGGGCATGGCCTTGTATGTTTAACTCTAAAAATAGAGTTTTGTTTGAGGTCATCTACAGATACCATCAGTGTTAATGAGATAGATAATTGTCGATATGATGAGTAGGAGGCTTTTTAATTAATATTTTTACAACATCTTTTATGGAAATTAATGCATTCTGAGTAGTTTCTATTTAAAGCATCGGGATAGTTAGCGATTACTTATTTGCAGTAATGTCGCCATCTCGTAGGTACTTTTCTTACATATCGCATTTTCTTTACGATAAGTGAAATCAGGTACTTACTATAAATTAAAATGCAGTAAAAACTTAATACAACTACAAGTCATACGTTTTCTCAAGTCATGCGAACTCATTTGAAATAGAAATGTTTCTCTAGTGACGAGTAACACGAGTGTTAGATCTACGTCAGTTTCAGTCGATACGAGGCAAGCCTGGTTCATATACATGGCCGAATGGCGATGTGGGTCGGACCGGTCCCTTCAGTTCGCTAATTGACGTCCGACAGGTACACAGGCAGACCAACATAACCACTCATAAACCAACACAAGAATCACGCAAACCCAACCAACAACCCACTACATTAAATTCAATTTACATCGGCCGCTCCGCTTTGCAGAATTCACTAAAGTATTCGACTATGTTCACCATAAAAGAAAGCTGCGGAAACCTTCCACAAAAAGTCGCGGGACATTGATCTGTTGTAGTCTTGGAATAAAAGTCATTTTATTGAGTGATCGCTCAGCCGTTGTCACGTTTTATATCATTGAAAAACCTGGAACCCGTTATGGTGATGCAAGGGTTTACACTGGGGCCGGTCAAGAGCAATTTTATATCTTAATCTGTTGGGGTCAGAGTTCGATATTGAATGCGATATGTTTGTGAGTTGCGTCGTTCAGCGGACTGCGCGCGGGTGCAGCAGGCCGGAATGCCCGTGCCGGGAGAACCTGTCCCGCGCCTGAGAAATGCACTTCAAGTCTGCTTTATAAAATTCACGTGTGGAACGCATTACTACGTCGATGATTCACATTTATGGCAGGTTTATCTTTTAGAAGTTTTTATGTAAAAGGTTTTATGGCTCGTTGGTTGAATAATTTGAACGTTCCAACTTAATCTGCCGATGATAACCATCTAAATTATTGGAGTCTATCTAAATTGGGGAATTATTTTTTTTTATTTTTGCATTAGACTCAGATAAATGGTAATAGCTTCCTCAATTATTACTAGTTTTAAAGCTATTAAGTTTTCACTTTTTATATCTTATAGTCTCCGGATCACTATAATTTTACTTATCGTCTTTGTCCCCGATATTAAATTAAAAATCATCTGCGGAGTAAAATAGGTCTCCATTTACATGTGGAAAACTTTGAAACTAATTTGTTCTCATGCAAATGTGACAAGTAAAGGAGTACAATAGTACATGCTCACACATGTACTTCACCAGGTGGTGTCACGTTATTCGTTATTTGCGGTACGTTATGTTTGTCATACGTGGCTTCAACAGTTTTAAACGATTTGCAAATAAAGTTGCGTGAAAGGAGTGAATAAATTATTTTTCAGAAGATGTTCTCACTTCACACTCCACCATCGATCAGCGCCAGGTTTTTCACTGGCGTTAACGATGTGTTAAATCTGAGCAAATACGCATAACTGCGGGTCATTATCCACAACGACCGGTTACTGCCGCTGTTTGTCATAAGTCAATGTTAACTCAATTTGTTCGAGCATCAGATGTGTACGGTACTTTTAGTTTTACTCAAGGTTATGATGTTTACTTGACCGAAACACATGAGTTACTTGATATTCGAGAAGTGATCAGAATTAGAGCTTAAAACGGGATATGACACATGACACTAATGATGACATAAATGTTCTGAGATGTTGATATCAAGTAATGCATAGCTTAGTACATTTTGAGCTAAACTCTGCAAAACAATAACCTATAGTACGCACATTAACACGTTGACTGCCAGACAACAGACACAATAGATGTTGGTGGACACCGTGTTACCGCGGTGGCAGTCATTGACACAAGCTTGCCTGTAACTCATCGTTATTCTCTTGCCCTTTTCCCAATCCATTTGCGGCTAGCGTAGCCTGTCTGCTTCTTCCATATTTGTCTATTAGTCGTCATCTCAAAAATACATCTGACATCTGTCAATCAGGACGACACATCAAAATTTTCCGTTTTTACAATTTTAATGCATTTATTTTGAAAAATTCATTGTGTCTCAAAAAAAAAAATCGCAAAGAATGTGCGCAATTTGGATGGAGTAATGGCACTATTGAGCTGACGCTGTGTGAGCGTGCGTGTTCCATCGCCGCCCGTTCGATGTCCACCGCGCACAGGATGGATGGGAAGCAGCACATTATGTAATGTTTTGCTCCTTTGGTGTAATTGCTGTATGGCGTTCCAGTAGGAGGATAAATAAATAAATAAATAAATCTCTGCAGTCACCCCCTTTCTAGTCATGTCACATTTTAGATAATTCATACATCTTTTTTTTTAGTTTTTCGCTATTCCTATAGCCATCCACGTTCAAGTTCTTCCTCGTACCTCTGCAAACTTTCCTGTACCTGTACCTACTCGATTAAGAAAATATCTTCTTTGCTCTAAGTGATAGTGTAACCTTATTTTCAATAAAGCTCGGCTGAGAAACTTCCCACCACTGCATTATTACTCCCCGGGGGTGAGCAGAGCTTCGTAATTGGCTGTCAGTCATAACGTTGAACGTGTTTCTAACTGACTCAACCAATTAGATTTATAGCGGATAGAATTCTACTCGACTTATTTCAACCTGAGAATAATATGAGTAGAACACGTCTATTTCTGTAAAAACGTAAACAAATGGGAGCATATTTACAATGTGATGATGAGACTAGCATTAATCCAGTATTAGCTGCATCTGTACGAGTAAGTACTTCTCCTACAGGAGTCGAGCCTTGGTATTCAAGCTTGATAGCGGCCGTCTTAGTCACCATAAGAGCAACAGTTGTTCCAATAAATTGTTTCACTTCAAATAAAATCACCCTTGTTCCTAACATACACATGCTCGCAAGTCCCAATTTAGATATATCTCCGAAATAAAATAACAATATAAAACGAAATTAATTTAACAAAACAACGGCCCGACCTGGGAATCGACCGCACGTCCCTAGCGACCACTTAATTCCATTACTAATTCACCGGACACACACCGAATTAAAATAACCATACATAATCCAACAGGAATATTACATCACGCAAAAAACAACCTTAGATCTAAAAAAAGTTCTTCATTTTTTGGTCTAAGGTTGCGTGAAGATGCAGATGGTGGTTATGTCGTTTTGTGTGGTATGCAGTGGTATCAAGATAGTCCGCAAAGAGTTTTTTTTTAATCCGTAATGGCCGCGCGTTGCTGATAACGAACAGTATGATTTACTGAGCAGGAGGAAATATTTTGGAAAATGTATGGCCAAGTGTGGAGACCGCTTTCACAGGCGCAAATTGTCAATTTTCAATGATTTTGATCACGTAGATGGTTAAGTTAGAAAGTAAAGGGTAATTAAAGGATTATGGTATTGAGATGATAGCCAGCTGGACACTCGTGTCTTTTAATAACAAAAAAATACGGTCAACCATTAATTTGCCAAGCTCGGACAAATACCTTTTTCATGTTCACCGCAACAAATCATTGGGATTGTTCTATGGACTTCAATGTCTGCAAATAAATGATTATTATTATTATTATTATTGGGAGCTCCTTGTTCAGTAGTGTTCGTATATTAAATAGAGCTACTTAGGCCTGGCTAGATTGAATATTATGCGATATTTTGATGTTGTGCAAAAATACATACTCAAATAAATACATTAGGTGGATATTATGTCTGTGCTGTACAGGTCTCAACGGCCACCTATATTGTGATAACACCACATACGACAGATGACAGGAACAGGTTCTAATCAGTTGAAGGTAACGCGACCGTCGCTGCTAAACGAGAACGTTTGCTAATGGCGCGGAACCAGCTCCTTAATGGAATAGAATTCTTGAAGGGGGGTGGGAAGTGTGGAGAAAACTAGATCAGAATGTACGTTATTATAGTAATAAGACCCTATGGCTGAGTTTGGATTATCTAGATTTAAAAACTTTGCGCGATTCACATAATCTTTAGTTTTCGCAGCATCAGCCTGTAATAGACCGCATCTCAGGTTTGTGTTTTATATAGAGTGGGTTTTTGAGATGGGGCAGTAAGAACGGGTACCTTAACTATGGTCGCTACAAGAAATTGGTCTTTGGAGACAGTCCTTAACTTTTGAAAGATTTTGCGTTAAAATCGCAATCTTTTCCTATACATTTCTTAGGAAATGAGACTCCAACTTACCTTTTAGGGTTCCGTACATCAAAAAGAAAAAATGGAACCCTCAAAGGATCACTTCGTTTTCCGCCTCTTTGTCAGTTTGTCAAGAACCTTTTTCTAAGGAACGTGTGGAGGTATCATGTTTAAATTAATATGAAATACGTAGGTCTACGGTCCCTTTGAATTCTGAAAAAATCAAGCTTCTAAGTCAACGCAATAAAAAATACGGCCATATATGTGACATATTTTGATACTCGCAAGTAAATCAATTACACGGTCTTAAACCATGTTTTGTAGCTACGTTTAAACTACATTTCCTTACTGCCCCGTCTCAAAAATCCAATCCCCATCAATTCAGATGTAGAAGTTGCTCAGAAATTCGAAAACTTTTTTTGCTAATATTCCCATTAAAACTACTGAAGCTTTAAATTTCTCACCCGCGTTTTCTGCTGACTTAATTCTAATGAATGTTAAGGCATGCCCTTCGGAGTTTAAGTTTCAACATAAAAACCACCACCACCAACCACCACCACCACCAAAGGGCGTTGTACCACTGACGCCGGTGTCACCTTAATAAAAATATTTTTAAAGCCCGGGAAGAAGCACAAGATGCTATTGGAATCTTTTGCGACCTCTCTAAGGCGTTTGTTTGCGTAAGCCATGAGACACTTCTGCTGAAACTTGAGCACTATGGGATTAGGCATATACCTCTTGATTTACTAAATTCATACCTAAAAGATAGAAAAGTTAAGATTCAAGCTAAGGGCGTAAAGTCATTAGGGTCTGAAATGGCAATGGGCGCTCCTCAAAGTTCGATATTGGGTCCATTCCTCTTTTTAGTTTACATTAATGATTTACCCCAATTACTTCAAAAGCAACCGATGTTGGTATTACATGCAGATGAGACATCATTGATCTTTAAAGTGGATCGGCGGTCACAAAATCTTGACGATGTGAATAACTCTATTCTTCAGGTCCAAGATTGGTTTCCGGTAAATAAATTGGTACTGATTGAAAATAAAACCAAATGCATTAGATTTACATTACCTAATGTTAGAAGTAGCGAATGTTAGATCATATTGAATGGCGAAAAAACTGGTATTTATTGATCAAACGGTTTTCCTAGGAATCACGCTAGACGAGACATTACAATGGGAACCTCATATAGGTAACATCTCATTTCATCATTTGCGGGGCGGCTCAGCTCGGCCGCTTATGCTGTTAGAAAGATAGAAGACAATGAACAAATGTAGAAACCGCGCGTTTAGTCTATATTAGCTACTTTCACAGCATTATGTCATATGGCACTTTACTTGGGGTCGGGCTGCTGAAATTGAGTCCATCAAATTAATTTGCATCAAAGAAAATTTAAAACTGACATTAAAAGTACACTGTGTAAACAAGCATACTATAAATTAGAGGATTATATCCAAGATAAGAACGCTTGGAAAAATGCTGCTCCTGCTCCATATGACAATCTAGAGTCTAATCAAAATCATTTCTTTTTTTTTTACATTGATTTACATCCTGTAATTATTTTAACTTACATACTGACTTATTACTTGTTACTTTTTTTTTAAATGAAATTCCTCTACTTTTACAATATGTGAACACCATGTATCTATCACATAATTAATTTATATGTCATGGTTTCATTAATCCATTTTAATTCTTTTATCTATTGTGGTATAGTATTTTTCTTTTAATTGCAACTAAAACATTTTAAAAGCTTAACGGCGGAGTTTCTTGCCCATTCTTCTCCATACGAAAACTACTTTTTGGGAGTGGCGACTAGAATTAATTTTATTTATTGTAATTGTTGACATTCAAAAGTGCCTTTTATATGCCTATTTGAAATAAATGCTTTGACTTTGACCAACCTGCATAGTATTCATGTGTTTTTAAAAGCTTTTATTTAACTTGACTTGTATGTATGTGAAGGTGGACTCTTGCAAGTTAAATTTGACCCACTTCCCGCTATCCGATTGAGCTGAAATTTTACATACTGGTCCAGTCCCGATGACAATGCATGTTTATGACAAACATGACGTGATGAAATTGCTGCCACCTTCAGGGTTGGCTCCAAACCAGAGAATTCCTCAACGGTCGGCAGTAGGGACTTCAAATTTTGCATTCCCATTCGGATATGATAGAAGGTTGGTGGGTCCACCATGAAATTGCTGCCACATCCAGGGTTGGCTCCAAACCACGGAACTCCTCAACGGTCAACGGTCAACAGTAGTAACAGGCATAAGAGGTATACCATGACTTGTAATTTGGTGAGATGGGCGTCAATAGCATTGGTTTGCAACCTGTCTAGGAGATGGAAAACTCCAAAATCAAACCCGGAACGGTGTTTCGTCAGGCATGAGTAAGCTTTAAGCTGAAACAAATGGCGCATATATTACCAAATTACTACCCAAGTCAAGGTGAGGCCATGCCGAGGACTGAGTGGCATCAGGGTATAAAATGATGTCGTGAACGTACCGCCTCACGGCACCTGGGCAAACCCTGTTGTATATTAGCTCTTACCCTTCACTTTTATATAATATAAATTGTGTAATGACGTTATAAGTTGATAGTAAAAAAATTAGAGGAAAAGATTACTCAAATTTACATCGTGCAGCACTGAGGCTAAATCTTATTAATTACTTACTTACTTACTTAATTCATTTTAAATCTTATCATTTACAATTAAATTTTGTAAAGTAATTGGAAAATGAAAAGGTTTAATGTAATTTTAATTTTATTTTTATCTTTTTAGGGCGTAAATAAAAGCTTTTTTTTTAAGTTTTTTTTTTTTTTATATTAATTTATTTGTGTATTAAGTTGCCACCTCCACAAGTGAGAAAATCGCGGTGACAGTCATGCGGTACTATCAAATTATCGTCGCGACGATATCGCCGCCGCGTGATGTGCGGATTGATTCATAGAGTTTCTATTGAATTTGATGGCACGGCGAGACTATCGCTGCGATTCTCTCGCTCGTGGAGATGGCGCCTAACGCCTGTCACAATGAGTATGGTCTGTTTGGCCAAAATGTGTTTCGTTGTTATATGATTCAAAAATTCAAATTATCAGCTCTGCGTGTGCAAACTATTTATAAAATAAACCGTGTCTCCCAGTTGATCTACTGAAAAAAAAAATCATGAAACAGGAGCAAAGAACGTAAAATGGTGTTTTTAAGAGAGGTATTGTTTGTATTATAATTTTACAAGTGGAATTTTCCTTGTTTCACAAAGCCGTTGCCATACTAACCGTTGTACGAAAAGTCATTGGTCCGGTAGTCGGTGCGCGACTTGTGCGCGATAATTAATAGTAGCTGCGCACGGGACGACACGGAACCGAACCCGCGACCCAACGGACCCACCGCTGCGTGCTTTATGATCAGCAGCGCCGTGTCAATCACTGAGTTTATTTTAACTTGGCAAGGGATAAGGATTGTAACCTGGATGATAAGGAATGTTTGTTGTGCTGTTTACTATTCTCCTGGGGCCGATAACACTGACAGTTGACCTGAACATGATTAAAGAAGAGGTCGAACTATTGTTTAGGTACGCTGTCAGCAGAGTGAATAATATGGAATGGATCGGTTAGGCAAAGAAAGAAATCAAACGGCGAAGGAGAACAAAAGAGATCAGAAGAAGTACCTATGTAATATACATTTTATGAATCATTCCCATTAAAGGAAGTGGACCCAATGTTCGAATAGCTTCAAATGACCGCACAGCCCCCCCCCCCCCCCCCCGCCCCCGGGCACGGCACAGCCCGGGAAATGAAGCATAATGTTAATTCTATGACAATTAAACATTTATTATTCCCGACAATTTTCCTAAATACCATAAACAATAAGCATGCATACATCCAATAAAAAACACTCGTCCCGGAACCCATGACAGCCCATAACGGGCCATAACGTTTCCTTTATGTGGCACAAACATTAGAGATAAGGCTAATTGCACGCGAGGGCGCGATACTCGCTGTCGGCAGCGGCCGGACACGGCAGGAGTGTCACTCACGTGCAAACAGCCTTACATGCATACTGTGATGCAGTATTTCATAATTATTTTAGTTCATTAGGGGAAGGTTTGATGCAGACCGGGACAGAAAAAATGTGTAAGCCAGAAAATTGTCGGAATTTTTCTCTTTCATCAGTGATATTCATTGAAACGCACATTTGGAATTATTAGACAAGACTATTTACAAATGGATAGATACCTTTTGCGTAATATTACGAATGACTACTACGTTAGAATATTAGTTTTCACTACAAATTAATCATTGCCATCTGTCGTGTTCTCCCTATAAATCTTCAGAACACATTCATAAATGTATATCTACGAGTATGCAAATTCTAACAACTGTGCTAGTTCACATTCAAACTCTCCATCTATGCAGTGCTAGGGCTGCTGGGTGCTAATCAAATCCACTTCGCACTTGCAGCCTAGAACTCATAGGTTTCTCTAGCGCCATTAATCTAAGCTGTGTAACGGTTCCCTGTATCTGGGGCACTTACCATACCTGTACTACCAGCTAACTACATTAGAACACGTGCTAAGTGCCCTGTGTCTGTACAAAGGTAATCTTAAATTTAACACCATTACTCTTAAGCTATGTTTAATTATGGAAAATTGACAGAGTGCCTGTCAGTAAATTCTATGTTAATCTAAAAGAAATTGTACTGATATAAAAAAAGCAATAAGTACCTTATTATGTAGACCATGAATCTAGTTAGAAGAAACTAATAATGTATAATATATACTATAAACATACTGGCGAAATGTTTGGGTACTTTAGGTCAGCTGTACTTACCTTTTTTGCGCCAATCCGGAAGATATGTATATCCAGACGATAGGAAAACGGACAACAAATCTTCGTTACTATTTTATTAAATGTAGGTATAGAATAGTCGTACCTTAGTTCTGTAATGTACAGTTTGACAGCTGTGAGCTTCTTATATACGTAGATTTGACATACGTTCTCAATGTCAACTTAATCCAAATTACTTGATCACGGAATCCACAACAGCATTGTCATATATCTGAAGTTCATCTCACGGCGAAGGTTTATCGAAGATGTTCCTAGTAACTAGTTGGTGGGATCATAGACCATCTGAAGGTTGCACACCATTGTTGCGTTCATACTAAACCCAGATTAGTGTCTCTAGGAGCACATAGATCCCCATAAATTCTACGAGTAACACACAGTCCAATTCTTCAGGTAGGAATAGGAGTTTGATCTCAAAGAAGTCGTTACGTTCCAAATGGACGCGGGCGGCGGGGTTTTCCTGCATTTAAGCTATGTAGCACATGAATTATACAAATCTTGCCATTTACCATTTCATAATCTTTTCCGCATCGGTTTTTCCTGTTTTACGAAAATATTAGTAGTATTATAGACGACATTAATAAAAACAGCTACATGTATGTAGGTACAATTTGTCCGTCTTTGATTTACGTCCGCGTGGTATTATTTATTATAATAAATTATCATTATATAAATTCTCGTATAATTTATTACCTTTACATGGATTTAAGAAAAAAACTGTTCCCAGCCTCACATAAGGCCAGACATCAGGGTCTCTAGGCGATGACAATTCACATGTATGTAAAGATCTCTGAATAAAACATTTTCAGGAAATGGCGGCGCCGGCCGTCAGCCTTTGCCTCACAATTAGAAAACGCGGGATTATTCCGGATTACCGTCATAGTGGTGAATAATCGCTCACCGTACGACTACTATACGATACAGCATTGTATTGAAATGAACGCAGTGCGGTGTGAAACTGTCAGACGACAACATTGCAGGTTATTGCTATTTTAGTCGACCATGGAAACGTCTCTAGGACTTTACATAGGTAATGTAAAAACTTTAAGCTTTTGTGACTATGAAAAAGCCTCGTTTTACTTGATTCCTTACTATCTACATTAAATGAATATAAGTAGAGTTCTTTAGGGACTGAATGAGCCTACACCACCGAAATGCTCGGGATTTTTCGAAACTCGGCTTTTCTGAGACCTAGCCAGTTCACATGGAGGGGTGAAGGTCTGTACAAACGATTGTATTATAATTAGGTGCTTTATTGTAGCTATACTAGATAACAATAAAGAATAATAACGAAGTAATGAGGATCATAATTATTAAAATAATTTTACGAAATATGCGTCTTCTAAGCAAAATACATTACTTAACATAAAAATGTACTTAGCTTAATGTCACGATATCAATTTGATATAAGTTAACCCTTAAATGCATGATTTATTTTATCGTATTGCAAAAAATGCTATTGTATAGGTATTTATCTATAGAATTTAGATAGTAAATATATAATAATTATACAATAATATTAATATTCATAGAGTATATATATTGTTTTGACAAAAAGAGGTGCCATCAGAAACTCACAGCTATCACATTGTTAAAAAAATTAAATGACGTACTTTGTTGCCATATGGCAACATTATGCATTTAAGGGTTAAGCGTTCACGACATGTTTCTTAATGGTACGTAATATCTTTAAGTAGACGAGCTCCACTGCGCCACGCGGTCCACACGGTCCTCCAGCAGGGTGTCCCCGAGGGAACACCCTGCTGGAGAGTGGCACTCCGATACGAACACATTTCAATGACAATAGAAATGCAGGAAATAAATAAACGAACCTTAACTCAATCGGAAAACATATTGATTATTCCATTTCCTTCAATGTGCTTTTTCATTTTAGGGAGATGTGAAAAGCAACGTTTGCCTTTTAAACTAATGTTTAAAAAGTAATCTCCCCTGTATCTAGGGAGCGGCAAACAGTGTGTATCGTTCAATACCTCTGTGTTATGGGAAGGGAACTCGCGCCCCGTAGCACGAGGTCTAATCCATGAAGTTAGTAGTTTCGACCGAAGTTACGGGCGTTTCTTGTTCCTGATCACTTAAGGACATAATATTAGTTTGGACCCGAACTAAGAATGAATGACAACACGATTTGGGAGTTTTCCTTACTTTGGATATGTTTTTGTCCGTCCGAAAAAATGAATTAATTGGGAGCAGGTTTCCTACGAATTGTCGAAATAGTTTCGTACGGGCCCGTATCATCGCTGACGGACTAATAGAGCCTCCAAGCTCAAAAGCTCCGTCAGTTCGCTAATGCAATCATTAACAGTTGACATGCACTTGCTTTCAGCTTTAACTACATTCACTATAAGCGTACTTTAACAGGCCTAATAAACTAAAAAGTTTGTCAGCTTAAAGTACTCTCTTTAATCTCCAGCAGAGCTATGTCATTAATTGGTACTTTCCTTGTTAATTAACTTTAACTGCTTACAATAAACAAATCCAGTGAACAATTGGAAAGTAATCAGCTAATTGGTTTATGTTTAACGGATCGTTTATTGTTACAGGTACGTTTATACTGCTGTAATCAAGAGTGAGTGGTACCTCCCCCCTCACTCCCCCTTGAGGGGGGCGGGGGAGGGAGTGAGGTATTGCGATGCAAATGAGATGATCGTCGCGATTCAAGTGAACTGCCGTATTGACAAGTGGATATGGAATATAAGGAGGTGAGTTTTGTGCAGGAACGCTTCTACGAGTAATCTAAGGTAATTTGAATTTTAAGTTTTAATTAAATTAAGAAAATGAACTGATGTCATAGAGGATATTACAATTAATGTACTATGACCTCACGTTCCTATAGACTTAAAAAGTCACGTGAGCATAGTCGCGCGCACATCTAGTCCTGTTGCAAGTACTGCACAGGTGTTATAAGGTGATAACTGAGAACGCGACGGAAGAGCTGAGCGATTTACACATTTTCTACAATGTATATATTAGTCGTTATTTTGACATCATAATCTGTCACCATGTTCTTCAACAACTCAAAATTGTAGAGCTGTTAAATATACACTGCCTGTAAGACAGATTATTATAAACTAAAATCACTTTTGAATAGATAGTAAAAAAAAACCGGCCAAGTGCGTGTCGGACCACGCACAATGAAGGCTGATTCCGTATTTGGAATGAATTTATCCCAAGAACAAACTTAACATTGTGGTCGAAAATCATGTTCTCCCATACATTGTAACTGCAAATGTAAGTTGGTCGACTACGAATATTATTCGTAAACTAGTAAAGCCTACATAGCTGTGATAGTTTTAAGTTTTGATTGCGTTACATATACTACTGCCGTAAATTTTTTCATATATCCAAAGCAACCATTTAGCTGGCTGTCACACACACACACACACTTAACTCTATCAAAAATTCACTGGTCTACAAAAATGAAACTTATTCATGCCACATGAACTATTTTGATGTATTTTATAATATAGGGTGTTGACAATAAAAATAATGTACTTTAAGTTATCACATATGAATTGTTTTTTTTTTTTTTTTGATAATCATGATTCATAAGAAAAAGTGAGATAGTTGACAAGAGAAATAATTTTCTTGATTATTTGTTTTCCGGTTGGTCCCTTTTGATCGTCCAGTTGTAATCGGTCAACATCCTTGGACTCCTTTTACCTCGGTATCGCTTTTCCATCTTTGAAATGTCTTGATGGAACCTTTCCCCATGCTCGTCGCTTACAGCCCCCAAATTCTCAGGGAAAAAAACTAAATGTGAGTCCAAAAAAATAATTTTAAGTGACATATTACAATTTAAAGCTCGTCAACGTCTCGTTGTGGTTGTCACTTTTATGATTCCCCAAAAAATTTGCAACTACGTTCTTGAAGAATTGCCATGCTGATTTTTCCAAAACGTTCAATTTTTCCTCGAATTTCTGGTCTTTTATTAAGTCTCTGATTTGAAGTCCCACGAAAATACCCTCTTTGATTAAAAATAGTTTATAATTTTAAATAGCAAATGATCTCTAGGCCCAGTCCATATCATTGGAATAGAAAACGGCACGTCATCCTTTTCAATCTCTTAAATTTTTGACACTTTTATGCAACAAATATGTGGGGCCCAAACTTTGTCTTGATGAGCAACTGGAAAAGAAAAATACTCGCGATAACACTTCAATATACGATCTGTAAAATTTCGCCTTTGTTTTTTGAACATCAGTTCACCACAAATATAACAAAAAGAGTTAGGTTCGTTAATACACTTTCTCGACATACTTATTCGCACAAGCACAATTACTTGTCTAAAACTAAAAAAACATTAAAGAATATGAAAACTAATATATAAAATCACTCTTTTATACGGTTACTCGCATGCGTTTATCGCTATAATACAATAAATTAAATTGACTTTATCACAAGAAAACTGAGGGTGATTGAAAAAAAATACGTGCAGTTTCGTAATGAAGGTGGGTAGTCACAACACAAGTACCGACCAGAGTTAGTTCGTGTAGCATGCATGACCACTGTTCATCAGTGAAATGAGCACTTTAAAGCTTAATATTTCACAAACGGATCCCTGAATCGAAAAATGGTTAAAAAAAAAAACGCAATATTTTTGAAAGACCTATCCAATGATACCCCACACCATGGAGTGTTCGAGAAAAAAACATTTTACGTGTAGATACCCTAAAGATTTTATTTGATTCATGATTTTTTTTATCACTTAGTCGGCGTGATTAATATGTATGTCCATGGCAAATTATAGCTTTCTAGTACTAAGAGCCTCTGACTCCGGAACACTAGAACGGCTTTTAAAAAGTTAAAACATTGCATTAAACTGGTTCAATGAAGCCTAACACATCAAGGTTTACGCTCAACATAAAGTAGGTAAGTACGGATTTAAGTTGTGTGTTATCGCTATTTTAGTAGTTTTGCTAAAAGGCAGTTGTTTAATATTTTAACGAGGCTTCTACACCGTAGGTATAGGATATACGTACATATATACAGAAACAGGCAGTGGCGTCAAAACTCTGTAATGTTCTCCACGATCGGCTAGCATGAACAGCAGCCGCTGCCGGCGCGTCGCCGTGTGTTCACAATCGTGGCGGGTGCAGGGCAGGGCGCGTCCCCGCGATAATCCGCGACCCGCCGGATTTGTGCCCCATTGTGAGGACTCGTGACTTTGTACCAGTTTACTGCATAAACGTAGCACCTTAGGCAAGTAGGTGCTAAGGTTTTAGTATCAGTAACAGTTAGCTTCGCGTGTACACAGTAGACAAGTGGATATTGTTGCGCTTCTGTTGTTCACAAACTAAACTAGATTTAAGTTCAGTGCATTTTTTTTCTTTCTCTGTCATTAAGAAAAGGGCAGAAGAAAAATATTAGTTTAGTGCTGTCAAATTAAGATACTCCATAGACAAGTTTAGACGTGATTAAAAAAATTGGCTACTAATAATACGTCAACTTACGTCAGGCGCTGACTAATTTGACAGGACTAAACTAATATTTTCAATTTAGTTTAGTTTTAGTTTGTGAACAGAGAATCGGCGCCTATGTTGGACCACAATCTCGAATCGTTCAAAGGATGAAATTGAATCAAATCGCAGTAGAGTCGATCGTCCACTGCTGCGTAGGATGTGCACGGAGTAGTACAGTCATGTTAGCTGCGCGGCTCATTTGTTTGCCAGTTACGCATTCGCTCGCATCATACAAAGCGAAGCTAAGAGAGAGAGAGAGAAAGAGAGAGAGAGAGAGAGAGTTTTAGTTTTTTTTTTAAACAGAATATCACGGCTTCGGTGCTATTCTGTAAAAATCTGACCGTGAAAACTTAAGTGAAGTGAGTTTGAATGACACATTGACAAATCTCTCCACGGTCAGTTCACCTAAGTTTTCAGGTAGAGATTTTCATAGAATAGCACTGAAGTTCACATGCGTAGCTTAGCCATAGGCTGCTGTGCGGTGGCTTTAGCATGAGATGCTTCACAGCGTCTGGACTTCAACGTTGGGTACTTGTTAACTTGACAGACGAAACCGATACTTACTGATTGTTATTAACGTCATCTACAAATGTTCTTTGGTTACTTATTTAAAGCTACGCGATGGTTTCTTAGCTACTTGTGTAGCTGCAGCTCATAAATATACCTTCTGGTAGTACTACGCTGTTTCAATAGTCTTATTTAGAGAATTATTCATGACACCATTTCCAGGATAACTCTATCCATATTTACCTTGAGAAATGAACATAGCAAACGCATTGACGACTTATTTAGACATGAATGTTGACGTAAGTATAACTTGTAGTATTGTGTACTGTCGTGTGGGCGGACTCCCAGATACCTAAGTATTCAGTAAGTACACAATCATAAGAAATATTGCGGTATCGTATTATTGCACTAGTAGTTTCTCTTTGCGTAACTTGGTCGCGCAGTCTGATCCCTAGTACCTACGGGTCAAATTGAGGGTTTCTTAAATATAAAAAGCAATTAAAAACAAAACATTTTAATGTATCTCTATTGTTTTATTCAGTAGCTAGCATTTAATCATTGAAACAAAATGAATCGTTTTGTATCGCACGTCCTCTAAGTCGGCATTCTCTTAGACCCATATGTTGAAGCATAGATTATTGACCATTCATTCCACATGGTTGTTAGCTACTGTCAGTGGCTAAGTTGCATCATTTTTCTCAATACTTTGCCGACAGATCGCTCACTTCTTCCGTAGTTACTGCGAGGGCCGCCGAGGACTTGGCTTTCAGTTCTTTGGTGTCTGTTGTCAATAGGCGTGTGTCTCCAGGTAACCCCACAGACAAAACTCGGTATGTTGCGGAAAAACCCTTCGAACTTGCGGCTACTGCATATCTCTGTAATCACTGATATTCGTCCGGGACTGCCGGCCGGGACGAGACATATTGTTTTCTCGTAGAGCGTTTCACGTGTTTCGTGTATAGTTCACAAATACCAAAGTAACAAAACGCCATTTACAAAAATAAAAAAATCTGCTGATTAGGAGTTTCGCAGTAGCCTTTACAATATCACCGTAATGCCGTAATTTAGAGTCCATGTTAAGTTTGATTTATTTTAGCCATATAATACATCTTATCTGCCACCTTTAATTGCTTACTTAATTATTTTATGTTTTACGCACATACATACAATCATGTTCGATACCAAGCTCCGCCGATTGGCCATCAGTAGGCTCACGAGTCACACTCGTAGTAGTATCGTGATCTCTTTGAATTGCTGATAACCAACGACGATTTAATATATTTCAATAAAATTCATACTCAATTTCCCAATATCTCTTTACAACGATCAAATAAACGCTAAATACTAGTGGGTGTAAGTGATTTAGAAATAATAGAATAGAATAGAATACTCTTTATTATGTACACCATATAAATTACAGACATAAATATAGAAATTTTACAAAGGGTGACACAATGGGCGGTCTTATCGCTAAGAGTGACCCTTTAAAGACAACCTTTGGATGGATTGAAAAGGGAAGGAGAGACAAATACTGTAGGTAGTCTGTGGTGTACCATTTACACGATAAAATGAGTACATACATAAAGTATATTATACTAGCAATAATTAGTTACTGGTCGGTTTGAAGGGCCGTATTCTAGAAATATATATTAATTATACTAATCTAAATAAATATATACATGTAACAATAGACATGAAACAGGATTAAAGAAAATATAATGGTGCTGTTTAAGGAGAGAGGAAAAAAATTTTTATTATTTTGTTCTCTGTTGGTCCTATAAAACAAACTCTATAACATACAAGAAAATGTCACTCAATATAAATATCAAAGTGGCAATGTAAAAGCTAGGGACGTCGTTTGTCAGACACAGTATGTGCACTCGAGTGAAAGGTACAATAAGAATAAGAATTGTTGAACAGTTCTAATAATTACCTGAACAAACATGACTAGCAACTATATAAATGGGGATTATTATTAAAGGCACAGCCCAACCGAACTCGATACTTTTAGGGTTCCCTACCAAAATGGTAAAACGTTTGCTCAACTATTTTGCAAATAAGAAAAAAATAAAATGTATAAATATATTTTTTTGCAACCGGGACTGAAAGGGGTCTGGAGGTGGGGTTACTAGGGCACGGGTATCATATGAAAGAGCGCTGTTTGCACATTCTCAAACATTTTATTTCAGGCCGCATAGTTTTCGACTTTTGATGAAAAAGTTAAAAAAAAAATACCGTTCCCCCTTATCTCCGATGTTTGCAAAGAGAAAAATCTCAAATTATTCAATGTGATAGAAGTTTATGTAAAGCCTGCCATCTAATCCTTACACTTACGTAAAAACACTTGATGATGGTCATTGTACATGCGCCACAACTTCATCACGCAGAGCCTGAGAACCTCACAGTTTAGCTGACACAGACGGGCACGTCAGGACTTCTAAACACGTCGGACATGACTGCCGCTAAATAAGGAGGTAGCTGTGCGAGCGAGACACGGTAGGATGTGACCGCTCTGTGTCAATGTGCCGACATGATCTGTTAGTCATTTGAATAATCTATGGTTGATGTTATCATATAATTTATTTGGATAATAATTATGAAAGAAAGCTGCTAAAACTTGCTGGGGTTTGAAATGTTTATGGTAGTAATTTGTCCTTTTAAGTAGGTACCTAAGCGTTAGTTCACTAACAATAGTTACCGGTAATTCAGTTACTGCGTGAGTGTTTATTCACATATGTAAATAAGGTTGAAGCAGTCATTTAAACATGCAGGCATTGGACGCGCTGTGCGTGTAACCTGTCGCGTCGCGAGGCTGATGACACTTTCAATCAAGTTTGATTTGCTCGCCATGTCGGCCATGTTAACTGCCCTCCTATCTACCAGTATTAAGCCCATAACGTTGTACTGTTCATCGTTCTGCTGCCCTTGTCCTAATGTCTGTGCGCTCGACGCAACATGTCTTCTTCTTCCGTACTCCTCTTTCAGACTTCGTCTCGGTAGTTACCCCTATTCTAGCCATATCATCTTTCACACAGATTTTGTGTTGTTGTGCACTCATATTTAGCTGCTGTCAGTTATAATGAGTAATGCACAGTCAGGCAAATTAATTGATTAGCAAATTGACCACCAACCTAAATTGTCTGTATATCCAAATCGCTACTATCAATCATTGACAGTTATCCGAAATGGCTATAACACGGCAAATTGATGAAAGGTGTCAGTTTGCTTAACAATTAATTTCCCTGACGACACATATTGTTATTTAACGGGCACATTTACCGAGAATTGTAGAGGTTTTCTGAAATGGAAAACGTCGAATTAATAATACCTCGTGCCTACTACTTAAGTAGAACATTATGATGTTTTTATTGTGGTTAACCAATCATAGCTGAAACGAACAACTGGTTTATATCGACCAGAGACTAGGCAGACTAATATAGGTACAAGAGTCTTTCAGTATTGAGCTTAGACCGGTGGCAGCTATCCTTGCCACTACACAATGCATCTTAGTTTTAACAATAAACGCTAATCAATACATCCTCCCGGATGCACTTTCTCACAAACCAATAGAATACCATCTAGCGTCTAACAAGGCTCTTGGAAGGCCCTAAACAAAGCGTCTTCGACACCAATAAGCCAGCAGCCGGGCTTCGCGGCCATCGGCTAATAACTCGGGGCATCGGCTAATAGCCGCGCGACACCGCCGCCGCCGCGCCGCCGCACCGCAGCGCATTCTCACTGATGCAAATTGTAAGCACAGCACTATCTGATCTAGTGTGGCCATGAGACGGGACTTATTAGGACTAGAATAAAATCGAGGAAAAACTAAATACAGTTGATTCATTTATTATTTTCATTGGAAAGTCTCAACCGGACAAAACTGTGGAAATTCCAGTTGAAAGTCAAGCATTGTCCTTCCTTTAATACACGGAAAGAAGTTTTTAAGGAAAAATCATATTACTTTGCCTGCCTCGTTGGTCCCGTGGTCGCAAGCGCCCCTGCGGCATGAGGTCCTAGGTCCTCGGTACGATTCCCGAGTCGGGCAAAGTGCTATTGGGTTTTTCCATCAGGTATTTTGCTCTAGCCGTCGGGCTGCTCCGACTGCAGACTCCGGAGTCTGGATGTCTGACTGTGCCCGATTAATGGCAATCGCCCCCCGTTACATGGGACTGTTTATTATTGGTGTACTATAGGTAGGTCTACTACACTGGCGGTGCCTAACCTTTCGGGGATTACTTGCGTCACGTTATGTTATGTCACTTAAATGTACTTCAGTGTTTAGTTAAACAATTAAGTCAATAACCACATTTCATGAGTTATGGGGTACTTACTTCGAAGAGATACTATATTATTTCCCTTTAGTTTTTTCCTTAGTAAAATAGGGAAGTTTTTATCCTATTCTATAGCTTGGGTCCTCTAACGCGATGGTATCCGTGCGCCTGCGACGATTTACATACAAGCAATGAATTGTATTGCAGCTGTAGCGTATTGGTTACTGTGCACTTAATAGCGCTATCTACGCAGGCGCGGGATTGTATTGAAATTAATATAAAATAAGGATAGCTGGAAACGATTGAGTTATCACGTGGGAATTAAAGTTATAACCAGCGAACATGTAAAAAAGTCCTTTAGTACGTAAGTAAGATCGAGATACTTGTTACTATAAAGTACATATTGAACTACAATGAATCTCAAAACAAAGAAAGATTCACCTAACAGATTTGTAGAAGAACTTTTCCCACGGGGCATCGACTTAGAGATTTACAAATTCCCATTCATATGTTATTCATTCCATCGCCATTATAATATTTATAAGAATTCGAATGCTTTAAACTGAAGGTTAGAAACTACCGTATCTTGATATTTAAATCTAATCTCGCGACAGGACCGTTTCGTCATTGTAACAGATCTACAAAGAGTCTATAACTCAGTCATTGCGCTCACTTCATTGTTACCGGCGCGACCATGTATGTCAGCGGACAGGCTGCAACTGACCGGCCCATACATTAGCCGAGTTGTCAGCTTGCACCGCTAGATGGCAGGAGCGACGCCTCGGTGACAGGTCACATCCGGTCAGAGATAAATCTTATCAGTGAACATGTGGCCGTAGGAGTACTGTTATGAAAAGAAGTGGAATTGAAGGTATTTAAGATATAAGAGAATTTCTGAAAATAGATTATTAAAGTTTCGTAAACAAATATTCTACTCAAAGATCAGCGTATCAAAGTATACACTGATTAATGAGTAAAATGTTTGTGCTATATTACTACCATAATCACTTACTCGTATTAATTAATAGTTTTTATTAACCTCTGTCATCTCAACTTCTGTCTTCAACTCTTGCACTCACTACACCATTATGTTGAGTTCGTATAAACCCGTCTTAAGGAGCCCATCAGTGAATTATAATGGCATTAGACCATAAAGGACATTTTCTTCTCCTTAGTTTGGAGAATCGAGACTACGAATAAGTTTCCGGAATGAACCTATTGATTACATAACATCCTATTCAGACCAAACCCTTCGCGCTGCACACAAGATCCACAGCTATGTACCTGGTCTGAATGTAATGTAGGTTAGTAACGGTAGCAACAAGTGGCCGGTCGTGGGTTCGATGCCGCGCGGTGCATTAACTGCTCCTTATCTGTGGGAGCTGCTGTGTCTAGTGTATAACGTTTATTTATTCTATTGGTTTGGAGCGCGTGGTTCAACGGGAAAGTGATAGAACGGTGTAAGAATGAACTGTGCATATACAGGGTGGCCAATTAGAAGGTGTACAACTTTAAATTGAGATTAATTTGATTAAAAACGAACATGACCAGTTAATAGGTAATTCCTGAAGTTTAGACATATTTTATTTTTTATTTTATTTATTTATTAAATAGTAATGAAACGTGAAGGAATCCAAAAAACAATCAATAGTCTCCAAGCTTATTGATAACACTGCTCCAAACTTCCGACAACTTAGGTACACCATTGAAAGTTCCATTTTCATTTAACCTTTGAATAATGTCTTTTAGTGTTGAATCGAGGTCAGCTTTGTTTGTAAAACGTATTCTGGGTACTCGTAGTTCTCTCTTAACATTGCCAAAGCAGTTATAATCGCAGGGGTTCATGTCCGGAGGATGAGGTGGGGCATTACTTCAGCCCACCCGCTCTGCTCTATCAAATTCTGACTTTTATGAGCTCTCGCATTGTCACGAAGAATCAGAGGAGTTGTAATATGTCGTAAAGCAGCCGGGTCCGGTATGTGGGTCTCTAAATATGTGCGGTAGAGTTTGGCAGTCATGGTGATGTTTTCATAGAATATTGTCCAAAATGCAACGCCAGTGACATCCATACCCACAGTCAGAAGTATCTTGCGCTCGTGACGCTCGGGACGAGGAATTGGTTGAGGTTGCTCACCAGGCTTCATCCAAGATCGAGCTTGAGAGTTGGGTTTATTTATACACCCCCCCCCCCCCCCCCTTAACGTGTCGTTAAGAGAGGGTGTAGAAATACACCCAACTGTCATCTATGCAAATCAACGATTGCAACATCTTAGACGATCACTGATACCAACGCAAGTAGTTACGCGCGGTTTGCAACTGAAATTCCTTCTGGTCTTCATTCAGTGTGTGTGGTACTTACCCATGTGGACAACTTATTGACCAACCCCAAATCTTCCGTCAAAACTGTAGTGTGGGGGATATCAAGACGCTGGCTAAGACGTTCCACGGACCACTTATCTGTTTCACGCAATGCCTTCTTAATTTTCTCAATGGCATCAGATCTAGAAGATAATATTGGTCGACCCTCCCTAGGCAGGTCTTCAGCCTTAACTCTTCCTTCTTTGTAAAGCTGAAGCCATCTGGCTACTGCCCTTTTACTGAGCGCATTATCACCCACACACTTCACTAACAGCTCATGAGAAACTCCCGATGAATAATTGAGGATACAACAAAACTTTTAAAAAACCCGTTGCTTTTCAACGGAAATTGATTTTTTTAGGTTTTTCATGTTTATATCCACATAAAACAATGAATAAAAGAAACTTGCACGTTACGGCTGTCACACGCACTAAACTGTACTTACCGGCTTACGTTTTACACACTCACAACGATAAACAAATCAAAACATGTCAGGACTTGTGGAATGACCGAATATGTTCCCATAATCATACAGGCTGAACAGCGGCGCGCATCCTGTTACCTTGGAGTCAGTTCTTGATTCTGGACTCCCATGCGTTGATTTTTTCAATATATTTTGACCGCGTAGGTGTTGCACTTTTCTATGAAACAGCAGATTTTTTTTAGATAACCGAAAACATTTTTTTTTACGCTAGGAGCTCAAGAACCATGCAGAGCGTTCATGGTGCGAGTGCGCGTCGATGTGCCTGCCACCCTGTACAGTACACGCAATGTTGTATGGGAAATAACATCCGCCAGATCTCCATCTTTTTGCTAGTTTACAATGCTCGCATTCTTTATTAGGTATTCGACTAACAGAGTAACAAGTATTATACTTTTAGTATTCACAACGACACGTCTCTAATAACTCCACAGAAAAAAGTCAGGAACTGTCGTATTTGGTGAATTTCGGATCAAATACATAATATTCTGTTGGAATGTATTGTTTTGGAAACATTCCTGATTAATCGTGCTACGTGGTTTCTGGCAATTTTATTGGTTCCACATGTTTTATAGTTATACGTGATTGATTTGATGAAACTAAAAAAATAAAAAAATCGTAACACTATTGTGATTACTAGTCGCAGTAACTCCTTCAGGAAGAATGGTGCCATGACTTCACCTATCCAGTCCGACAAAAAAAATTGCGGGCTCCTGCGCGGGTCAACAAAGGTTGTAGTTCTCTACAATAGTGAAAAGTGTTTTATTACAAATCATCTGTGATTGTTTTCTAAATTCGTAGTGAACATGGGCAACGAAATCATTACCTACATTCGCTACGAACATCGATCGATCAGGTATTTTCTTCTGAATTTTCGTTTGAAGTAATATTTTAACAGAAATATACGTAGGTATGAAATAATGCAATACTAACGAACGAAACAAAAGGATACGAAACAAAAGGAGTATGTAAGGATCGTACCAGGTGCGTTCTGTTCTGTGTACCATTACTAGACGACAAGCCGTGTGATCGTAGCAGGTGCGTTCTGTTCTGTGTACCATTACTAGACGACAAGCCGTGTGATCCTAGCAGGTGCGTTCTGTTCTGTGTACCATTACTAGACGACAAGCCGTGTGATCGTAGCAGGTGCGTTCTGTTCTGTGTACCATTATTAGACGACAAGCCGTGTGATCGTACCAGGTGCGTTCTGTTCTGTGTATCATTACTAGACGACAAGCCGTGTGATCGTAGCAGGTGCGTTCTGTTCTGTGTACCATTACTAGACGACAAGCCGTGTGATCGTAGCAGGTGCGTTCTGTTCTGTGTACCATTACTAGACGACAAGCCGTGTGATCGTAGCAGGTGCGTTCTGTTCTGTGTACCATTATTAGACGACAAGCCGTGTGATCGTACCAGGTGCGTTCTGTTCTGTGTATCATTACTAGACGACAAGCCGTGTGATCGTAGCAGGTGCGTTCTGTTCTGTGTATCATTACTAGACGACAAGCCGTGTGATCGTACCAGGTGCGTTCTGTTCTGTGTATCATTATTAGACGACAAGCCGTGTGATCGTAGCAGGTGCGTTCTGTTCTGTGTATCATTATTAGACGACAAGCCGTGTGATCGTAGCAGGTGCGTTCTGTTCTGTGTATCATTATTAGACGACAAGCCGTGTGATCGTAGCAGTTGCGTTCTGTTCTGTGTATCATTATTAGATGACAAGCCGTGTGATTGTAGCAGGTGGAGTTCTGTTCTGTGTATCATTATTAGATGACATGCCGTGTGATTGTAGCAGGTGGAGTTCTGTTCTGTGTATCATTATTAGATGACATGCCGTGTGATTGTAGCAGGTGGAGTTCTGTTCTGTGTATCATTATTAGATGACAAGCCGTGTAATTGTAGCAGGTGGAGTTCTGTTCTGTGTATCATTATTAGATGACATGCCGTGTGCGCGATGGAATTTCCTTTCGCATCGGCAAAAATCACGATCTTCCATAAAAACTGTCATCACCTATTTAACACATTTAGTGGTCCAAAGCCTACGTTTAATCTCAATTTCTTTATGTAAGTTCAGTCTTGTGCAAAACTTGTGCTTCTACACGTTTACGACTGACGACTCTACTGCAGTTTAGGTTGAGGGTTTATCGTCTTCAGTGAATAAATTTTATATGTAGGATTATATTACTTCAAATAAATTAGTCAATAAGCTAAGGATTCAGTTAATAGTCGTAGGCCGCAACAGTCATCGAACGTACGCGGCTCCGAGCGCGCGCTCTGTGGCGATGTGTACTATAGCACAAGACATAACAACCCAATACTCTCGCGTACCAATTACAACAGCATCCTTCAACTAGTCAATCACGTTGTTCAGCAGATATTAACGGCGCGACAGCGACGCTACGGGACTCGGAATACGGGACCCGGGGTACGGGACCCGGGACCCGGGAGCGTAGGGCGGCAGTCGGCGCCCAGCCGCCGCGCAGTCTGCCCGCCCCACGTGCCCGCCCGCCCTACGAGACGCGAACCGCGGACATTATTACGATAACATACGAAAAATGATAACTGATTTTTTTTCTGATTGGTAAAACATTAAGGACAGTAACTGAAAGAAGTGTTCGCGAGTTGAGTGGAGCTGATTTCCAGTGTATTTTTGTGAAAAATATGAATAACTTTTTGAAAAGTAAATTGTTGGATTTTCACTGTTTAAAGTTGAATCTCGTGTATTTTAGTATAGTTTTTGGAGGTGTTATAATAAACTTACATATCGTTGTGAATTTAGATAATAATTAATTTAGATGAATGTTTGGCAATGTGCATATCGATATAGATTTGTTTGTGATTGATAGTGATAGTGACAGTCAGCTGAAGGCGCTGAAGGCGTCGCCGTGAGCTGTAACCACGGAGGCTGTAACAAACAAACGTTAAGGTAAGTCCGATGCGTTCATTAATCTTATTTATTAAGACAACAACAGAGGTGCAATTCTTTGGATATGTTAGATATTCTTTTGATATGTTTAGACTCTGATTGTTGCTGAGATGGGATTGCGACTAGATATTAAACGTTGTCAATGTCGACAGTAGGCCTTCCGATGTCACGACACCATCTTTTTATTGAAGTTTTGTTTCTGAGGTAATTTTCGTCGGAAACACTGCAACAAATTGTTAACTTTGATAAAGTTCAATTTGTTATATTTAGTATGAGTTGTTATTTACGTATAATATTTTATAATAATTCTGAATAAGCAAGTCTTTGTTTACCTACATAATTGTGTAAAATATCATTTTCACCGGTGAGTTAATTTATTCAGTTAAATCACAATTTTAATTTTAAATTTCACACTTGATCTCGAATCTCGACGCGTTCTTGCTAGATTTATCTCTCCATAAGGAACAATTGATTACATTGGTTAATAAGCAATATGCTGCCTTTACAACGATATTAATAATATGAATAAGAGCTAGCTTAGAAACAAACGTAGCCAGAGCTCACGAGTCGCCTGTCACGTGGGTCCAGCGCTCGTAAGTAGGTGTTGGACAAACGTAGCCAGAGCTCACGAGTCGCCTGTCACGTGGGTCCAGCGCTCGTAAGTAGGTGCTGGACAAACGTAGCCAGAGCTCACGAGTCGCCTGTCACGTGGGTCCAGCGCTCGTAAGTAGGTGTTGGACAAACGTAGCCAGAGCTCACGAGTCGCCTGTCACGTGGGTCCAGCGCTCGTAAGTAGGTGCTGGACAAACGTAGCCAGAGCTCACGAGTCGCCTGTCACGTGGGTCCAGCGCTCGTAAGTAGGTGCTGGACAAACGTAGCCAGAGCTCACGAGTCGCCTGTCACGTGGGTCCAGCGCTCGTAAGTAGGTGCTGGACAAACTTAGCCAGAGCTCACGAGTCGCCTGTCACGTGGGTCCAGCGCTTGTAAGTAGGTGCTGGACAAACCAGTGCCTTATTAGGAGTTAGTTGGAACAGAATCTATTTAGTCGGTGTCCAGTTATTTCATCACATTTCGATCCTAGTTACTAATAACATACTAACAAGTCTGTAAAAATAAACCACTTTATTTTATAAAAAGACTCAATACCTACTCGTAGATACTGGTACGAGTAATCTCATATTCATACTTTACCTCATCCAGCAGCCACACAACTCATCCACAGACATCAATAGAGCAACACCTGTCCCCCACGCCACACATCATTCAACATGCGATCACCGACCGACACTTCAATCACAATAACTCTAAACAAAACAATCACAAGAAGCATTGCGTGCGCACAGTGCACCTCCACATAAAGGCTAAGTGCCACATTCACAGATATGCTTAACGAACGCTTATCAACCACTTAAGCGAACTGAGCGAAACGAGCATCGCTTATTCATTACTTTTTTGCTCAACTTTGGGAGCCAATTAAGCGAACCGATCGATACATTAGGAGTTTTATCGCTCCCACGTGATAATTCAATGCTAAGTGAGGATTGTATCTATATGGTTGCGCCCGCCTTGTTCCGAATAATCGAAGAGTGGAATAAATAATGGCGGTGCTAGGATTGTGATAAATCTCGCTTTAATTAAGTCCCGCGTTCACTTTACTTAAGTTATCATTGTACTTGCTGGGCTCGGTTTTTTTGGTGATATCATTAATGAATAAAACATTCAACTTCAATATGTCAATTAGACACGAGATATGAATGAGAGGTGCAAGAATGTTGGAAGTGCAATACTTAAGTAACATAATTCGACTGATTTTGTTCTATAATAATTATGGCAGCTTAAAGTAATCATATAGCTCTTTATATACAAATATAATAGAAATAATTATATTTAACAGAAGCGAATTAACGGTAGGAAAGGGAACATTTGTTAAAGCATACATTTCAATGCAAGGCATACAAGCCCCAATTCGATATACCTTTATCAAATCCCGTGACATATTTGCATCATCAATATTTAGTCAAACCTACAAATAATTGAAATAAAAATTCCCGAAGTGAGTGATGAACGTGTAACATTTCGGTAACACGTCGCGTCTGGTACTCCTCATTAACATATCTCTTGACTTCACAATAACTCCCTTGAGTTAAAAGTCTCATTAATTTTATAAAGGTTCATAATTCAAAACGGGATATTAAACGCATTTAGATATTTTAATAGAACAATGTTAAAAATGTGATTGAACTACCATTTTTAAAATACTTATGTTCTTGCTTTTCTAGACTTTTAACTTTGCATCTCAACCAAAAAGATCGATCTCCACAATAAGTACCTGCATCATCCTGTTTATACACAGAGACAGCATAGGAACCAACCCAATGAATTATTATTAGGTACCCACCCAGTATACCCACAGGACTGTATACCCGTGTTACCGTGCGCCGACACCGGTATCAATACAAGACAATGATTAGGTGTACCGCTTGTACCGATACCAGTATCTCGATAGTGTGTGGCCACTATTAACTGCACCGTTTGGAACAAGTCTCAACACAAGGGCTATCTTAGCACTTAGCACTTATACTTAATTGGCGAGCTAGGAGCTTAGATCGCATACTTTTTATACACATATCAAATGTGTCTAGGGATCAAGTAAGTTTTAGAGTATCGCCGCAATTGCATATTATTATTTTAACTTTTTTGGATCATTATTGATTCTTTTTAGTTAATCTTACTATGTGAATAAATTTTGATTAAAATTAGAAAATCAACTGTCAATCAGGATTCCTATAAGTGTGTAATAGCGTTTTTACAAAAAACCATTACTATTTCTGCATCGGAACTGAAAAACATTGCATCGATATAGAGCGAAGAGATGATGAGAGCCGTCGGAATGTTGCAAGCTGGTTCCAGGCAACGTACTGTGGCTGTCGCTCTGGCACTGCACAGAGCGTCATATGCCGCCTCTGGACACGCTATCATATCACGGGCAGCGTGGCTGAGTGACATGGAGGAAGATCTCGCAACACCACAGACAGGACCGGTACATCCAAAGTACTGCTCACGGAATCGTACCATGACCGCCATGATGTTGGCTACGAGGCTCCACAGCTCTTCATGCTTGCTGATAAGCGACCAAACCTTCCGAAATCGCTTACGTGAAGTGGGCCAGCCTTCCCGTAGGCTGCTGAGAGTTCCACCAGAGCACCTCGCAATCCTAGAGCCCGTTTACAATGGGCTCGCGAACACAGAAACTGGGAGGAAGAAGACTGGCATAGTGTTTGCTTTTCCGAGAATCTCGTTTCGTTATGAGTCCTTTTGAAATTTTGTCACATTCATATGGAAGGGGAACAATAATGGTTTGGGGCGGTATTTGGATCGGTGGAAGAACCGATCTCATTTGAATCAGGGGCAACCTCTATGCTCACATTTATGCGGAAAGGATTATTTCAGACGTGATCATCCCTTTGCGAAGCCGGTTGGGCGATTGGTTTCGCCTAATGTACGACAATGCACGTCCACACACGGTTAGAGTCGTAACACGCACTCTTGCCGATGCTCGCATCAACGTTCTGCCGTGGCCTGCTCAGTTGCCAGTCCTCAACCCAATTGAGTACGCATGGGATATGCTCCAAAGAAGAGCTCTGCCGAGTATGGATGCCGTGCATACTCCACAACAACTTTTTGACTTGTTAGAAAGACCGTGGAGGTGCACGGCCATTCCTTAAAGTGATTTTGAAGAACTGATTTTAAGCATGCCAAATCGCTGTGCATGCCACGCAAAGTGATTTTGATGAACTGATTTTAAGCATACCAAATTGTGTGTGTGATTCGTGTCAATGGTGGAAACACAGATTATTATTTTTTTTATCTCTACAATAAAAATTTAAAAAATTCTCAGTTTTGCCTGTTTTGTCAATTAATTGACAACATTAACTTAGGTTAATTTTCCACAATTTTCAAAAATGGCAATTTTTCTTAATTTTTACAAAATATAGGTATAAGTTGTTAACTTAAACATGAATTAAAGGAAGCAGCCAGGCTGGCAGACTAGATTTGGTAAATATTAATTGGATATTTTTTTATAGTTAAAAATCATTCATTGGGCATCTTAGTATGGAAACCATACCCATGGCGGACACTAACGAAATATAGCAGAATGTGTTGATATTGTATTGAAAAAAATATAAAATTATCGTATACTTATACAATTTAGTACCAACGTACAAGTGTTGTTGCGTAAGTGTTTGGGGTTCAAGTATTCATGTGTGTGTGGCATAAGTGCTCAAGTTTTATAAAGTGATATAGGGAATATGAGTAGGGTATAATTGGGGATTCTGGAATCATTTGTTCTCGCTTCGCTCGAACTGCATGATCCCAGAATCCCCAATTGTTTTTATCGAGCGATGACTAATCAGACTACCAACGTTATGATTTATAACATAGGTATTATGTATCAATACGCGCTGAACTGCTCGAACTGCATGATCCCAGAATCCCCAATTGTTTTTATCGAGCGATGACTAATCAGACTACCAACGTTATGATTTATAACATAGGTATTGTGTATCAATACGCGCTGAACTGATACAGCGAACAATATAAACAAGAATATTAAGTTAAAGAGCTAACTCAATTGCGCTATCAGTTTATAACTCATCTTTTTATGTCGTTGTAAACTAAAAATTATATGTATAACATACAGCATTCACATTAGTCATTTTTTTTCTCACTACGAGTTTATTTGTACTTATTATTTGATCACAGTCATTTTATAACTTAAGTACGAAAGTGTGAGGAGCCAATCTTAAGCTTATTATATTGATGTTAGATCATGGCTTTCACATCGGTCATTGCTACAAAGTATGCTTAGTCAATCCAGATACATTGGAATTCAATTTGCCATCCAAACTGTTTCTGTATGATTGATTATCAAAACATAATTAAGCATCATCATTAAATGTAATAAACTGATTGATTTGACCTAAAGTAGGTATACCTGATTGGACAGGTGCATTCAAACTTGTATGGCACTTTCTCAAAAAGGTCATTTCAGACACAAACCTTCACTGCTCATACATTACTACCTATATAATTTATTTTTATGTCTGGACCTGAAAAGAGACTATGACTCTTGAGTTTATTTCGGCGTTTCTTCTCAAAGTAGTCAGTTAGGAAAATCTCGTTTTGGAAAAAAAAATGTATTGACGTGTAAAAGTATTGATTTCAACCTATTTGCAAAATAAATATCATTAAAAGGTTTATAAATTCCATAGTCTTGAGGTATTTATAGATTTTAGGTTTATAACATAAAAAAATATAAAGTTCAAATTATATTGGTTATCTCTTTGAGAAATTGTAATAACCATTTAAATGTGATACTCATAAAGATTATCACTAGAACAGTAAAGTACATACGATTTCCTTTTTAGAATTTCGTCTCAGGTATCCGCGACATCGTGGTGCCAATACCAAATTAAGAAATGTAAGGCGATGTGCAGAGTGAGTATACATGATTAATTAATTATCGACTTTATTTGACTAGTACATATGATTGAAATACCAATAATCATTGATGATAATGTTGATATCTAGCGTTTGCAATATTTAATATAATCGCTACCTTAATTTATAGTAGTATAAAAAGCGATCACTGAGGAGCGCATCCAGAATTTTTGCGATTTCGGTGTGCATTGTCTGTGTAACGTGAATTATTGTATTGTGTTGAGTGACAAGATCGGTGACAATAAGTATGTATGTACCTATTTAATTTTTAAGTTGAATATCTAGTCTTGAATTTTGCAGTTTTCAATAGACAGAACGAACTATGTGCAATGAATAAATACTTTTAATTACAAATAACAACTACATTCTAATGAATCATTATATAATTTTAGGGCATCTCGGAATCCTTTTGACTCTGATACGGAGATTACTTTGCAAGCAAGCACGAGTGGTGAAAAGCCTCAAAAATCGAGGAAAAGGAAAACCATCAGCAACAAACCTAAACAGAGTAAGAAAACTGCGCCTCCTCCTGATTTATCCGAAGACTCTGAAACCGAGCCAGTATCTACTGCTCGAAAACAATCCTCAATATTTTCAGATTCTGAGGTAAGCATAATAGTCATCTAATACTTTTTACAGTTTCACAATATTCTTGTTAAATAGTGTGTTCTGGTAACAATCGTTTAATATTTAATTTTTACCTGTTGTTTCGATCAAATGTGTTTAAATGAAATATCTTAGTCGAACATGAAGTACCTACTGTCTGTTTATATCTACCTTATTTTGTACCGATTTCATGCAGATAGTGATTTTCAGACTAAAATAATGTTAAATTGTTGCTATAGTATCTGACAGTTATATGTATACTAACAACTCGGTCTTTTTTTATAATAAATGAGAATAGTATAAATTTATAGAGTGAGTTTAGTAGCTTAACAGTAAACTTTTATTGGAGTTTTTGCTATGCTGTCTAATTAAATTAATAATTTTATTATATTTTCAGGACGACGCAGCGGAGCCTGTTAGAGCTGCTGCTCTAAGAAGTTATCTGGCACGGCGCGTGGGTTCCGGGTACACCCTGCAGCGTGATCCAACTCGCAGCGGCCAGTTTTATATAGAGCTGCGTGTCTACAACAGCAAGGAAGCAGAGACACTTGCTGCTAATCGTTGGAAGCGAGCGCTTTTCACACTTCGCTCATCACATGATGACAGCGATCCAGTATGGAAAGCTCTTACTGGCTTAGTTAGCGCTGCTAAGCAAGAGTATGCAAACATAAAACCTATATTATATCCTTCAAATGTTTTCTAAATTGCACTTTAATATGTTATTTTTGTTTACTCTTGCTTCATATAGGAACTGAGAAAGTATTACCGGATTAGTTAATCCTGTATCCAAATATAAAGTCTCGGTATATTGTAACAATCAAACGTTTTCTAATAACAGCAACTTGTTATTATATAATTTGTAGCTGCGATTATCTTATTTTTTTATCATAAGTGTGTTTGTAGCACTTATCTGCTTCAGATTTGAATTTAGTATAGACCCCTTTTTTTCTGTATGATATTAACAATATAATGTATTGTGTTACTACACAGGTCTAAGCCAAACATTTATTAAACTCTGTATCTATTCTATTTCAATATTTCGAAATTTTTGAAATCATTTTGAAGTCATAATTATTGACTTGTTTACACTGTTTACCTTTCTTACAGATCTAAACCAAAAATTTACAAAAAACTCTGATATTTCAATATTGCTCAGAAATCATGAAACTCTGAAATTCAAATATCTAGAAATCAAGCATGTTAAATATTCATCATAATAATTTACTTTTACAGACCTAAACCAAAAATTTACAAAAACTCTGATATTTCAATATTGCTCAGAAAGCACGAAACTCTGAAATTCAAATATCTAGAAATCAAGCATGTTAAATATTCATCATAATAATTTACTTTTACAGACCTAAACCAAAAATTTACAAAAACTCTGATATTTCAATATTGCTCAGAAATCACGAAACTCTGAAATTCAACTATCTAGAAATCAAGCATGTTAAATATTCATCATAATAATTTACTTTTACAGACCTAAACCAAAAATTTACAAAAACTCTGATATTTCAATATTGCTCAGAAATCACGAAACTCTGAAATTCGAATATCTAGAAATCAATCATATTAAATATTCATCATAATAATTTACTTTTACGCTGTTTACCTTTCTTACAGACCTAAACCAAAAATTTACAAAAACTGATATTTCAATATTGCTCAGAAATCATGAAACTCTGAAATTCAAATATCTAGAAATCAAGCATGTTAAATATTCATCATAATAATTTACTTTTACAGACCTAAACCAAAAATCTCTTAAGTCTTTTAATACTAAATATTCCATAATAAATCATAGTACAGATATCATATCTTTATACAAAGATTGCACGCAACGATTAATATGTAAATGCTTAGAGTTTGAATTATCAGAATCTGGTTGGACAATAGAGAAAATAAGTCATTTAGAAATGAATATTGCAAAATACAATCCTTTGAGAGCAGGAAGTTACATTGCTTTGTATTAATACGCTGAGCGATATAGTTAAGAAAGCCAAAGGTGTAAAAAAAATCTGTTTAAAAAAAATACCATAAACAAATATAAAAATGCATTAAATTGTAATATCAATTTTAGGTACCCTATGTTTGTTATAAGATCTAAAAATCATAAACTCTACACACAAAGAATCAATAAAGTGGTACTTGATGGGAATGATGACAAACGTCAAATTAAAAAAAATAATGCTTTTACTTTACCATGGGGTCATTATAGTTCTCTATTCTAATCTGAACCAAAGATTTATTACTATTTTTCTTAACAGGATAATTATATTATTATTTTTTGTAATAAAATTAAGTCATAATGTATTTTTTATTTTTGAAATGAAATAAATATTTTGTATTCAACTGATTTGTGTTTATTTGTTATTGATACATACCTATTTATCTCGAATATAGAAGCTGTGATATCCTAGTGGTGAGACCGAAAATTTGGGTCCTGTGCCTGATCTCTCTCCGGTCGTCCCATCGGGCTGTGAGAGTAAGAGAACAGAGACTGCACCTTGTTTAGTGGCACTAGCTGTGGCCGAAATCAGTCATTAGGACATTATTTATTTCGATTTAACTGAATAATGAAACAAGTATATCATTAAATAATTTATTTTAATTTTTACAATAAATATACAATGGTACCAGTCACTAAAGTACTAAAAAATAAACTATTAATAAAACTAAATAACAAACTATTTCTGTACTACTAAAAAGTGAACTACAATAACTTAGGACTATTATTATAATTACAAACTAAAATGTACATTATAAAAGTATTATTTACAAGGTAATAAACAAAAAATCTTATTCTTTATCTACAACTTAATACTATTAATTATTATTAATTTTTTAAATATATTAAGTATAAACGTACACATCTATTTGCTTAATTTCTTTACAATTTTACCAACTAAATATTCAGTTTCAGTCATAATGTCATCATATTCACTAGTCACTAAATACTGCACATTCACACTTGCATCTTCAGGATTAGATGATATTTCATCCATATTGCCACCGTCCAAGTCATAAATCATAATTTTTATTACGCGTTGCGCATGATCCGATTCTTTACGCATGATAAAGGATTTAGTTTTCAAAGATTTTGATTTAATTTTCCTCTTCTTTAATGTTTGTCTCCCTGCTTTTTCAAGACGATATTCCTCTTGTGCTGCTGCTGCTACTTCAGCATACCAGCTCTCCCTATCTTGGGCATAATTAAAAGGATGAGTTATAGGATCATTGATGTCTGTCGTGTTCTGAAAAAAAAAAACTTTATAAGTGAATGGCAGCCATTAACAATAATATTTAATAATAATGAAAATTCTCATGTTACTCACTTGTAAATTTATTCCCTCCGAATCGTTATTCAATGACGAAGTTCTGTTAGGATCCATAATATTCAAAACCGGACTGTAGCATGGTGATCTCAACATGATTCTGAAATTAATAGCGATAATAACAAGATTGTCATAAATGAAATTAAAAAGTATAAGTTAAATATTATTGGAAAATACTTACCTCAAAATAACTAAATTGTAAACAAAGTACCAGTTGACTCAAATCACAGCTGCAGACTGAAGAATATTTAAGACGTTAGTCATGTTAGATACACATTTTATAATCTAAAAATTAATGTCTCAAATAACATAATTGATACTTGTGGCATTTTAATGATTTATCTTAACGATACAAGTCTAAACCTGTCAAACTGTGATGTGTTTTATGGATGCCTTCCCCCTCATGGAAAGTCCTAACTGTCTGACATAAACGCCATCTCCAACAACTTAGAAACTCTGAAAAGATTTGGACTTGTTCTTGTACTCAATGTATATAATAGTATTAACCTTTTTTATATATTTTCGTGTAAATTACTAGATATAAATATTTAGGCTGCCTATTCATTGTGGCAATCGGTATGATGAAGTTGATCAAGCAACCCGTATCTCTGAAGGTTAATAATATCGATTTTAATGAATCTTCTCGCTCAATCAGACACAGTGCTTTATTGCCTAATACGATTCGATGTATAATATGCGGTCCTTCAAATTGCGGTAAAACTAATGCCATGATTAGTTTACTGTTACATGAAAATGGTTTAAAATTTCAAAATCTTTATCTTTACTCGAAAACTTCTTTTCAATCAAAATATCGTTTCTTGACCGAAGTATTAAAAAGAGTGCCGCAGATTAACTTTTACGAGTTCAATGATGATAAAGATGTAATTTCTCCGAGTGAAGCTTTAGCAAATTCTGTATTTATTTTCGATGATGTTGCATGTGAAAATCAAATAAATATCCGCAATTATTTCTGTATGGGTAGACATAAACAAATAGATTGTTTCTATTTATCTCAAACTTATTCTAAAATTCCGAAGCAATTGTTACGTGACAATGTTAATTTTCTTATTATATTCAAACAAGATGATGTTAATTTAAAGCATATTTATGAAGAGAATGTTAGTTCTGATTTACAATGGAAAGAGTTCAGAAATCTTTGTCAAACTGTTTGGAGTAAACCTTATAATTTTCTACTTATTAATAAAGAATCGTCATTAAATAACGGAAGGTACAGACAGAATTTTGATATGTTTTTTAAATTTGACTGACTGTTTATATGTACATATAAGTAATTAACATGCAAAATCAAATTCAGTATAATTTGTTCTTTAGCGTAATACAGTTGTTATGATAGGTACAATATGGAGAAAAATATTAAAATAGAATTACTGAAGTCTGTAGACTCCATAAAGAATAAAATAAAACAAATGAAAAACCAGGAACACTCAATGAACTTGTCACTTGACAAAATGTTAAAACCTGTCACAGATCCCCTTAAAACCCTAGTCGATTCGAACAAAACAATAGAAAAAATACAAAATTTAGAAAATACTCACTCTAATTTCGAAGAAATGGAATTGGATGACATTAATACTAGCTCATCTACAAAGTTTGAAGAATGCCGTGAACCAGAACTGAATTCTAAGCAGTTCGTTAAAAAGTCTCCCCAGACAGAATTACTGGATGATTTAGAAATATCATTAGAGGGCAGTGACATCCATGATATTTATGATGGGGTAAATATACCATTTGGAATAAGGAGTGCAAACAAAAAATTACTAATGGGTAATTCAATAGTTTCATTTTCTAAAATAGATAGTGTGAATGATGATAATGTCATTTTAATTAAAGTTGGCAACAAAAGCTACAATTTAACCCCTGGTTTAAAAGAACTTTTACTTCGAAGAAAACCTGATCTGAAACTAATATCGAGCAAAGATAAACTTGTCTATAAAGATATGTTGCATTATACAAATGCACATAAGAGAGATTTCAATCCTAATGGACAAATTAGAGGTGATAAAGGTATAAAATATCGTGAAATAATTAGACCATTGTTTTCTGAATCGTTAAACAATAATGTTATCACTAAATTTGGAGGAAGCTTACCAACGCTAAAGAGATACAAAAATAACACTGACTTGGTATATTGGGATGATCCTAACGAACTGGTTGACAGATTGAAACTATTAATTGCTTCCCGAGATGCTGGTAATACAAACCATGATAATGAAATTTTATCAATAATCGAAGAATTAAAAGAAGCTGATATAATTAAACAATAAATAGTAATAATAATATGCTTTTTATTCAGTATAATAGCTGAGTTCAAGACAAGTATACTGAATTGTGAACATGAGCAAATCTGACGTGGTAAATGAAATTCATAAAAATGCAAGGGTGAACTATCCACGAAGACATGTTATCATGAAAGATATAGATGACTTGTGGCAAGCAGACTTAATTGATATGCAATCAATTTCAAAAGAAAATAAAAATTACAGATATATTCTTGTCGTTATTGATACATTTTCGAAATATGCTTGTGCCATTCCTATGAGAAGTAAAACCAAAGAAGATTTGTGTAACTCTTTCAAAACTTTGTTGGATAAAGGACGTGTTCCTAAAAATCTGCAAACGGATAATGGAGCAGAATTTTATAATAACAAATTTCAGAAGCTTATGAAATCATATAATATTAACCATTATTCAACCTTCTCAACAAAAAAGGCTTCCATAGTTGAACGATTTATCAGGACATTGAAATCTAAAGTTTATAAGGAATTTAGTTTAAAAGGCAATTACAATTGGATAAATAATATCCTAAATGATGTTATTTACAAATACAATCACACTCACCATCGCACTATTAATGAAATTCCTGCTAATGTGGATAGTAATAATAAAAAAATTATATTAGAAAGGTATTTAAAGTTGCTAAAAAAATATAATTTAAAAAGCAAGTACAAAGTAGGTGATTATGTGCGTATCAGTAAATACAAAGGAACATTTGAAAAAGGTTACACTCCCAACTGGTCAACGGAAATATTTAAAATTCGTAAAATACAAAAAACAGCTCCCATAACTTACTTAATTGAAGATACTATCAGAGGTCGCCCTATTTTAGGTGCATTTTACACACAAGAACTTCAAAAAACAAAACATCCCGATGTTTATCTAGTTGAGAAAGTTCTTAGAAGAAAAGGTAACAGAGTTTTAGTAAAATGGTTAGGTTTGTCTTCAGCTGAAAGCAGTTGGATTGATAAATCGAATGTAATATTATAAATAATATTAACAACAAACTGGAATCGATAACTATTTATTAAATTATTCAAACCGGAATCATCAGTCGTATAATGTGTTTTGGAGAGAGTAGTCTTCTCAATTGGCTTATTAATAATTTACCATTTGAATTACACTTACCAGGATATAGTTACTGTGGTCCTGGTACTAAATTAATAAAAAGACTAGCACAAGGAGATAACGGTGTAAATAAGTTGGACGAATATTGCAAAGATCACGATATTGCATATCACCAGTCATCAAACTTGAAAGATCGACATAAGGCTGATTTAATTTTGTTAAAAATGGCGAAACAGCGAGCGGTTGCTTCCGATGCCAGTATAGGCGAAAAACTCGCGGCACGCTTAGTAAGTAAGGCTATGTCGGCAAAAATTAAAACAGGTTCTGGTTTGAGGAAAAAGCGTTCTCCAAAAGTTACATCTGGAAAAGGATTAAAAAGTAAATTAAAAACTGTTATTACAAAAGCAAAAAGACACATAAAAAAATTAAAACCTAAGAGCAAGAAAATGGCTATAGAATTAGCTATTGCCGCTACCAGAGAATTAGCTGATGATTCATCGATTAAACTCCCTCGTGTTATTCCTATTCCAAAAACTGGGGGAGTACTACCTCTGATTCCTATTTTTGCGGGATTATCAGCGGCAGGAGCTTTAGCAGGCGGTGCAGCTGGTATTGCCAAAACCATAAATGAATTCAAAATGGCTAAAAAGCTGTATGAGGAATCGAGAAGACACAATGAAAAAATGGAAGCTCTATGTATTGGGAAAGGACTACATCTTAAACCACATAAGGGCGGTCTTGGAATTTTCGTGTCAAAAGAAAAAAACTAAAATATCGGCTACCCAAACGGGCCTTAACTAACTTTGACATTTTAAAGTATGGAAATAGAATTCCTTATTTTAGAGGTGTCTTTATGAGAGATGAGCTCCCTAAATATCCATATAAAAAGAATGTGGAGTTATTAATTTAGATAGTTCTAAAAACCCTGGTTCTCATTGGGTAGCCTATGCAAAATATAATGATTATGTTGAGTATTTCGACAGTTATGGAAATCTTAAACCTCCAAAGGAGTTTATAAAATATGTAGGTTCTAAAATTCAATATAATTATGAAAACATACAACGTGATCACCCATTCAACTGTGGACATCTATGTTTAAATTTCTTAAAGAATTTTTGGTATAATCAAGAAATAAAATAAACAGGATCATTGTAAAGAGTTCAGTATGCAAGCATGTCTACTACGGTTACCATCTCTGGAAATAAATCAGAATTGGTCTCGTATTTTCAACCACCTCTTCATTTATCTGATCAATACGAGTGCGGTTTACTATACTTTTCAGTATTAAAAACAAGACCGAATGTGCCCGTTAATAACACCAGTTTAACAGCTGTAATCAGAATCGAATGTGATCTTGTGCACGGTTCATATCACAACGGATTACCGACTCATTTTATTCATGAATTCGTATCTAATACTGCTTCAAGTCACGACTTCACAGAAATACCCCAGAACGTTATTTACTTCCCAGTGAACAAAAATATAATTTCATCTATATCTGTTAAGATTGTTGATAAATTTGGTAACTGTATTAACTTTGGTGAAGAACATATTCAGTTACGTCTTCATTTAAGAAAAACAAAATGATAGTATATTATAAAAACACTCCTGTAAAAATCAAACGTCTTATTCCATCTACGACCGTTAAGGTGCATAGACGTAAGAAAAAAGTGAAGAAATTGAGTGAAGCAAATAAAGCTTTTCTTAAAGCTCTAGGTTTTAAAGTATGAATATACTACAAATTACTGAATTACCTCACTTCGATAGTTCGATTGAAAGCTATGAAGTCCACACATACAATCCCTACACTAACAGCTTTAGAGAAAACGATGAAATCAGAATTCCCATACACCAACAAGACATATACGTGTTACCATCAGCCAGTTCAATTTACGTCGAGGGTCAAGCAAAGTTCTTCGACAAAGATGGAAAACCGATTAAGAAAAATATTACGTTCAGTAACAACCCTGTTATGTTTTTGTTTCAAGATATCAGATACGAAATAAATGGCATTGAAATAGATCGCATTAAAAATTCTGGAATAACGTCGACAATAAAGTCATACGTTTCAATGAATGATGGAGAAAATAAAGTTGCTGCTTTGTGGGGTTGGAACCTAGGTGGATTCAAAAGTGATGGTCATTTTAGTGCTATTGTACCTCTTAATAAGATTTTAGGATTTGCTGAGGATTACAATAAAATTGTTATAAATTGTAAACATGAACTTATTTTGAATAGAAGTAACTCTAACTTAAACAGTATCATAGCAACTGATGATATTGCGCATTTTCAAATAGACATACAAAGATTGCAATGGCGTGTACCACATATAAAAGTGTCAGACCGGGAACGACTGACACTACTAAAACACTTGGAAAGAGATAAACCTATTCAAATAGCGTTTCGAAATTGGGATTTATATGAGTATCCTTTGCTCCCTAAAACTACAAAACATTCTTGGTCAGTTAAGACTGCATCGCAATTAGAGAAACCTCGATATGTAATTTTTTGCTTGCAAACCAACAGAAAAAATAATAAAACCAAAGACAGTTCTCTGTTTGATCACTGCGGGGTTACTAACGTAACACTATTTCTGAATTCTCAGTATTATCCCTACGAGCCTCTAAGCTTAAATTTTTCTGAGAACAAATACAATATATTATATGAAATGTATGTGAAATTTCGTCAGTCGTATTACAATTGTCCTGCAGACCCCTTGCTTAATTTGATCGATTTTAAGGAGAACGCTCCTCTCTTTATTATAGACTGTTCAAGACAAAACGATAGTTTGAAAACAGGCCCCGTAGATGTACGGTTGGAGATTGAATGTTCAGCGCCAATACCAGATAACACAACTGGATATTGTTTAATTTTTAACGATCGGCTTGTGGAATATAAACCTTTAAGTAACATAGTGCGCAGATTATCATGACAGCCATTGTAGATGTTCAAGGTTTTAAAACAGAAACAAATGAATTTATCATTAAAGAATTTGCTGTATTATTGAATAACAAAATTCAGGTGTTTTTAATTAAGCCACCATTTCCATTTTACGATTTGACGAAACCAGAAAAACGACAAGTCAGTTGGATTGAACATAATAGAAGAATATTCTGGAGAGATGGATTTATACCCTACTCAAATCATCAGAATTTGATTGTAGATATTTTAAAAGATAAAAGTGTTTACACCAAAGGTTTAGAAAAAGTGTTGTGGTTAAAAAATATTTTGAATAATAATAATATAAATAATTTAGAAGATGAAGGTTGTCCTAATTTTTTAAGCTTGTACAATAAATATGAACATTCTCATGATGTCTATAGTTGTATTTATCATAATAAAATATGTGCTTTAAAAAATGTAATATGTTTAAATAAATGGTGTATAGAAAATACATTTTTGAAATAAATATTTGCTTGTTTAATTTTCAAATCCTCTATCCCTACCAATCCCATCAAATGTTAATAATTATAAATTGCTGGCTACCGCAGTACGATATCATTTGACCTTTATAATTATCTGTGTGAAGAACTATATAGTGAGTGAATAGAACATGTCTCATAATAAATGTAGCCCTCGTTATGACATGTATAATGCATATAAAATGCGTGAAATTTCGTTTAGACATTATTGGGCAACGGCCAATTCAAGAAGAAGGTTGGTGATGGAAATGGCTGAAGCCGGATTTTTTTATTTTGGAAACGGTGTAAATGATAAAGCAGCGTGTTTCTCATGTGGAGGTGTTATAGAAGATTGGGAGATTTACGACGATCCTTGGATGCAACATGCTATACATTTTCCTCAATGTATTTATTTGATTGCTGTGAAAGGAATATATTATATTAATAACTGTCTGAAACAATTACTATATTAGAATATGCGCTATTGCATTGTGTTCTGAGTTGGATCATATCTACCCTATTAGTATATTTATGTATACGATGCCACATTGCACTTGAAATAGATCAATCTGGATCAACAATACCTATGTTATAAAACATATCGTCTATAGTCTGATTAGTCATCGCTCGATAAAAATAATTGGGGATTCTGGGATCATGCAGTTCGAGCGTAGCGAGAACAAATGATTCCAGAATCCCCAATTATACCCTACTAATATGAATAAAATACTAATTCATTTTCATTATAATATTTTTATTCTTCAACTTGATCCAAATCAATCATTAGATCATTTAAGAAGACAGCGTGTGCATCTGTTGCTTCTTGGTGTGTATGACATCGGAATTTTTAATAAATTATTCTTATGTCACTGTAAGATGAAATAAAATCCTCTGAAACCGTTTGTTTTTTTTTATCGGATCTGTGCATTTTCTTCCGTCAATTTTTGATCAAATAATTATATAGATACAATGAATGGTCACATTATTATCTTTAGTTTAAAACGATTTTGGTTACTGTCCGCCACTCTTCGCAAAGCGGGTCAGATATGCCCAATGACCTTTGCCAGTCAATTTTCTTTTCCGAAGTCTTTATAACATAATGATAAGGCATAACAAACTTAAACTTCCTTCACAAATACACAATACCCAATACATTCAAATACGCAATAAATTATAGCTCGAAGTTCTGCCAGTTAGCGCGTTGCTGCGCGGTGCACCGTACAATATGCCCCCGTAGCCTGTAGCTCTGTAGTTCTGTAGCCACAAACATAGCACAGAAATAGCTCCGGCCGAACTGCAAGTAATAAACAAACGCAAGTTAAATCTGTCACGCGATGCTACGTTTACACTGTAGATATAACGAAGGCAGTGCCTGGCGCAAGTAGCTGGAATAGCAGTGTAACTATCAGTGTCTACTCTAGTAATGATCAGTCAGTAGTCATTGAGTTATTCATCGAGAAATTGTATTGATAAAGCCTTGATTGTTGTATTGTTGTTATGTTTTGCTTTGTTCCGTCATCCTTACAGTAGCTGTCATATGCATTTACGTTAATTTAACAGAACGCCTAATTATGCATGTGTTTGTAATAATACCAATCCTAGAAGCTACAAAAGTTGAATAAAATAAATTTACTAAACCAGGTACCGCTACGAGTGATGTACTGGTCTAACGGTCAAGCCGAGCCAGATGTTGAAGCCAGTAGCTTCTACGCCTTAAAGGACAGACAAAAGTATGTGCGAACTGAATGCAATAAACGAACGCGAGTTAAATCTTTCGCACGGTCACTTTGCACGCGATGCAGTGTTTAAACGCGGTGGAGGGAACTGCCGGCGCTAGTCAATATCACTTTTGTTATTGAAAACTGGAAATAAAATCAATCGCACATCGAATGATTAAAAACAAATGGGCTCATTTCAGTCACTGGACATACATTAAAAACTAGCTCCTGCTCGCGACGTCGGCGTAATTTCTTGTTCCACACACCCCGTCGCATCGCATCGCCTGCCTCACTATTACTTAATTTTCGCTTAGCGTTCTTTTGACTATTTTTTTCTTTTTACTGGGTTACTAAGGGTCCTAGCATGATGCTAAACTCCATTTATAGGTTTCTTTGAGAATTCGGTTATCAAATGCAATAATATTTTTTCAAATACGGCTAGAAATATGACGAGACAACAAATACGACGAGAAATTAGTGCATTCAAACAAACAAACTCTTCAGTTTTATTATTAGTGTATAGATTATATAGATTAGTATATAGAGAAAATTGTATTCTCATTCTTTAAATTGTTATTGCTCTCATGCATTACAGTGTTGACATGACAGTGTTGAAAGTAAGTACCATATTATGCAAGTGCGGCTTTAATGAGGAAGAGAATATGATTAACATGTAAAATTGTTTGTACAAACCTACTTACAGAAATAAATCATTTATCATTGATTGACATGAACACTGTAAGGGCACAGCAATTTTTACAATATTAAATGATATTGATGATATTTTTCAAAGTAAACTAAAACTTACAAATTGTGAAGTAGGTATAGTGCAAACAATTGTAGGACCCGGAAGAATTTAAAACATTCCAAGTGGCGCTGGTAATACGTAGTTAATATTATATGCATTTCACACAGGAAATGCTCTAATTAATAAGACACGCGCACCATGCACCTAATTGCACCCGCTTGCTAAATAATAACAGATAACCGAAATCAAACTACCTACATAATTGGTATGACTTCCATACGAGTCTTACAGTGATCTTTATAACGACATCGCGTGTTGGCTTATTTACTGGCAACAGTACACCAATGCGTCCAGTAGCAGTTCAAGCTACTCGCCCGATGTAAACGGGGCTCGGCAGTCGCACGTGGCAGCGGTGACCGGATACACATTAACGTTACACAGTCACTTGTTGAGTATTTTAACAATATTATATTTTTAGAGGCCAAATAAACAATATTTTTGTATTTGAATCGCATTTTCGAAGAAATAACATTTTCTCTTGAAAATGCGCCATTAATTAGCGGATTTTTTTTTTTAGGTAGTATAAAAGTAATTCCCAAATTACTGATAAACGAACGATATATCAAATCTTCAAAAGGACATTTCTCACTCAAAAATCTTGTTTTAAAGTGAGAAATGTCCAACCTTTTGGCCCTAACCGCTGTCATTATTTCATGGCTATTTCCCAAACCTTCCCAACAACATTCAATCTCAACTTCGTTACCAACTCACACACCCTTCCTTCACCCGCTGACGAAGCAAATAACGAAACTATTTCACTAAAGGGTGCGGAACTCAAAAATGAAAAGGCACATTCTTGGTTTCCTTGTAAAATGTAAATTGTGGGCCCCGTGGATCCCGTGGGCCCCGTGGGTCCCGTGGGCCCCTGTCGGTAGAACCTTCGATATTCTATTAAGATAAGGGCTGAAACGACGTCGTTTTATTATTGAGACTCGTGCCATATTTTCGTCATGCTGAAAATCTGTCAACTTGAGATATGGCGGTTTGGGGCGAGGAAGACTTAGACACGGCGCGGCGCTGTGGGTACAATCTATTTATTTATTTTTTAAATAAATTATTATAATTCTTGTACGGAAAACCCGTAAAATTCAGTAAAATACATATAATTCAATAGAACTAAAGTTACCGTCGCACGTCGAAGACCGTAAATCCGTAGAATTCTACCAACTTTCTGGCATAATTTTTTTGTAGATACTCGAGTGTCCTCCTTTTTTTTCCCCGGTATTATTTTTTTAGAAAATATTTCTTGAAGGGCCATACACTCACATTATTATTATAAATGTAAAGTTTCACTTCTTATAATACTAAAGAATAATAAACAAAACATGTATCCCAGTCACGGCATCTCTACACTTTATGAGTCTACATCACTTCCCCTCAAGGTGGCACGCGAAAATATGAATATTATTCAAAGTGATTTGTCATAAATTGAACAGCGGCACCTCAACGTCACATCACGGGCTGCAGCGCTCCCGGGCCTGAGTGCTATCGTTATGTTTAGACAAACAACTTGACAGTCGGTGGCACTTGAGCATACATTGGTATTTTAATAAATTCTTTAATAAAAAGTTAATCGGGTCTCGTATTTTGTTCAGTAAGTTTGCGAGATGTTTCGAACTTTTCTTAAGCTTTTAACAAATAGCTAAATAAATGTTTCCAGGCACCTATCTATAATTCGGTTCTTCTATTCTTATTTATTTATAAACACTTACACTACTACAAGTATAGTGACTAAACACTTGTGACTAAATCGCACACACACAGTGTTATATCTGCTTGCAATTTTATTTAATGCAAAATTACATCATTGATTTTTATGGAAGCCTTACAATTTTAATGCACTATTCTTAACCATTGATTTATTATTGTTCCGTTACTATCAGCCAATTAGTATCGCTCGCCTCCCGACCCTGACTCACGATGCACCTATTACCGCCAGCTGCATCGCCTCGCGATTACTTCGCCATTCGGCTCGATCACCGGCTAATCACCGGCCGGTTACCGCGCCATCCTTAATCACCACTCTGTTAATATTTGCGCCCAGTGGATGCGCTAAGACGTGAGCACTCGTTTACTTAATGCCGGAGCGAATAACTGCATTAAGTGGAGCAATCAATTCCGACATTCCGCAGTAAATCCGAATTGAAGAGTAATTCGTTTGATTGTGAAATCCTATGGTAGGATTGCTCCAGGAATTATTGATACTTTGAATGACGGGCTAGTCCACCACGGCTGACTACCCAATAGTATAGGTAGTACCTACAGTTTTATAAAAAAAAAATCTATAAATTCAAGATATAATGAATTTACGAAGGAGACCAATAGTATTTTGCTCTAGTGTCCTAGTTGGCATCTACTTGTGTATTCTGTGCCGATAAGTATTATAATATGACGCCTAATAAATATGCAGTGACCACTTTGCATATTTTCATAAAATGCTTTATTAAACATGTAAAAATATCTCCAAAAGATAAACTTATTCTGAGCCGAAACGCGCCGAAAATTAAAACTGTATTAATAATTTATGCAATTAATATTTTTCCTTGTTTCAGGTAAGGACATCCCTAATTTATTCCGGAGTCAACCCTGCGCGCGCGTAATTTATGCGCGGACATGTGTCGTCCCGGCCCGCCCGGGACTCGGGACGCGGGCTGCGGGATCGTGCGGCCGGTATGTTAACAACGGCATTTTCGATAGATTCGTAAGTTTTTATACAGAACACTACGAACTGTCCAGCGTTCAAGCCCACTAGTTTACACTTTGAAGGCCAACAAACATTTGCGTATTAATAGTTATGGGAAAATTCATCAAAGAAAAAGCCTTTGAAGCAATTCTTGTCTAACCCAGTTGTGACAGCATTGAATAGGCTCCCGGAATACTGTGACGGCCCGCACACTGAACTACTTCAAGGATTGACTGGACAGATTAAACATCTCCAAGCTATACGATACACACGTATCAGCTAACTAGCTGCTAGTGTGTCTTGCCAAATAATAATAAACATACATATATCTTGTTTTTGGGGTTTGCCCATATATTTATTAGATGTATTAGACTTGGTACGTCCTTCTCTTTTTTTGTAAATTGCAGCACGTAAGCAAGAACAATTACGTTTTACATTATACAAAATAACTTAAACATCTTTGTTTTACACGGGTCCATAGTTAGAGCAGTTGAGAGTGGTCGTGAGTAGATTTAGATAAGTAGTAAACTTGGCTACCCGCAAGTACTTACCGCGTCTTTAATACGAGGATCGTGCCCACGCGCAGTTATGCTAAAATTAAACTAAAGCCAGAAATAAGGAATGATCCAGAACTCGACGGTTTTCCAACAATCTGAGGCTGCACGCTTTGTCAAGAAAGGAATAGTCTAATGTCTGCACGGTCAACTGCAAATTGGAAGATATTGAAGCTACAGAAAAGCAAACTTTAAATTTATTTCAACGACGCGTTTTGTCTATAAAGGATTTCGGAAATCTCCCCGCAGGGCCAAATTTTGGTTAAGAGTTTCATACTTAAGAGAGAGACAGGCTTAAGCAGACATAGGGTTAAACAAAAGAGACAGGCCTGAGCAGACATAGGGTTAAACAAAAGAGACAGGCATGAGCGGACATAGTGTCAACAAAAGAGACAGGCCTGAGCGGACATAGGGTTAAACAAAAGAGACAGGCCTGAGCGGACATAAGGTAAACAAAAGAGACAGGCCTGAGCGGACATAGGGTAAACAAAAGAGACAGGCCTGAGCGGACATAGGGTAAACAAAAGAGACAGGCCTGAGCGGACATAGGGTAAACAAAAGAGACAGGCCTGAGCGGACATAGGGTAAACAAAAGAGACAGGCCTGAGCGGACATAGGGTAAACAAAAGAGACAGGCCTGAGCGGACATAGGGTTAAAAAAAAGAGACAGGCCTGAGCAGACATAGGGTTAAACAAAAGAGAAAGGCCTGAGCGGACATAGGGTAAACAAAATAGACAGGCCTGAGCGGACATAGGGTAAACAAAAGAGACAGGCCTGAGCGGACATAGGGTAAACAAAAGAGACAGGCCTGAGCGGACATAGGGTTAAACAACAGAGACAGGCCTGAGCGGACATAGGGTTAAACAGAAGAGACAGGCCTGAGCGGACATAGGGTTACAAAATAGGGTTACGTTACAAAATTTTGGTTACATCATTCAAGTTGAAATTATACATGTGAGAACGATGTAGAAAGACGTGCACGTTAAAAGCGTACGTACTAAAAAAGATAAAAACAAAAACAAAAAAATAACAATTCAGAAATGAAAATACTTAGATTATTATAATCGAAGATATTTCAATACTGCGTATTTAAATGTCTAAATCTACAAGTTGTAACTTAAATAACGCACAACCTCATAAGGGGTCATTGTACTCATCATTCTGAACAACTTTTACTATGGGATACAGAAATCACGAAAAAAAAAATCAGCTGTTCCCTACATTTTGACGAGTTATGCGAACACAAATGTAGGGAACAGCTGATTTTTTTTTGCGATTTCAGGTTTGGTCCCATGGTAAAAGTTGTTCATAATGATGAGTACAATGACCCCTTATGAGGTTGTGCGTTATTTAAGTTACAGCTTGTATATCTGGTAAAAACGCGCAGCTGAATCGTAATGAAAGTGGCAAAATTGAGAGCTCGCGACGTGCGCCCCTGACACGGATCAGAACAGTTGAAAAAAAAAAATGAAAACAACCAATAGAAACACTTCTTTTACTTATTATGCAATGTTTATATCCTTTGCGTTTCATTGCTAATTCCTTTAGGGTTAACAGGCACTATTCTTTTTATTAAACGCAAGTTACGAGCATATAAAATAACACCACACACTCGAAAGCCAATCAAAATCCAATTTGAAATAAACTTATTGCAAAGTTTTTATTGCTTTCTTTAATTAAATCTGTTATTTGAGTTTGCACACTATAACTATACCTTTATCACGATGGCACGCCGAGGGAGCCGAGGGCGCCGAGGTATATCTTAATGTACAACCAATAAAATTATAATTACAAAAGTTTTAACAATCAAAAAAAGATCCGCTATCGTAAAAATGTTGTGTGCCTGTTATTGAACGTTAATTAGTATATTCTCATATCGATACCTTAGGTCACAATTGCGCTAACTACGAAATTGACATTTTTGAGGAGAGAGCTTTAAAGTTTTTTCAAGTTTAGACAAGAAGAGTACAAAAACCAAGTAAAATATAAAAAAAAATATGCATCTATTCATATTGTGAACTAAGGTATCGATATTGTATATTTGTCGCAGGGATATGATAAAAACAGGGATTTGCCCAAATCCCTAAGGGATTTGCCCAAATCCCTAAGGGATTTGATCAAATCACGGAGGATGTTAAAATAACAACAAGTTTTTATCATTTCCCTAAGCAAATCTGGTGATTTCACAAATCCCACTAAAGAAATCTAGTGATTTGAACAAATCCCTAAATTGGTTCAGTGAAATGACAAAAATAACTTTTGTGGCAAGAGCGAGCGAAGCGAGCTCGTGACTTGGGGCACCCCGACACGGACAGGTTAGGTTCCTTTAAACCCTGCAGACAGAAATAGGGTCCCCGCGAAGCGGGGCTCCGTCGACTACGCCTTATTATTTGACAGGCCTGTTGGTCTAGTGGTCAGTGGCCCTGACTGCTATGCCCAAGGTCGTGGGTTCGATTCCCACCTAGGACAAATGTTTGTGTGATGAGCACGATCATTTGTTCTTTGTCTGGGTGTAATTTATCTATAATATGTATGTATTTAGAAATATATATGTATGTTTATCAGTTGTCTAGTACTCATAGCACAAGCTCCGCTTAGTTTGGGACTAGATGGCGTTGTGTGAAAGTTGTGGAATATTATATTATATTATTATATTATGCTCATTTTGTATTTTAAGTAACTCAAATTAATGTTTGTAAGATACTATTCACTGACAAGCAAGTGCGAGCGCGACGTAAACAAGAACTGGACATGTTTTATTATCACTGAATCAATTTAGGGATTTGTCAAATCACTAGATTTGCTTAGGGAAATGATAAAAACGTGTTGTTATTTTAACATCCTCCGTGATTTGATCAAATCCCTTAGGGATTTGGGCAAATCCCAGTTTTTATCATATCCCTACGACATATTGTATGTTTAGATGTAAACTAGCTTTTGCTCGCGACTTCGTCCGCGTGAAGTGTCTTGTCCCCCGGCCCGCCCCGTCGCATCGCGTCGCCTGCCCGCGCTGTTACTTCGTCCGCGTGAAGTGTCTTGTCCCCCGGCCCGCCCCGTCGCATCGCGTCGCCTGCCCGCGCTGTTACTTCGTCCGCGTGAAGTGTCTTGTCCCCCGGCCCGCCCCGTCGCATCGCGTCGCCTGCCCGCGCTGTTACTTCGTCCGCGTGATGTGTCTTGTCCCCTGGCCCGCCCCGTCGCATCGCGTCGCCTGCCCGCGCTGTTACTTCGTCCGCGTGAAGTGTCTTGTCCCCCGGCCCGCCCCGTCGCATCGCGTCGTCTGCCCGCGCTGTTACTTCGTCCGCGTGAAGTGTCTTGTCCCCCGGCCCGCCCCGTCGCATCGCGTCGCCTGCCCGCGCTGTTACTTCGTCCGCGTGATGTGTCTTGTCCCCTGGCCCGCCCCGTCGCATCGCGTCGCCTGCCCGCGCTGTTACTTCGTCCGCGTGAAGTGTCTTGTCCCCCGGCCCGCCCCGTCGCATCGCGTCGCCTGCCCGCGCTGTTACTTCGTCCGCGTGAAGTGTCTTGTCCCCCGGCCCGCCCCGTCGCATCGCGTCGCCTGCCCGCGCTGTTACTTCGTCCGCGTGAAGTGTCTTGTCCCCCGGCCCGCCCCGTCGCATCGCGTCGCCTGCCCGCGCTGTTACTTCGTCCGCGTGATGTGTCTTGTCCCCTGGCCCGCCCCGTCGCATCGCGTCGCCTGCCCGCGCTGTTACTTCGTTCGCGTGAAGTGTCTTGTCCCCCGGCCCGCCCCGTCGCATCGCGTCGCCTGCCCGCGCTGTTACTTCTTTTTCGCTTAACGTTCTTTCTGACTTTTTTCTTTTTGCTCGGCTCCAAAGGGTCCATGCGTTTGCGTATACGCAATCGAGTTCAAACAAACAAACAAACTCTTTCACTTTATTAGTATATAGAATAGAGATTTTTATTTATTTTATATATGTATTATGTTTTCCCTTCTACGCTTACACACGTTTATGTACTCTTCGTCTTTCGTCTTTTTAGGTACTCTCCTATCGCAGTTATGTTGTAAGAGATTTCTTTACAAATAAGCATGACCTTTGTACGTACTTTTCTGTTCCTTTCTTCTTGTATGTTTATATGTGTGTACGTAAATGGTTAAATAAATAAATAAATTTAAGGCATGTGAATGATAATAAAAAAATAAATAAAAAAACTGTGACAATCCCCTCTCCTAAACAGATGACTTACAGCCGCAGCAGGTGAGTACAGAATAGCCACATACAGCCACAGGTTGAGTGTCTTTACTTCCGCAAATATGTGTATTTCACCTTCCACGTAAATCCCAATGCACCTCCTGTGCACGCTTGTGGCCGACATGTAAATACCGTAACTAAGTTGAAGTTCTACTAACAGCGTGATCTTGCTAACAGTACGTACAATAGCAGTACCTACTGTAAGAATGAGGCAACAGTACAAGTTGTGTTGTCCCGTTCTGAGCCAACCTCTTGAAATTTATGCCAAAATACACAAACAAGTTACACAAACAGACCCACAGTTATTATTATTAGTTTAAAACTTGTAAATTGCAAGTTGTTTGCAGTGGCGGGTAGAGAACGTTGAGATAGAAGATCGGTCATGCGGCCCCTCGTGCCCGGTGATAGGGTTATGAAAATGTGTTTTGAGTTTTCCCTAAATTAATAGTTGAAATTAATTTTAGGGAGATAATGTTTTTTCGTGATACTTATGTAGCCGACTATTTATCTACGAAAAGTCAGATCATGCATTGTGGACTCTAAAATAATACGATTGTATCTGTTCCAGTGGGTTACATAAGAGAGGCGGACTACGGGATCCTTTTGATGGACTGCATTTACCGAGACATATCATTAACAAACTAATTCTCTAATAAAAGCGATTTCTAAAAGGTTTCCGAGTAACACTGTCTCGGTAAGTAATGCAAAACTCTGAAAGTGACTCTTGCAATGATGCTGAGATAATAGGTACTGAAATAAAAAGTGGCAATTTTCCACTTGAGGTTTTCCTAAAGCTTTCTTATTTATGGCGTTATTATTATAGTCTAAAGTAAGACCAATAAAACTTATCGAATTTCATTAATTCTGAGCGTGACGTGTGCCGATTAGGGTGCGTGTTTATTGTATCCGTACCAAGAAATTATTCGGCGGAAATAAATCGCCATTTGGAATTCCATTGCACATTTCGTTGCATTTCCATCTTTTGGCGAAATAGTAATACCGCAATGGATTCCAAATGAGGGAAAACATGTGTGTAATAGATTTTAGGTGACGGATTGCGAAGGGGAGAGTGGGACACGAGACACCAATGTTTAATGTTTTTGCGTTTTGTTGCCGCGAGGGGGCGCCACGAAAAAAGTGTGTGGACGAAAAGCACAGAGAATAATTTAAAATATTGTGTTATTTAAATTGTACGGCACTACCTACATTTGTTGAATTTTATTTGATTTGATCAGTCGTACCGGTTTTTTTGGGTTGTCAATAAACAACCTTATTACTACACATTATGCAATAAAATCGTTATTCGTAGTCGTATATCCTTGTATTAAATTATGTGTTTTTGTAGAAAAAATAAACTACCCATCCTTCCAATAGCTTTGTTTACAAACATGCACTATCGAGGAAAACTGCCAATCCATGTAAAGCACATTACTGCATACATCGCCACAAGGTCACCGCCCGCCCCACCCCTCACTACTCCTTCCCCCACTACGACGACAAATGAATGAACGAGGGGTGCGCCGGACACACGGGGTTGATTCTAACAACCACGACGTGCTATAGTTGATACTTTAGCAAAAAGTATCGGGAGACGGAAAGCGAATAAATAATTTGTCATAGTATAAAAAAATTATAACAAAATTTAACTGGCAGATTGAGCTTTAATTAATGGTCGTGAAACACTCTTAAAATGATTAATAATAAAGTTACCTAACTTCGATGATTATTTAATATTTAACAGTAACAACATTGCTTAATAAGTTTAGGTAAATAATATGTCTGAGTTAATAATGGTACTGTATCTATTTCCTACCGTGATGTCTTTAAAAATCAGTTATTGAAATTGAGATTAAATTAGCAATACATTTAAAATTTATTGCCATCATGAGTTAAGTCGTAATGGACTGCAGCGACCGATTAACAGCTCATAACAAACTCGATATTTGTATTCGACTATCTGTATTCTTACTCTTATCTCAATTTCAAAGCCTTCGACATTTAATGTGAAATGGAAAGAAACACGTTTGTATGTTCTAGCAAGGATCAAGTGTGTTAGCGCGGATAGATATTTTACGATCGCGCCCCGAGTGCACGCAGCAAGGTTAGGTTAGTTCACAACGTGGCCGCACGGCCGCGCCACCTCCCGCCGTTCAAATTCAAAAGTACAGACGTTCTTTATTTTGAAAATTTAAAATTAAATAAAATTACCCGGCAATGTTATTTTAGTGACCAGTGCAGTGTGTGTGTCTTTAAAAATGAAAATCTAGTGTTGTGATCATTTTCGTCAATTTTTTGGTTATATTTGTTTTTGGTGAAGTAGGTAATGTTTCTAATTAGAAATATGCAAATTTTATATGATTCACTCGGGTGGTGCATCGTCAAAATTACAGTAAAACCAGGAAACCATTGTTATAACACGAAATGCAACTTTTTGATCATCGAATTTTACTCCAAATTTTCACATTTACCTTAACATTGAATCTATTCCCAAATAATATTTGTTGAAGTTGGTATGTACAAAGTGCAAGTGTTTACAAACAGCGGTGCATCGATTTCACATAAAGTGGCACCCGACATAAGGCGGGCGCCAAAGGGGAGCGGGTGCGGGGGCGGGGACGGGGGCGGACGCAACTGTCAAAATGCAGTCATTCCCCTCGTGGAAATGCACCATGAAAAGTTTATTGACTTCAACAATAAAACAGCGTTGTAGTTTGAGAATAGTTTGGCAGTTGCTATTGATTTTCATTTTACAACCAAAGATTCTTGGCAAAGCCCTCTTTGTTTAGAAGAATAAATTTCTTACAAGACATACAAAAGCTCCCAACGTTTTAATGACTAGAATGTATCATAACAATTTCACACCTGCACATTCCAATTAGATTCTATCAACCCGTTCTTTATTCACCTCCGTTTCAAAGTGCACGCAGTATCTTTTGTCCCTACTTTAGTATTTTACACAAATCTCCCGGCGGAGTGTGCCTTCCTATACTGAAGTCCCGCTACCACGCTGAGCCCAGCTTTACGTCCACACACCGGCATGCAGCAGCGTCGCGGTGTGAACGCGCCGCTCGCGCCTGTGTGAGTTAGGACTTTACTATGAGTCACGCTGCGGCTCGCTGCTACTACGCGAACGTTAGGCGCCGAAAATTCTGGACGGACTTAATACAATATCTTACTACGAATTTTTGGCAGTAGTTCAAGATGCTTAGTTATGCTGTGTAGTTTTTTTTTTTACATGTATTTGATTAATTGCTAGAACTGGTTCTGGTATACGTGTATGGTAAATTAAAATAAAATAACCTAAAACTTTAGCTTGTAGCTTTATATTGCCATTCCTTCAAATGTGATGCAACATTGTGTAAGTAATAAAAAATATGAAAGTTTAGGTTTCTTTTGAATTTCTAATACTCCTTCTAATAGTCTTAATCCTAAAATTACAAGAATTCATTGCATTAAAATGAAGAAGCAACAGTCGTAAAATGTATGTGAATGTGTTTATTTTAATTTCGCCTACCTATACCAAAACAGCAGACTTGTCTAAGTGGGGAAATAATCCCTCCGTTGAACGTGCAAATTAACTTCCACCATAAGGTTGTTAAAATAAGGTTGTAATTTGATTGGTAAACGTTCTGTTTTGATTCGGCTCGCGATAATGAAGTGACATGTGGAAAAGTGCAGCTAAACACAGGAGATATACCTATGTATATCATATGAGAGGGATTAATGGAAGAGTTTACGTTGAGAGGCTCTGGGTTCAGTTACCCGGTTGTTGAAAAGGTTTTTTTTTTGCATGGCTGAATGTTCGATAATTTGTTATTTTAACACGTTGGTTTATATTTTTTTATATTAAATTACAATACGCATCATTTGTTTCAAACCTGTAAATAAAAATATGCTATAGTTTCAATTTTGCAGATGAAACATTTTTATTCAAATGATAGTTTCCTCTGCCCAACGGGTATCATTAATATACAATTTAATAGTTTACAGTAACTCTATATGTATAGTGTCCACACCACGAATTAATAATAATTTATTTGATCAATATGTACGTACTGCATACATTCAAGCGCACCTCGTATGTTTACAACGCACCCCATGAGTTCAGCGCTGCATCTCTTTGTATTAGAAGTTATAGTGATCTACATGGATGGAGCGGGTTACAGTGATTGAAAATGAATCAAGGTTCCAGAATAAAAAAAAGAAATTCGATGTTGGTCACGGTCAGTAATAATGTCGTAGCTCGTAGCCCGTAGCGCTACGGCGTAGCTCGTTATTCTCTCCTACTTCTACGATCACATATTTTCGGGAATTTTCTCGAAAAACTGTCTTTATTGGACATTATACATATTTTAAACACATCTGCTATGAAATTCCTTACATAATAAACTTTCAGCTTTCTAAAGACACTTTGCTGAAACTGCCGTACATTTTCCGAGCGACTTCATAGAAACAGTTCTCCGACTCATAATACAGTAGCGTTGGTTAATTCTTCCCTTCCTGAGTGAGAGGGAATGCTCCCTTTATTGTGAATGGTGATTTATAACTGCAGGGCCCATGGACTACTGTTAGCAGTGAGTGACGGAACGAATGTGGGATAAACGAAGTATTGTGTAAGATAAGTAGGTCTGTTGGCAGTAATTACAGAGTTATGGTTGTCTGTTTAATGGGTTTTGTTGTAAGTGTTTTCTGGGGCCAAACCGAACTATATTGTATTCATAGGGATCGTCTCTTGTTTGTCGCTGTGGTGACAGTGCTCAATGACGCAACGCAGGGTCGTCTCCCGCCCGTATTATTTATATTTATATGGCTTGCGTATGGTGTTAATTATACGTTCTGTAATTTACACATTACGTATATGTGTGTCATATTTAGGTGCTATACCTAGCGTGGGCTAACGACATTTTTGTAAATTTAATAATCCGCTCTTCTGAAATCTAGTCGCCTTAACTATAGATGTTTTGACATGCAATGCAGTGTAGGTATGTTTTAACCAATTTACCAATGACCTAATGTAACTACACAATCACAATGCAATACTATTTATACATAGATTAGATACGTATCTAATCACCTAAAGCACCTACAAATCAATTGGTGAAGGCAGGCGTAATCACTCTAATCTCAATATGTACTGTTTATCCCCCATCCACCCCCACCACCCACTGCAGTGGATGGGGGATGGGGGATTTAGGCGGCCCCCGATGCATTGTGATAACTTTAATCAGAGCAAATGTATTGAAAGATTACCGTGGCGTGCGGGGGACATTTGAATGAAATAGTTTGGCAATCAGTTGTATTGGCGTCGTTGGGCGGTCTCCACTGATGGCGCGGGGTACCTACTGGTGCATGTTTGATGTCTCTTTGAATGCAGTTTTTATTCAATGCACCTATTTGACTATAGAACTAGACTTTTGTCTTGTTCTGTTTATGCAAAAACTTCTATAGGTACCTCCTGGTCCTGACTCTCTAAAAAGTACAATTTATAATTTTTGGAAATTTGCGAAAATTGCAATGCAATACTTAAAACTAGTGGTTGAAACTAGTACTATATGTAATATGGACATTCGTTCTTACTCTGATCTCCTCATTTATCTCATACCAAGTAAACTGAAACAATGCGCCTTAAACAGTCGTAATCTGTATAATCAGCCAAATCCACTCCCCCGTACAAGGTTATAAATAGCTTTATATCCCAGTAAGATGTGTGCATCGCTATACATTCCAGAGACTTCACGTGTATCGTGTCGTCACGCACTCGACAGACGGTGGTGCACGGTATTCCCGGTAAGGTAGACGAACACAAATTAACTTGGTGTGCAAAAGAGGCGATGGTCGGTTTATGACGGTTGTTTGTAACTAGAGAATGAGCGAAGTCTTAGCTCGGGTGTCCTTAACAGACACGAGACGCTCACACGTAGTTTTAATTTGTACTTTTTGAAAGATGGTGTGCCAATCTTCGTTTATTCACGACATTCTAACCCCTTACTGATGCCTTCCTAACCCTTTCCTTTTCCTTTCCTTCCCTGTCTTCTTAACCTTTAGTGTGTATACAGCGCGGGACTTGTAGGCATTGCGATCCCTGTCCATGACACTAGAATCTAGTATAATATATCTACCTAAATTCAAATACCTAATGACTCCCTCAGTATGCAACCACACGTCCGCACAGGGCGCGGGCGGTCTGTCACTAGCGCGGGCTGTAGGCCGCCGGGCCGGTGCACACGGGGCGATGTTTGCAAATTCATCACTTTAAATGTTAACGCCCGGGGCACTGAGGGGTCGGCAGCGACGTACTTACATGCGTGAACTGTTATGGCTATTGTTGTGCGACGGTTGGGATTGCGCATTTCAGTTTCAGGGTTGTTCAGTTTACTTGTGATTTTAAGTTTTAGTGTCAACTGTTTCTCTTATTTCCCTTTCATCGGGGTCTTCTTCACGCCTATGATGGTTATATGTTAAATACTATTTATGATAAATCTTATTTTGTTTGAATTTCCGTCAGTCACAGTAAGAAGCTCTCGTAGTCGCTCCGGGTCTAACAGGTATATCCCTTCCCAGGAACAGGCACTTGCAGATACAACCTAGCTGTATTTATTATTATTGTATGTATGCCGTATGTATTATGCATGTTTCTTGCCCATTCTTCTCCACAGGTACTTACCTACTACGCTTTGGAATGGGCAACTAGCTTCATCTTTCTGACTGACCGACCCCTTGACAATTCAAAAGTGCCTGTAATTGGTTTACTTGGAATAAATGCTTTGAGTTTGAGTTTGAGTTTGAGTAGGCGTAATCAGCGTTTTATGTACCAAGATAGAATTATAGGCAAGTACACTATGTACTTACACTTTGATTATTTCTGGCAATGAATATCATCCCCACAGATCATACCTTTATTACAAAGATTGTAAATCTCAGCGACGCGCGACGAAGCAATAATAATAACTCCGATGGCAATAGTTTCCTTCACCCCACCTTTATGAAGACTCATCCAAGAATTTCATTCGCTGCACAGTATGACGTCACAGACATAAGTGTCGCTATGAATTTTCTATACACTCCTGCCGGCTCCCTACCGCAAGGGCTTGAAGATTTATTACCTTACATAAACTAGTGCTCCTTATTAAACGCTTACTCCACGATTCCGATCCACATGCGTTGTTCCTTTCTAATCGTAAAGCGTGTGAGAAGGATGTGAGCCGATCCGAATTATATTTCAAGAATAAGATTTGAAAAGGTAAGTTTAATAACGGTGTTTTAAAGGGCGGTCGTAATTCTGAATCATTACATCTATTTTGAAACATATCTTGTAAAGCATAGGATATATTTTCGCATGAGAAGTGATATTGCTTTGTTCACTTAAGGAAACTCTTTACCTGTATGAGTAAACCTTATTCGCTTGAATTCAAGGTCTCTTTTGGAGTAACCAAAACCATTGTTTATATTGTTTGCAAGGTGCATGTGCAGTCGCTTTGATCCTTATGGTATGGGTACAAAGGTTATTTTCGTAGATCCAAGTGGTAGTTTTCAGGGCTGTAAACTATTTGGAGCTATTATCAATCATTGTTTGTGAATCTAATAAGACTTGAGGATTTGAAGGATGAATACAAGGAGTGGTGCCGAAAGTTTAGGAATTTCATATATCACGTGGTTATTTCACCATAGAACACCATAGATCAACAGTTTGACGAGAACTGTCATAACATAACAACAATTAGATTTAGATATCATATGCACGATGTGGACAGCGAGAGAGCAGTGAGCAGAGGAGGTGCTTCCTCCGCTATCGGTAGTGGTGCGTGTCTCGATGATACTTTTCATTGTTTTGATTTCGAGTTGCATTTCGGCAGAGACAAAAACTCATTTACAAAATCAGATCAGAAATGACCAAAGATCAGCAAATTCAAAACAGAATGAACATTTACAAAACTTAAAAAACATGAACTTTTAAGTGTAGTGTTTATGAGTCAAAGTGTTAGTGAATAGACAGTGAGACCCCGCAACGATGACGGAACATTGGTCGTGGCTGACGGGCGCGCCGGCAGCTGAGTACACATACAGCCCGCCGACGAGACCCAGTCGGCCGCCGCAGAGGCCGCTGGTCAAGCTCGCCACCAGCGCGCATCTGCACACTATAGCCAGGTAAGTGATTATGACGACACAGCTTGCTGGCGAGCTCAGTGATGGTAATGCATGAGTTTTTTTTTTTAATTCTCATTCCTATTCTAAGTATTATTATTTTATTTTAGTGCAATACCTGTTTGCGAAGTTCATATTCCATGTAAAAGAAGAGATTATCGAACATTTATTATGAATGGTTGTAGTGTCCATATAATGTAAATAGGTCTAAACAGAGAGGACCTAATTAGGTACTTAATAAATATTCTGAGGACAGGACCTTCGTATAATAAATCGTAACGGTTGACAAAATGACTTAAATACTCGGTCGAGGTAAGCAAGTGGCAAGCCACTACTTGTCTTGTCAACAACTTATGAGCGGTTCTGCCTACCACGAGCTAGTTTACGACCATTTTTAAAACTATTGGAGAACACTTTCAACCAGAAACACACAAATTCAGTGATATTAATTTCGAAATAAGGGTTCCTAATGTACTGTCTGAACATACAAATGGAGTGTTTGTCGTTAATGTAAACTCAGCGTTATAAAGTCATTGTTTCCTCACGTTTGGTATTCAAAGCGCTGTTTTCTTGAAAACTGGTGAATTCCCCATGGAATCTATTTCTTCCAGGAACCAATTTATCTTTGCCAACATTGGATTATGATGCAAACAAAAAGCAACCGTATGCTTTTGGGAAAAGAAAAACATTGCTTTACAAGAGTTTTCAGGAACGCTAAGTTACTTTGTCAAAGTTGACTTCTGTTTTGACTTTTACAAAAACTCTTTTCACTTTCTTCTTAACACGTATACTGTTGCAAAAAGATTCATTTTTCCTTGTCACGTCTGCATAGAGAATTCACTAATGGTGTTTTAAAACAAACTTTTCCTTGCACTTCGCGCGGCCACTTTGGCAAAGATTGAGTGTATTTTGAGGTGCAAAAGATAAGTTGGTCGCAGTGCAGACTGTACGGACAGCTTGATGGATTGTTGCAGTACCTCTGAGGATTTCATTAAACTTGATGTATGGACACGAACATTGTGCATTAAGAAGGAATTTTGGCAAATATTTCAACAGAAGGTAATGTATACTATATATAGTACCTACCTACATATGCGAACCACCAATATTAGCATTAACATTATTTATTATTTTATATTATTAGTTGCACAGGTAACCAGAACTAAAGGCTTTACTACATCCTCCGCGGTGGTCCCCGGTGACCACCGCTATACTCTCCATATGGGCGGACGCCGATTCGCGTTTTCAACAAATTTTACACATTATATTTCATTGGCTCATAATATCGGTTCAAAATAGTCAAAAACCCCACTCTAAATAATAATTTGTTATTAAGAAAGAAAGAAAGAAAAATGCGTACAGCAAAATAAATACACATTAAAACTATAAAACAGAAAACAAAGAATATAATGCCAAAAGGGCCTCAGCTCAGCATAATGTCCGATGACAACACACGGTGTATCACCTGACGCTCATGTTCAGCTGCAACCCACGAGTGCCATACGCTGGAATAACAAACACATAGGGAAGTGTGTGTCCGTTATAATCAATTTAGAGAATTCATTAAATATGATCATATAGAAAAGTTCATACAATATTAAATAAAATGTTGTGACATACATGTGTGTGTGTGTTGTATTGTGATTAATGAGAAACTAAAATAAATAACCAATATGTGCGTATTACCTACATAAAACTATTACTATCCAAAGAATTAACAAAATAATTGCTGTCGCTCACCGGTGACCACCGCGGCGCGGCGTTCAATGTAAACAAAAATAAGTTCTGAAATTTTATTCTTACACCTTATTCTGATATCTTTGTATCTTATTTCATTCATTTTCTCTGCACAAGTAAAAATACCAGCTATCTTAATTTCCGCACTTTCTGCTGGTGACAAATCCTATGTTTTGTTATTGTATTCAAGTTGGCAGACTTAGTTATTGTATTCAAGCTGGCAGACTTGGTTATTGTATTCAAGCTGGCAGACTTGGTTATTGTATTCAAGCTGGCAGACTTGGTTATTGTATTCAAGCTGGCAGACTTGGTTATTGTATTCAAGCTGGCAGACTTGGTTATTGTATTCAAGCTGGCTGACTTTGTTGTTGTATTCAAGCTGGCGGACTTTCTTATTGTATTCAAGCTGGCAGACTTCGGCAAGTATTCAGTTATCGCCAGCTGCTGCAACCAATTTAAAGACGTGAACGAAATACATCTCATTTTCAGCTGTCGGGGAATGTTACATCAAAATATTGTACTCAATACTCAATATCTTGTGTTACATGGTTATATTTTATATGAAAAAGTGAAAAGTCCCTAGAAGTAAACAAAACATGCACCATAAACTTGTTAGTTCTACATATAGGAAAGTAAAAACAATAAAAAATTGACATGTAATTTAAAATTCGGAATTTAGCGCACGTTCAAAACGAACATCTCTCGATTTTAATGGCAAATCAATATTTTCTCTAAAAACATTTTCCCTTTGTCGTTGGTTCGACACCTGAGCCTTTTATTGTAAAATTATAAAACCACACACTGCACAACTTTATTTGATGCAAAAAACATAAAAATTTACATATAGAACAGGCCGCGGATTTTCGCGGGAAATATTTATTTCTCCCCTGGCAACACTACGTGAGGCGAATGGGGAGTGATCGCAAGGTTGGCAACATCGACTATTACTCATTGTGGGCTCCCCCTTTAGTTTATAGGCGGTACTGTGATTGTTTTGTGTGTTTGTGGGAAAGGAAAGGAACACAACATGCCTGTGTTTACTTATTTCTTTTTCTTTACGGAATTGGTATACTTGCAACTGATTTCGAGATCCAGATGTATTCCTTTGAACCCATAAAGCGTACTGGAAAGTTTATGGTCCACAAGATCTGTTTTCCATAATGAAAATATAACACGAGCACGCGCTGATTGACATGTTGATTGCTAATGACTAACAATTTTCCTTTTGCTTCAGTCAAAACTTACAACAACATCCATTTATTTAACAAATTACCTACCATAAAATCAGACACAAAAATATGAAAAATCACATTTCTACCCTGTACAATTTTAACATCATTAGTAGAAAAACACGAGCGTATGCTATCAGATAGGTGAAAACCTTCCATTTTTCTTGTTTCCCTCCAAAAAATCTGTCAAAGTATTCTCATTACGGTTGACAGATCACTACAGCCTGCTTATTACCCTGTCACGTATGATGGATGGGGAAACTTCACGGTGAATAGTTCCGTCTTCAGGGAAATTAGCGGTTCTAATGATAGTTGTGAAATAGCACAGTTTAGCGCTATTAGCGAAGTAAGTAATTGATGTAGATCTGTGCGAATATGTTTAGGCTTGGTTCTATCGAGTCCATTCTATGCTTCGTTTTTTTTAATTTAAGAACAGTAATTGGTATTTTATGAACCGATATTCTATGAAAAGTGGATGGGACAATGTAGACAAATCACCGAACGAATGCATGAACTGATTACTGGTCATCAAAACATATTCCAGACCAATCCTTCGGTTAACGAACGTCATAAACCGAATTTCCCTTAAGTTAAATCAAATTAAATTTCCTTACAATGTTGCCCCTTAAAATTATCAAACAATTGTTTTACCGAAGTCAGAAAAGTTCCCTTGAATATATAGACTGAATAGACGTCTTTATTTGACCGCATTCTTCACTGTTTCAAATCCTTCATTACTAACCCAGCTCAATTGCACCATGAGACGCATTCCTCTGCTTACTATATCCAGACATCATCTTGCATCAATTCTTGTTACGTTCCTAGAATAGAATAGAATGACTCTTTGTTATGTACACCATATAAATTACAGTCATAAATATAAAAATTTCACAAAGGGTGATACAATGGGCGGTCTTATCGCTAAGAGCGATCTTTTAAAGACAACCAAGGTAACGTTCCTAACCCCCCATTATGTCCGAAGTTTTGCATCTGAGAAAAATCAGAAATTATTCTATGTTATAGAAGTTTATTGTAAAGATTACAGGAAAAATGAAACGATGTCTCTAAATAGCACACTTTTTCAGAAATCATCAACAAAAATGACATTAGCTCCACTATCGGTCAAGAGATGG
>OX451401.1:19879612-20120069 GCA_949629135.1 Eremobia ochroleuca | reverse complement strand
TGGTTGTCATGGCGACCGCCACCAGCTCTGTGATGGGAACCGCCGAGGTGATGAGCCATGTCACCGCACATTTTGGAAAGGCACTTGAGGAGTGCAGGGAAGAGGTAAGTAGTATTAGCATTTTATTTACTCAGTTTGCCTAAATACCTACTATCAACTTGATTATTTAAATCTAGAATAAAATCTGAATCTGCGCTCGCCTGTGTTAATCTGATTCGCATTCCAAACATTCGCTTCTGCGAATGTCTAGAATATGTCATTCGTAACATCCCTGATCTGAACCACTAAAAATATTGAAGCCCTTGTCTTCAAAGACTCCAGCTTTGTAAAATCTGGAATAGAAATACAACCATGCCGCTATTCTAATCTCCAAGCACTTCTTATCCATAACGTATGTGTGTTCTCTAGTCAGGGTTGTCGGCCGAAGTCCTGGAGGAGTTCCAGCACTTCTGGCGCGAGGACTTCGAAGTGGTGCACCGCGAGCTGGGCTGCGCCATCATTTGCATGTCCAACAAGTTCTCTCTGCTGCAGGACGACAGCAGGATGCATCATGTCAACATGCACGACTATGTCAAGGGCTTCCCTAATGGTTATTTCTTCACTATACAGGGTGTATTTTTGAGACGGGGCCGTAAGGGCAGCTACTTTAACCGTTACAGATAAACTTTCTTAGGAGACTGTCCTTAACGTTTAAGTAATTGCTAACTGCTTTAACAGATTTTGGAAAGATGGTAGTTGAAGTAGCTTAAAAAATGTGAATTCCTAGGTATAACGTATAAGATTTAGATATAGCAAAATTCAAAAACAGCTTTCTTTTTACCGACTCGTAAGTAAGATAAAAATTAAGAAATCCTCAAATCCCGAATAAGATTAAAATATTATGAGTAGGTGCTGCAGCAAACTTTCACGGATATACAATATAATATTGTCTTTTACCATATTAAAACCATCAAGAGATCGTTATCTATTCACGGCTCAGAATGACATCTAGCAGGTATTACTTGGTTAGCTTCATTCATTCCATGATACCCATCGGTGTTCCCTGAGAAACACCGTGAACCTGGTCTTACCAATCATTAGACTCCATATAACTAATAGTTCATTCAACATCTGAAAATTCCGTGAAACTTTTTATAGCAATGCATAGCAAATTATTATTTCTATAATAGTTACAAAAATTGCAATACCTTTATGTTATTCGTATTTATTTGGACAGCTACATGGCGAGTTATTGTGGTTGTACACATAATTTACTGCCTCAGTGAACATGCAACTGAAACAAAGGTCACGCGATACAATCTGTCAGCCATTTTGTTTTTTGCAGAATTTATCGCGGAACTAACAGCGAAGTTAAAAGCTAATGTTCCTGGTAAAGGAGTAGATAAAACATACATAACGTAACAAGTAGCTGAAGTAAGAAGTGCTTTTAGTACTTTGTTATCTAAGTATTATGTTTGTTAGCAATGGTGCAATAAACTATAGCAGTAGAAATCTAATGCAAAAGAAAATGATCTGTTGCATGAAGTAGTCGCAATAAGTACATATGAAAAGAGCAGCGTTGGTGCACAGGCGCGTTACTTTGTGTAAATTATTTAATTACCACTGCTCTCAAGAACGCTGAAGGCAAACATCGTGAGGGAATCGGCTTATCCTAGAACCAAACGTTCGAAGATATTGTGTGAGATTTATCAAACTGTACTGGGTTCTTGTGGAGGATTACGGCCCACTCCATGTCGCCGAGAGGAGGCCTGTGATCCAGCAGTGGAGGCCTGTGTCCCAGCATTCGGAACATTATAGGCTGATTATGGGAGGTATATGTGAGGTATATGTAATTGGGGAATCATAAAATGAATAATAGCGATAATATAACCTTCGTAAACGTACATGATGCTGCCAATCTCACCAATGATTCTCGCATTTTCGTTACATAATTCATGATTTTTTTTTGAACCACCACAGGCGAACTCCTCTCCGAAAAGCTGGTGGAACTGATCCACAACTGTGAGAAGAAATATGACAGCATTACAGATGACTGCGACCGCGTCGTAAAGGTCGCAGCCTGCTTCAAAGTAGACGCCAAGGGGGCTGGCATCGCGCCCGAGGTCGCCATGATCGAAGCCGTCATGGAGAAGTACTGATGATGATGCTGAGCCGGCTTGATTATGACTATCGATTGATTTTGTTAGTATTAGAAATACATGCTCAAAAAAAAAAAAAAAACAAAAAATAACAGTAATTCTTTTTTAGTTTATTATATTTTGTTGTGATAATATTTTTGGAGTTTCGGTTTTATATTATTGCCTGAATAGTACCTAAAAAGCCGTATAAAACCAATGTTCGGCCATATAGTCACGGCTGACCTCAGCATGTCCATGGACCATGCTGACTTGGAACGGGAACGAAGGGCTGTATCTAAGAGAGCTAATATGCTGGCCCGCAGGTTCGCGCGGTGCTCGGATGACGTGAAAGTAACTCTTTTCCGTGCATATTGCACGTCTATGTACACATGCAGCCTGTGGGCTAATTACACGCAGAAACGATACAGTACCCTTCGTGTCCAATTTAATAACGCTTTCAGGGCGGTTTTGGGTCTGCCCCGCTACTGCAGCGCTTCAGGTATGTTCGCCTTGGCACGCACAGACTGTTTTCATGCGACCATGCGGAAGCGCTGCGCATCACTCGTACGTAGAGTGCGGGCCAGCTCCAATGCCGTTCTGAAAATGATAGCTAATAGGGTGGACTGTCCTTATGTGCGGCACTGCTGTGACAGACAAGTTACATATAGTGCCGCATATAGGAGACTACTGTAATGAATTTTAATTGACCGAGTTGTGTAATAATAATGAATTTTAATTAATTGAATTTTGTAATTGTTGTGATGTCCTGTGTAATGTCTAATTTTTCTGATATGGCAACCTGCTGAAATAAATGTATTTTATTTATTCATTTATTTATATCCTGTACAACAGCTGAATCACCTGACCGTTTCAGGGACTTTCTATAGAATGAGTACAGCCTCATGCATCGCTGCTATTGTCATGGATGGGCAATGATTTGATTGTGTAAATTAATTATTACCTCTAGTTTCTGCCTAAACGCTGTCGTAGCAAGGTACCTATATTGCTATAACTATAACCAGTGTTACTAACAAACTGATATTGGGTTTTTCCACCAGGAATTTCTCAATAGCAACCTGGAGGCTGGAGTCGTGCCCAGTTGATGGCAGTTGGCTCGCCCCTCATTACATCATCACATGGGACGTAAACTGGCGAGATGTGGGTGTACTTTAGGGTAAACTTCTGCCGAACCCTCTGGGGATTACTATACTTTATTCAGAGCGTCTGCAATCTAGCTTACAACATTCAAATGACTGGAATATCAAAAAATCCCAGATAATTATACCAAAGTTAACTGAATCATTGAATATATATGTATGTACATATAATCCTACTATATCCTACTAATTGATAGTTTGTATGTGTATATTTGTTAATTAACTACGGAAAAGCAGTTGAGCGGATTTGGATGAAATTTAGTACACAGATAGTTTAAAACCTGTACCCTAATTGTGTAACACACAATTATTACTCTCAATTTGAAACATTTTGAAGCCTATTGCTAATCCATTGCTCCATATGTTCGAAAAATGTGTCTGCTCAACAACGTAAAAACGCAATGAACGTTGTTGAGCTGTCAAAATGAAACCCATTACTACTGATAGTGATAATACTGATAGTGTAATGATAGATACTTTTTATGTCACTAGTTCCTGTAGGTAATTCCAGACATCCACGCGGGCGAATCCTCTGGCACAAGCTAGTAATACAATATACATATATTATCTTCGGCGCCTACAGCGCCTAGAGCGCCTACACGATGTCGATGAGCTGTCGGCAGTGTGTTGTAGCTGTTGGAGGGTACTGTTAGTTAGGTTACTGTTTCTTTACTGTCCTGTAAAACTTAACTGAACTCCTTTACAGCAAGTGTCCAAGTGTTTAGTACAGACGCCAGCATATCAAACTACCCGAAACTGTCAAATATTCCCAATTAAATTTGAACCTTGTTGAAAAGCTGTTAAAGAAATTTGACAGATTGTAGTAGCTTGATGTGCTGGTGTTTGTACAAATAAAGCGGTCAATGTGAAAGGACGGTTTTTTTCTTTCCCAATCACCTGAATTCAATAGTGCACCTTATTCCTCACATCATCATTTCTTTCATTATCCATCCAAAGATTGTCTTTAAAATATCGCTCTTTATTTATTTATTTATTTAAGGATTACCAACGAGATACATTACTATTATCTTTTAACATTATAGAACTTGTGTAATATACTGTGTCCTGCAATGCACATTCAATTACAGGTAACCGCAGCTTACACATTATCGAGTACCCATGCTCTGAATACATAATTAAACACTCTTAGCGATAAGAGCGCCCATTGTGTCATCCTTTGTAAAAAAATTATATTTATGTCTGTAATTTATATAGTGTATTATGTAGAATAGATCTCTTTCTATTCTATTCTAGTGTAGCCGTGATCTATTTTAATTACGTGGATATTTGTAACATTGGAATCGAAGAAAAACGGACAAATTGTAAACATCATCATCTGCCTAGCCTTTTCCCAACTATGTTGGCCGACCGCTTCCAGTCTAAACGGATGCAGCTGAATACTGTAAGTATTTTTGCAAGTTGTAAACAAAGGTGAATAAAAGTGAAATAACTTTAAAATATGTGGCGGATTGTGACGAAAAATTTATAACGGTTATTCTGCGGACTGATAAGTAGTGTTTTAAATAACGTGCTGCTGTTTTAACGCGAACTTTGAACGCTTTGATGCAAAAATCTCAATCTACCTACGTGACCAGTTAATAAACTTAAAGTTTTCATCGTAGTTTGCGATTTACGTCTTTATACATTTTTATTAGAAAATTACAAAGTTTAAAGGATGGAGAACATAGAAAACACAACACACAACAACAACACAAACACAACATAGAACATAGAAAAGCGAATGTTGCTTCAAGCTGATGTGTGTGAAAAAGTGCAGAAAGACTACGCGAATTAAAAAATGTCCTCCAAAGAAAGAATAATTGAGGGTTATATACAAACTAAACTAGGGTGGTTACTTTAGAAACTTATTACTAATTTAAGTCTTCACGAGAAATTGGTAACGGACGTATCTATGAAAGACAAACAGAAGTTAGCGTATTTTGCAGAAGATAGTTGTGATAATTTTGAAGAGTTGTATTGAGAAATGAAAACTGCATTGAACAACTCGATGTCTGACATGAAAAATACGAATTAACTGGAGAAATTAGACGAGACTAGACCAACTGCTTTCTGTAGTGATATTAAATTACCACGAATTTCGATCCATATTTTCGAAAGAAATTATACGGAATGGAGATCGTTTCACGACCTGTTTATGGCATAAATACATAGTAAAGAGTCATTAGATGTAAATTTTATTTTTTTCATCAAGATAAGAAACTTTTATAACATTGTCATTTAATAAATTCGTTATAAACTGTTGTTTTTGGAGGGCGATACGAGTATGTTTAGTACAAATAAAGCGGTCAATGTCAAAGGATGTTTTTTTTTTCTTTCGCTAATCATTCAATAGTACACGTTATTCATAAGAACACCAGCCGGTCGATTCTGGAAAAATCTCACCATGATAACTAAGGTAAAGTGAGCTTAGAGTGAGCTGTGAGTCATGCTCATGTTAGGGATTGACACTATTGGCGACTCACTCCACGCTCACTTCAGTCACTTCACCCAAATTTTCACGGTGAGGTGGTTACAGAATCGCACGGCTGGTGTACACGAATTTATTTAATGTCTCATTGTTTGTATGAAATTCACATTTTTAATTATCAACTGCTGAGTGTCGTTTTGTGACATTGACATTATGACAATACCGGGTTGGTCAAGCAGGTTCTATCGACCACGGAGCAAACAAAAATAGATCTTGAGGTGATTTTATTTTTATTCTGTGACTGCACATGTAGTATAATATTTATTTAGCTACACTTGAATAGGCTGAAAGTCAAGCCAAACCACATGGAACAGGGTATTTAATAATAATGCGCTGAAAGGTGTACTTGTCGGATTTTGTCAAGAAAAAAAAAGCAATTAATACACCATACTATGAATTAATAATAATAATAATAATATGTTTATTTCTCATTAACGTTTACATAAAATTAATCAAGACAGACAGAGCACTTAAAATAAAAACATTTAACAAACTGATATATTAATTACCCCCATGCTAGGAAAATCCTGTGTTATGGGGGCATTCGTCCATTATGCATTATAGTTAATGTTTTTGGAGTAGTATAGGTATATTAAAATGATGATTGCCTATGTGTGATGTGGTTTGTATGTGGAGGGTGTCCGTGTAGGGAAGTGTGTGTGTCAGAAGGAGATGAGTGTATAGGGATGTGTAAGGTGATATGGTATGTGTGTGTGTGTGGTGTATGAGTATAGTGGGTGTGATGTGCTTGAGGCTATTAAATTAGTATGTAAAAACAATGTAATATATATATGAATGGGAGAGAAACGGTTTCCAATGAAATTATCGAGTGTAGGTACCAAAAAATAAGTGATTAGATACCTGATGGTTATTTTTGTTAACAGCGGTTGAACTGTCATTTAAATTGTGGTTTCAATAGTTTTTCTGTTTCGTCATAGTTTAGCGACATAAGGTATTCTTTCGTTTTTTGTCTGCATTTATGTATGTTTGATGAGTGTAGGTTAAGTTTTGTGTACAATTTGTTATACAGTAGAGAGCTCAGAAATGGATAGTGACGTTGAGCGAAAGTCGTATTTACAAGAAGCTTGGGACAAGCAGGAATTGGTCTTCTCGATGGAGGGAATCTTTTTATTGCAGGGGGTGGGAGGGCAACGTGTTTACGCATCATTGTGTGGAGAACAAACTGCTGCCTCACTGTTACAGTTTTGTAATCGATATATAACTGACGCGTCGGATAGCGAAAAGGTTTACCTAGGAGAACTTTGATCACGGCGCGCTGCGCGCGCTCCACCTTCATGATAGTCGTCTTTGCCGCCCCACCCCAGGCCGTGATGCAGTACCCAACAATTGATCCACAGAGTGCACTGTAGACCATTTTTAAGGTGTCAATGTGAGCTGATAGTCCAAGTTTTTTAAACACGAATATTAGTTTTCTTATGCGTGATGAAAGTGATTGAAGGTGGGTTTTCCAGGATAGACAGGCGTAATTCATAATAAGAGATGTCAATAGAGAGCTTCATGAATGAAAAGAATTTTCCCATTGTATCTGTTGATCAGGCACTGTGTAAGTGGTCACATGGAACTACAAATAATAGCTAGTTCAGCACGTCATTTGAATTTCCATGAATGAATCCACTACACTAATTAAACCACGTCTAATCAAGCCGAGGGCCCTGATTATCACGTCGCCATAACTCCTAATTTATGCGATAATTAAGCGAGGATATAAGCTTGTCCATCCGATGAGCCGCCACAATGGCGCCGCATCGATCGCCCACGATGTCGGCGCGCCTGGCGCTGCTGGTGATCGCCAGTTTGTTCATCGTGGTGGAATGCTCTCAAGAAGTCATGAAGAATCTGTCCTTGAATTTCGCCAAGCCTTTGGAGGACTGTAAGAAGGAGGTAAGTTGCTCAAAATTATGTTTTAAGTTTATGTGAAGAGAGGTAGCCTATATTATTATACCCCTGAGGTTTTATATATTATATTATATATATTATTAGACTGGTTGAGTTGATAGTCATAGCTCCTTAAGCTTGCCCTAACAGTCTTGCCAGAAAGATTATTTCAATCAATCTATGCGCAAATTAACACGACTATGCAAAGCATTACCCCCAGAATTATATGCCTCACTCCTAAATTGTTTTAGATTGACCTCCCGGACTCAGTGACCACAGACTTCTACAACTTCTGGAAAGAAGGCTACGAGTTCACGAACAGACAGACAGGCTGTGCCATCCTCTGCCTCTCATCTAAACTAGAACTGCTCGATCAAGAGCTGAAGCTGCATCACGGGAAGGCGCAGGAGTTCGCGCAGAAGCATGGCGCTGGTTAGTTCAGTTCTATTTATAGCATTATGATCCAGTTTTACTAGGATTACAGTGTCCCTATGCTTCAATTTCATGTGCACCCCAGAAGCATATAAAGCACTAACCACGTTAGATTAATTTCCGGGTTTTCAAGACAATCAGCCCCATGTCGTCGATAATTAAAAAGATGTATCAAAATAACTAGATATAATATATGTAGTTCGATAAGGGAGTGCTTTATAAAACTAAATTCTGAGTCAGCGCGATTTCCGAACGGTTGAAGCGGAAAATTGAAAAGAAACTGTAATGTCACGCAATTTCTATTGGAAAATAACTCAGCATAATGTCGTTCTACATCAGTCTCTAAAATAATATTTAGTGCTTATTATGTGAAATAAGATCATCACCATTTGCGATTATCACCCAATATGTTTTACGAATATTAATAACAAAAACAGCAACAGCAATGAGCGACTTATCATTACAAATCTTTATTCCTAACTTCTCAATGACTTATCCCCCATACGTCTTGAACTTCATATAACATTTTTTATTCCTTTTATTCATTCTTCAGACGAGGCTATGGCGAAGCAGCTGGTAGGCCTGATCCACAGCTGCGCGGAGACAACCCTTGAACCGGCAGACGACCCCTGCATGAAGACGCTAAACGTAGCCAAGTGCTTCAAGGCCAAGATCCATGAGCTCAATTGGGCGCCAAGCGTGGAACTCATCGTGGGAGAAGTCTTGGCTGAAGTGTAGCATGACCGTCAGACGCCATTGGCCCTTTGATATACCTTTATCTTCTCGTCGTTGTAGAAAGGCCATTATTGCAAGTTATGGTGACTCTTTTCTGTTGTTTTGGTTTTAATTAACGCAAAATACAGTGCGTCATCTTCAGTTGTGTTGCTTTTGCGTTTTTAACTAGTGGTATTACATAAATCATAGTATGTTTCATATTAAATGTACATCTCTATCAGGAAAACATTTACCAGTGCTCATAAAACATTAACGAAATGTATAAAATGTGCCGTGTTATGATGCCAATCCGTTTTGTTTCTACTTCTACTTGACGACCTGGCTTGTTCTATGGACTAAAGTTTCTTCTATAGTTAGTTATTTTTTTAAATATTAAGTTGCTCGTGTGAAGAATCTGAATCTGCCTTGTGCCTCGCCAGTTTGCAACAAAGGGAATGGGTAGATTATAAGCTGCAACTACTTGATGTAATATTATACAAATGTAGGTACATCATTGTTTTGTTTTATTGATATCCTTGATTGATATCAGATTTATCTACCTATTATTGACATGCATTGATAGTAGAACCTCCTTCATACAACATGTTGCTGTTCACTAACTACTGGGTGCGCTAACCTTACAATAGTAACTATAGCTTTATTTACTGGATAACGTACGCAAAAAGTGAGGAGAAAAATTCAGCCTCTCTTGATCAAAGTGATTTTCGAGATTATGAAATAACTGAAATGAAATTGTTTGTTCTGTAAATAAGATATCGGAATAACTTTACACGTCATATTTAAAAAAAAATAAGCTAAATGAGATCGGCTTTTCCTATCTGACTACTCTGAGAAGAAAGGCCGCGACAAACTCGGAAGTTACAGTCTCTTTTAAAGCCCAGACATAATCTTGGTCAGATCATGTAGATTGATGTCTGAAATGGTATTTTTAAGGCAAGGTCCACACAGATTGTAGAGTCAGTGCAAGCATTTGTCAGTGCTCGTGGAGCTTTACTCAAAACATAAGGAGCTCAACTCTCAGGGTTGGCCAACCATATCCCAGCTAGCTCCAGTCCAAAGTCACGAAAACCTCCGCTATATTACGTAAAACGAATCCAAAAGGGGAATTATTAACCGCGCGAATAAATAATATATGGATGACTGTTAATGAGTTACTTTAATACTAAACCAAGCGGCGTTAAATTATGTTCGCGAAAAATTAACTTAACTGGCGATAATTACGAATGATTATATTTCGTAAAATTAGCTCCTAGCGGGGGACACAGGTCATCTAAGCTAGCAACTAAAATTCCAAGTGTCCGAATTAAATACTAAATTGGGCGAAAAAAAATACTGAGTGGGCGAAAATAATACCTCCGCTATCGGCCAGCCGCACTGCGGTAGAGGACGAACCTCAGCCAACGCATCGTTAAAATAGATCGAATCTGTCCCAAAACCAAATCGGGGCACCCGACTCCACGTGGTCTTTTGGCTGCTACCCCTAGTGTATATAAAAATCTGGAGGCGCGTAGGGAGAGCAGCCCCCGGCCGCTGTAACAAAGCACAGGCACCGCTGCGGCGGGTGAACTTCCTGCAGCGCCCGAGACCTTGCAGAAGCAACTTTGTTTTGACAACAAGTGTTTTGAGGTTAAATGAGGTTGAATGTAATGTGAGCTGCAAAATTGTTACTCAAATAGAAAGGAGACGGGGACTTCTGGGCCTGGTTGTAATAAGATGATTTATGGCTTAAAAAAAGGTTATATTTTTCTATTTCAAAATGTAAAAAATCAACTCAATTTACAATCATGAAAATGAGAAATCCAATAATTAAGTTAGGGTTACGAAGTAATTGGAATATCGATTCAATTATTATCGATTAACGTTACAGAGTTCACACTGTTTACGAAAATGCTTTCACCAGATAATTAATTCAATTAAAATAATTAAATATGTTAGAATTAAAGTATTAAGAGCTTAAAGTAATTAAATAATGTCTACATAATTAAGATAAATTAATTCACGTTTTCTAATCGATTATTGTACGTGGGTGGATCAAATATAAACCGAACTTAAGTAAAAAAAAATACGCACGTATTATTATACTCGTAAAAAAAAGGAATATATTTTATTTTTCTACATAATCTCCCCTTCTATTAACACATTTTTCCCAGCGCAGGGGATGTTTCTTGATGCCAGTATCGAAGAATGTAGTCGGTCGTGCCTTTAGCCAATTGCACACAAATGATTCCACTATCTGGTCAGTGTGAAAACGGCGTCCTCCACTTGAATTTTTTTTTGTGCCATTCCTACACTTGAGTTCTTGAAAGCGTATTCTTATCGAACTGTAGAGTCAATGGATGAAATTTCGGAAGGGTTTATGCCCTCCCGTGTTAACAAAATTATGATAAGTCGTTGCTCAACAGACTTATATACCTCCTGCTCATACATGATGCTACTAGCGCGCAATAAACTAAAGTGAGCCGGAGCAGTATACCCCCCTCCCCTAGATGATCCCCCCTAACACATACAACAGCACCAAGCGCGTCACTTCACTCAGCGACCACTAATAAAAAAAGTCCTGTTTATATTTGATTCACCTAATATTTTTAACCTGTTTTTCACCTTATTTTTTTTTTTTGATCTGTCTGTGGAGGCTTGTAATTAGCAATTTAGCTATATATTTTTGTTACTATAACGTTATTAGTCTGTAAGCTTTCCTAAAATAAAATAAATAAATAAATAAATAATAAATAAACTCTGACTTGACATGCATGACATGACATCGACACTCGTTCGTATCGTCTAGTGCGTGTGCGTTTTGAGTGTGTTTCCTCCCATACTTTTATTGATATTTTCCGACCCCTGCTTTCTTACGGACTTCTGCAGGGTAATTGTGTAACACACTATCAGTAGCAATGGGTTTCATTTTGACAACTGAACAACATTCATTGCGTTATTTATGTTGTTGAGCAAACACATTTTTCGAACATATGGAGCAATAGATTAGCAATATGCTTCAAAATAATTCAAATTGATAGTAATAGTGTGTTACGCAATTAGTGTTCTGATCTTCCTTCTTGTACGACCCTTGCCTTGCTACCATACCGGACACGGAGATCCCCGCTTAAGCGTTGAACTTGTACTTATTATTTTGGATTCTACGAACGACCTACCGATTGGATATTGATTGACATCATGGATCGTTGTGTAAATTGTGGCCCCTCCTTCGGCAGTCGGGGCAAAAATGACAATCCCACTTCAAAAATCGCCTGTTAAGTACAGATTGTTACGTAACCTCACTTTTCCTAAATCTCTTTTATCTCGGCTCTCAGATTGCCAAAATCTGCAAAATTTTCAGTGATTCTTTGTTAATATAGTAGCTATCAACTGACATCAATTTCATCTTTTTAAATCCATTCCCAAAATTGTATGAAAGCGTATCGGTCTCCTTTGTTCGCTTAAGAATTATTATACTGATCGTTCTGAATAATTCGTACTTCAAAGTCGTATTTTTAAGTCGCCGTTTTCAATATTTGTGTTCGCCCTCAGTATTTCGCTCACTTAGTATTTCGTGTATATATAAAAAAAAAACAGTATTTTTGACACCCTTAGTTTGAATTTATATTCGTTCATTTAAATACTAGCCAATCCAGAATTCGTAATCCCTGTACATCTCAAACACAAATCCAATTAATAAACTAATTAATCCAACACGTTAGCCAATTATTCTGATTTTTTCGCCATTCACAACATTACAGCTGCCACCATTATGAAGACAAATACTGAAGTTTTTGGAAAACTGCTCAAAATGAAGACCGTATTAGTATTTTGTTCATTGATATTGTCGAGTGTGGGAGAAAATGAGGAGTCTGTGATTCGGAGCCTCAGCTTCAGTATCGGTGACATGGTGAGGGAGTGTCAGGCTGAGGTGTGTTTAAGTAATATGTCGAGCGAGCTATTGCCTGCGGCTTTCTCTGTGTGTATTTCGTATTTCATCATTTTTTAATACAAATAACTAAGAAGAAAAGTAGCCTGTGGCCTTCTCCAGGTCCCAGGCTGCCTATCTGCCAAACATAACTATCGGTACAGTGGTTCAAGCGTGAAAAGGTAATAGACAGATAGATTTACTGTCGCATTTATAAAATTATTAATATGGAAAGACTGAATAAATAGAGATAGAAGAGAATATAATATAGATACTGCACATACTCGTAGATAGAAATAGGTATGTAGAAAGCTCAACAAAGAGACGAGGAAAACGCTCATCATCAAGCTGGATGATGACGTAGGCTACCGGCAGACTTTACAAGATAGCATTCGGCTGTTTTAAAGATCTCCTAGTAATCTAGGTACTCGTATGGAATCTAATAGCCTTTGTTTGCAATACTTTTATAATTTATTTATAAGTCTATTGGTAGCATAGGCTTAAATTATCGAAATATCCGTCATCTAAATCTCTATCACCAAAATCTTCAGCTGGAGTTCAAAAATGACGTAATTCGAGATTTATTGGACTTCTGGAATGAGAAGAATGAACTCACAAGCACGGACCTGGGCTGTGCCCTGGTCTGTGTGTTTGAGATGAATGAGTTCTTGAATGAAGATGGCAGCCAGGTGCAAGCAGCCAATGTGGACGCGTTCTACAGGTCAACAGGCGCTGGTAATAAACACCTCTGTTTCCATTCACTTAACTGTTGTCTCAGTGACGTATATTTACAAGCTGCAGGGCTATGTTCTTCGCTACAGGTATGTGCCTTGTACTCGTATTCACTGGGAGATCAACAATGTCCTTTGATTCGTATCGCCTCTATCATCAATTTACGCTTCACTCAAACCAGGTTTTATCAAACACTTTGCAATTCGGCAGCATTTCAGTCTTCCTGTAAAAACAATGCAAATTGACTTCCACCCCAGATATGTACCCATTTACACCCGACTACGGCGAAGCAAAAAGGAGGCTTATGAGTTTGACCGGTATGTATGTGTGTGTTCATCTGTTCCTTCATAACTTCTAAACTACTTGTCATAATTTGATAAATGAGGTATCGTTGGAAGCATCTTGATTGTCCGCTGGTTATAAACTATGTGGCCTCTAGCGGACATAAAAACATGACCTAATTTTTTTTTTTAATCATGCCGCGTTGGCTATTAAATGAAAGGGCTTAATTAGCACAAATGTGTTAACTGTTGCTCACGGCTTTGCTTGCATGCACCCGATAATTAGGAATCATTTCAATAAATTCACGCCTCAGATTTGAGCCAAACATATTTTCTGCCCAAACCTCCCCAAAATACATATATAATAAATACGTATTTCAAAGTGGACTATTTATATATATAACAAAAAAACAAAACGTGTGTAATAATAATGACATAGGCTGGGAATACCTCCACGCGGTGAAGGTGATAACAATAATATTACTCACTAAAACTTCCATTTAATTACTGCGAATGCCTTCGGGCTTATGTTGTTTATTGTTGCGATAGTAAATACTGGTTGTGTCGTTGTGTCTTTGTGTAGCCGGTAACGCAGGGGAGCAAACGCAGCAATCAGTGTCCTTACAATTACATTTACGATCTTCGTTTCGATATTTTAAGTTGATACTTTAAGTTTAATTTTTGTGTATTAGGATTATAGAAATAACATGTTATACCTATTTGTTTTCATTTTTCTCATTCTATATACTTCAAAAATAGGTATTTAAAATTATAACTCCAAAATAAGTTAAATAAAAAAATAGTTCAAAAACTAAAACCCGACTACTGAAAAATCACACTCTAAAAAGTAGGACACAAGAAAATATTCTCATCTGAAATGGTTATGTACAGACGCCAGCACATCAAGCTACTACAATCTGTCAGATTTCTTTAATACTTTATCGCTAAAGCATAAGGTTCAAAGTTGATTGGGAAAATCTGACAGTTTCGAGTAGCTTGATGTGCTGGCGTCTGTACAAACTATTCAATATTTATCGTCTATTAAATAAACAACTTACACGTATTATATTTCAATATAATACGTGTAAGTTGTTATTACATATTCATAGTGATGTTCAGAGGATAACCGTGGTCGTATGCCACTTTGCTTCAAAGCTTATGATCGCTTACTACTGTTAGAATGTATTGTTTTGTTAGGGAGGCGGCACACGACCACGGCTTCCTCTGAACATCACTATCGGTATTAATAATAAAAGTATAAAGTACTAAAATTAAATTAAATGACACTCTTACTAACATAGTGACATGGTTGAAAGACCATAATTTAGAAATAAATTTCTCGAAGACGAAGCTGATGCAATATAGACCATATCAGAAAGAAAAGGTAGATATCGACTTCTCATATAATAATACAAAATTACAATGTGTAAACGACTTTTCACTGCTAAGCCTGACTGTCGATACAAATATAAACTGGAAAGCTCATATACAAACCCTATCAAATAAATTGGCAAGCTTTACATACGCCTTAAGAGAACTAAAAAAAGCAACGGACTTCAAGACAGCTCTTTCAGCCTACTACGCATACGCATATTCGTGGCTAAACTATGGAATTATAATGTGGGGAAATAGTGTAGATATAGACCGACTATTCATTTTACAAAAAAAATGCGTTCGAATCTTAGCAAATTTAGAAAGTACGGAAAGTTGCAAACAATACTTTATAGAACATAAAATTCTTACGCTATCAGGTATTTATATTCTAGAAGCTAGTAAATTTGTGAGAAAATACCCATCGCTTTTTCCGTTAGAAAAACAGCAACGCCCACAGCAACGCAGTCTTAGAAACCGATATCTAAACGAACTAGCGGTACCAACCTCAAAACTGGCTATATTTCGTTCTGGGCCTCTGGCCATGTGCGTTAAAATCTATAATAAACTCCCAAATTCAATTAAGGATACAGAGTATGACAACAAATTTAAAAATGACCTACAAAACTACTTAAACTTAAAATCATATTATAACCTAAAATAATTTTTAACCGAGAAATAAATAAATTAATATCGACTTGAACACATTACGCATAACTAGGTACTCTATAAAACATCAGTCCGCTACTACCTCATTCCTGTATTTTTTTAGTGATTACTTTCAATTTGATTTTATCTGAAAATTAAATTAATATATATGTAAAACTAAATAACTATTGACATTAAATTAACTGAGTTATAAATGACATTTAGACTCATTGTAACATGACATAAATTGTAGTATGAGATTATAATATGAAAATGATAATTTATTTATTTAGTTTATAAGAATGACATAATGTATAATTATAATTAATAATTTTTAAATTAATCTATATCAACAAATTGTATGAATAATGATAGCATGTTAAATTAATTAAAACCTATCGCCTATACATTGCTGTGCCCTAGCAGGGTTCATTGTTTGGAACTATCATAATGTAACAACCTGTAAACAACATGAAATGCAATAAATAAATGAATGAATAAATGAATAAAATTAACAAATAATTGCACACTTTCAGACGAGGTAATGTCACGCAAAATGGTGGAACTGTTCCAACTGTGCAAGAAATCCACGAGGAATATCGAGAGCATGTGTGACAGTGCGCTGGAGATGGCCAAGTGCTTCCGCTACGGCATCTTCCAGATGCACTGGGCGCCGGACCGGTACTACTGGAACCGCACTGAGGTTAACCCTGACTCCGAACCCGAGCAGGTCTCAGACGAGACGTTGCATGCAGCGCTGAGGAGCGAAATGAATAAAAGAATAATGTTCACTAAGCTTTTCAGAAGTTGTCGGAAATAAATATATAACATGCTTTTATTGCTATCATTTTACATGTGTTTTAACAGAGCTTAATATGGACATGAATGATACCGTACTAACTTGAACATTTTTTGTCATGGATGACCAGAAGGTGTTAAGGTTTATAATAAGCAGCAACTACATGAACTGCCAGCTAGATCTCGTCCTTAGGATAATTCTTAATACAGAAACTAATTTTTATATCCTTCGCTTTTTTCTACTCCAGCTAAGTTATCTGGCAGTGCCTTTCCGGATAGTGTGTAACATGCCTTTAGCACTGCATTCGATACTGTTCACTAATTTTAATTGAACACGTAAGTAATGCCTACGAACAAAAGATTACCGAGAAATTCCGCAACCGCGCTAACTTTTTAATAACCCGTCATTTGCTGACACCAAGTACGAAGCCACCTCATCATCAAACCACAAATTACCACCTGGTGTTAAGAATTATACAGCATCGGTAGCAAATCTACCAATTACTGGTATATAAAGGACAAAGTTACACTTCTGAAGTGAACAAACCTTGTAAGAAATGAGAAGGAACAACGTCATTGTTGCGCTCTTGATGATGGCAGTGGGACTGAGAGAGACAGAACCATCGAAGGATGCTATGAAGTATATCACTTCAGGATTCGTCAAGGTTTTGGAGGAGTGCAAGAAAGAGGTTAGTGGTGGCATTAAACATGTTCAAGGAAGTCTATGTGACAAGAAAAATGTAGAAGCGTCGTGTTTTTCTTTTGCCAGAATTTTCCTTGAAGGTCCTGAAACTTTCGTCACATTTTCCCTTTATCAGGATTCATCTCATGTCGAATAAAAACCTTTTGATACAGAAAATTGACAGCGGTTTCCGGCACCAAATCCATTCATCATTTCAAGAGTTGTCACCCATCTTTAATTCTTCTAGCTAAACATGAACGACCAGATCATAGCTGACCTGTTCCACTACTGGAAGCTGGACTACACGCTGCTTAACCGGGAGACCGGCTGCGCCATCATCTGCATGAGCAAGAAGCTGGACCTGCTGGACGCCAACGGGAGGATGCATCATGGCAACGCGCAGGAGTTCGCACTCAAACATGGCGCTGGTTCGTAAGACCTTCATTCCCTTATTAATAAACGTTTATTAAAGTTACGCCAAAATTAATTATCAAAAAACGTATTGTTAATCTGAAGGTATATAATACCTACAGGTTGTAGCTTTGCTCCGAGTTTGTTAATAAGGGAGTTCAAATGTTTTGAGAAAAATACAAAAGGTTTTTGACAGGAAAAGTGGGTAGATGGCATATTTATTAGTCAACTAGTATGATGATAACGTCAATATTTACGGGAAGATTGATAGTATAGTGTTTATTTATTTATTTATAAATGTACTTTATTGTCCAGCAGAAAAATATATAACAAAAAATAAATTAACTGCAAAACAGGCAAAAGGTGGCCTTATCGCTTGCTACCATATTTTCTGCGGCGTTTTTTATTTAAAAAAAATAAAAATAAAATACAGATGAAGAAGTAGCTGGAAAGATAGTGGCCATTATCCACGAATGTGAGAAGAAATTCGAGCGAGATGACGACGAGTGTCTGCGAGTGCTGGAGGTGGCCAAGTGCTTCCGCACCGGCATCCACGAACTAGACTGGCAGCCCAAGGTCGAGGTCATCGTCAGCGAGGTGCTCACTGAGATATAGGGAATAAACCTAGATAGCATTACAGTGTTTTATTTTATCTTTCCTCTTCTAAGAATTGAGACGTCTTTATTTATATTTGGGTGATAGAGTTCTTGTTTTAATTTTATGATTTTACAGAATATGGTGGTGTTTGAATATTAAAAAAACCGGCCAAGCGTGAGTCGGATTCGCGCACGAAGGATTCCGTACCATTATCTATAAAAACGGCACAAAAAATCATGTCTGTTGTATGGGAGCCCCCTTAAATATTTATTTTATTCTATTCTTTAGTATTTTTTGTTATAGCGGCAACAGAAATACATCATCTGTGAAAATTTCAACTGTCTAACTATCACGGTTCATGAGATACAGCCTGGTGACAGACGGACGGACGGACGGACAGCGGAGCGGGAGTAGGGTTCCTTTTTACCCTTTGGGTACCGAACCCTAAAAAGTACTGGAAGACTACCTCTGTATCCAACTAACATTATAACATGTATTGTTTTCACGTCCACAACTTGTTACGTTGTCTCGAGAGGTGTTGCACCGTGACGATCCCGAGAAGTGGTGCACCGTGACGATCCCGAGAGGTGGTGCACCGTGACGATCCCGATAGGTGGTGCACAGTGACGATACGGAGGGGTGGGGCACCGTGACGAACCCGAGAGGTGGTGCACTGTGACGATCCCGAGAGGTGGTGCGCCGTGACGATCCCGAGAGGTGGTGCACTGTGACGATCCCAAGGGGTGGTGCACCGTGACGATCCCGAGAGATGGTGCATCGTGATGATCCCGAGAGGTGGTGCACCGACACGATCCCGAGAGGTGGTGCATCGTGACGATCCCGAGAGGTGGTGCAGCGTGCCGATCCCGAGAGATGGTGCACCGTGACGATCCCGAGAGGTGGTAAACCACAACGATCCCGAGAGATGGTGCACCGCAACGATCCCGAGAGGTGGTGCACCGTGACGATCCCGAGAGGTGGTACACCACAACGATCACGAGAGGTGGTGCACCGCAACGATCCCGAGAGGTGGTGCACCGTGACGATCCCGAGAGGTGGTACACCACAACGATCGCGAGAGGTGGTGCACCGCAACAATCCCGAGAGGTGGTGCACCGCAACAATCCCGAGAGGTGGTGCAACGTGACGATCCCGAGAGGTGGTACACCACAACGATCGCGAGAGGTGGTGCACCGCAACGATCGCGAGAGGTGGTGCACCGCAACGATCGCGAGAGGTGGTGCACCGCAACGATCGCGAGAGGTGGTGCACCGCAACGATCGCGAGAGGTGGTGCACCGCAACGATCGCGAGAGGTGGTGCACCGCAACGATCGCGAGAGGTGGTGCACCGTGACGATCGTGAGAGGTAGTACACCGCAACGATCCCAAGAGGTGGTGCACCGTGACGCTCCTGAGAGGTAGTGCACCGACGATTTAATAAGAACTGCTGTTATGTTTACACTTAATGAATCCTAACATCATTGCTTATTGAGGTGCAACAAACTTTTAGAACGCACACCCGTCCATCCTGAAATAGCAATTGGACCTGTGTAAAATAATGTCAAAGCAACACTTTGTTCGCACAATGAGTACATATTCTAGCCTACAGCTAAGTGCTGTGAACATACGAGTACAAAGCACTGCCTGCCGTTTATTACTCCTTAGAAGGCGTGAAGTTAATCTTTCTCGTGTACATCGCCTTTTACTGCGTAATGGAAATGAATGTGATCGGTTGAACACTGAACATAATATATCGAACGAGGAAAAGAGAAATACGATTTCACTTTTCATAAATACTTGTCTTGTCTTTTATGCTGGTGGGAGGTGCATCGACTTTGTTATTAGCATGTTTTCTTTATTAAAATGTATTTAAATGGTGAAAATATTTGTGTCGAGTCGTGCCTTCATTTGCAATTTCATGTTCAGGGACTGCATCTACAACGTAGGCAGGAGAATTTTTAATTTATTACTTTATTCTCTCCTCTGATTATTTAACTTAAACATTATTCTTAATAAGACAAATAAAGCATCATTAACATGGCAGAAGTTTTGCTGGCACCTGTCATCATTAGAAGGCATCGACGCAGAGAGCAACAATTTAACCATTCCTCAACCTGTGAGCCACTAACCCTCTAAGCAATTCCACGGCACCCACACTGCCTAACCTTCCATCAATCCTAAACTATAAACTGATCCACGTAAATCGCTTCACACGGGTTAACCCTGCGCCGCCACGTGAGAATCGGTGCGGTTAATTGCCCCATAACTTCGGACTATCGTCGCCAATACGCGACAGCACAATCGCGCCGTGCGCTTGCGCTGCATGCCCTACCAACAGACGTGGAACTGCACATAAATGTGTACAGAAGGTGGATGACAAGAGGTAGTGTAACATACAGCTGCGGCTGGAGCTATAGCTCATACTATGTGAGAAAAGTGCTATTTAGAAAAACTACCATTTCCTCAATCGAAATGAGATCGTTCAATCGCGTGATTAGCCAGAGGTTAGAGAAGCCTTGTTTGAAGTCACATCAGACTTGATGCTCTTTGAAAAGATAGGTAGTGGCTAGTAATAATAGTCCTCTAGGCTGAATTTTGGTCACGGCGGCCAATCGCAGCGGAGACTAGCCTTCGGCGCGGGAGATATTATAGTGTAAAGGTGTGTGCATGCGCAGACACAGGCGCACTCTGTCCTCCCTCTCACAGTCGCTTGGGACGGCAATCTGACACGACCGGAGAGAGATCAGGCGCAGGACTGACTCTGCTTGTCGTGCTTTCTGAGGTGCAGGGGTATCCCACCGCCAACCTAATGGAAAAATTCAATAACACTTTGCTCGATTTCGGAATCGAACCTAGGACCCCACGCTCAGCAGTCGCGCTTGCGACCACGAGACCGACGGGGCAGTCAGGTGGTGGCTTATTGATGCCCTAAAGTTTTTTGATTATGCATAATCGATTTCGTAATTCCTTTACCACCCTGTCAAAAACTGTGAAATTGAAACTTCGCTAAGGTTGATACGCCGAACCAGTTCCCTCTGCACTTGTAGTGATGTATACATCTATATACCCATTGATGTTCGGAACTATTCTATTTACCTTTACCGTAGTCAAGATTTATGTGCGATGAATCACGTGTATCGCTAAGTGCGCCTTCTGCCTCTTCCTTATTCTTTGTCCACTAAGCATGCAGCGTTAATCGAACTCTGATGTAGTGATAACGGCGTGAACAGATTTACTTAGTGTTTAGATAGTTTTGTCTTTACAGTACTATAGAGTAGCCCTTTGAAAGGTTGGTGGAGGTGCTTCACCTCCTTGATGAGTCGACACACAAAGTGTTTTTCCACCGAGATTTATTAAGGCACATTATTATTATCAATGTTATCATTATCGGTGTTTGTAACTTATCTATTAAATCTTAATGCATTATACGATAGCGAGATGCTCCAACATCTCGCTGTTTTTATTTAAAGAACATAAGATGACTACAGACTACAGTAAGAAGATATACTAAGTTAAATTGCGTTTAGATATCAATGAGCAGCAGTCTGTTCGAGCAGCAGTCTGTTCGAGCTCTGCTAAAACGAATGACATTCGTGCATCCCGTACCTGTTCAAGTGTAATAATAATAGTAATTTATTTCTCTCAAAAGGTACAATTTTGATTCATAACATCAAGTTACATTTCCCAGTTTATCCTTTGTGAGAGCTGGAGTCTATACTGGGTTCGGGACTTATTACAGATCTCCAGGCTCACACCCTTAAAATTACAATAATTGAATTGCACTTACATACCACGTTTTTTTGTTAATTTATGACCAGAAGGCCAGTTCCCGTTATTAAAAATCGTTCAAAATGTAGTCGCAATCTCATCTCAGCGACATTAATGTCAAAAACTTGTCAAAAATGTAGGGATGTTAGAGGTATTTCTGACAGATTGAGACAGAGATCAGACTGAACGTTCTTAACATTACGAGAATTTACCCTCCGATCATTAGTCAACGCCTTGTTCTCGGATCTATTACCATCTTATAGGATCATCCAATTTTACAATTCTGCAATAAAATGGTAGCAATCCCGACCGTCTCTGAAGATGCGCACATTCCGTCAGCGGGTCCCGTATAAACCAGCTCGACAAACAATACGTGCTCGGCGCAGTTAAATCTATTTGAATGCGCGCACCTGAGACCTGGCGTTATTTACTTTTATTGCGGAACCCTAACTGTGCACACTAAATAAGTATAATTTACAGAAGTATCACTGGCACTTTTGTGCAACAATATACACAACATTATTTTTAGTATATTGCAAACCTGAAGAAAGTTTGTTCAGAATAAGTAACTGAATACAATCATTCTTACACCATGTTATATTTTGTCCCAAAAATATTTAAAAAAGCTAACAAGTTGGACACCGAGCGACGCTAAGTACATATCCGCAATCATCGCACAACACAGGTCACAGCCGGTCGGCCGGCGGCGCGTGTTAAGTGGTAACCAACTTTTTGTACGGACATTCAGGTAACATAACAATCTTATAACTTCGTGATTTTTCATGATACAGTTTTGAAATGTTGTACATAGATTCTTTACATAAAAATACTAGACACGTGTTTTGGTTTTTCCATATAATAAAAATAATGTTGTACATGACCATAAATAATTTTAGGAAATCACATGGCGCGGCTTTATAACTCAACCGCTCAACCCTCATATTCTTTCTTAATTACCCCACGGAGGATTGTCACCATGAATTTTCCGATTTTTCTAGATTAAAAACGTTAACTTATTCGTACGGCGTTATTGCGTAGCACACTCACCATCTCACTATTCATTTTGACAAAATAATTAGGTACCCATTGCGTTATTTACGTTGTAGAGCAAGACCATTTTTCAAATACATATATGAAGCAATAGATTACGAGTTCCCTGCAAAACCTTTTTGCTTGTGATGCGTAATTGGGGCTAGTCCTTAACAAGGAATTGATGTATCAGTAAAATATTAAGTGGAAATTCTTATTGTGTGGTAATAGTTTTTCGGATTTTCACCTCTGACAAAATACGGTAACGTAATAATACCGAGCTCTATCATAGTGGACCTTTTTCAGTTCCCTCTTTACTCTGGAAAGATGTGACTAGAATGCCATACTTTTCCTTATTTATAATTTTATTTGTATTTGTCGGCGAAGCTGTTGGTTGTAGCTATACAGCGATACAAGACGCAGGTGCAAGGTTTTATTGTCGATTCACGAGACGTGCGGCTTATTGAATCGCAAGTGTTATGCTTGTTAAGAGGGGACTTTTACATAATCTGCAACACATTGCAATACATTTAATCAAGAAATAAGGACATAGAGCTTTTAAATTTGTTTCGATGTTTCTTCTTAGAATAGTCTGCTAGGAAACACAGAAATCATATAGTTTTCATACAATTTACGAGTGATAGCGTTATTTTAACCTAATTTACAAAATAATAAAAAAAAAATCTGGAGAAATGATTTAAAAAAGAAATGTTAATGCAATTTTGGTAGACAAAAGCTGACAATCTGTTAAAGTTTTTTCTTATTATGAATGCATATTGTGATCTTGCGTTTATAAATGGAACCTTTAACTATTAATTTTCAATATGGCCTAGCAAAATACAACTATTTACTCTTATCCATCCATGATATTTCTGGCGATCCTGGTAACCATGTGTGCCGATGTAACCCCGCCTTAAGCGGTGATATATTTCTTGTTGTTCTCAGTATTACAGCAAACATCAGGAGTTATTGGAAACAGTGATAGCTTTACGGCTTAGTGGATTGGACGTGAAGGATTCCCCGCTGTTGGGCTAGGAACAATTGGACATTGGGATAATGATCAGTTCCAGACGTCGACTTTAGCTCAGGCTTGTTATTGTTTTTCTAATATTTCATTTATTTATTGTCGTATTCTACATAAACATGATGGTGTCAAAAGTAATGATTTGACACTGGATTTAAAGAAATTTTACCTTTATCGTAAGTAAAACAAGACAAAGTAAAGACAAAAATATATACTTTATTTTAATAGAAAGAATTCCAACACCTTTTATTCTTAAATAATAATATGAAACTGACGAGTTGAGAGAGATGTTAGTAATACTAAGTTATAATCAATAAGTAAGAATGAACCCACCAACACAGCCCAGGGACCGATCCCTGATGGTTCGCATTGTATTTTTTACTAAGAATTAAAAAAGCGTTGCTTATTTGATTTAAGCCAATTTGAAGACCCAAACGAGGGCAACAAAAACGTATGTGAACTAACAATTAAATAACAACCAACCTAACAATTCCTCTAAAAGCTTTCCTCAGTAATTAATACAGTCGACCTCGTAATTGCTTTGTCACTAAGGTTCAATGTCACTTGCAAGTTGCACGTCATAAAATGACATTTTGCTTTTAAGAGCAATGCGACAAAGTGAAGTTTCAACTTATTGGGAATTGTTATCATAAGTGGTAAAGCCATTACCAAGTCGACTTAACACTGCTACAAGGAACTGATGGCGCTCGAATGAAGTTGACAGGGGACGCTGTTGATAAACATATGTTGGGAATTGTTATGTGAAATGTATCGAAAAACAAGATGGCTGCGGATAGTTCTGAATTCGGACACGCGCCAAAAGATCCTTGTACAGCTAAACCTACCTCTTTGAGAAAATGGACTCTTAGTTTTGACGTTTTGAATATTCTATTTGAAATAAACTATCGTTGCCTTTGGTTTTGTGTCCTACTGTCTGTTCTCGTTCTTCCTCTTTCATTTCCACGTCCCTCTTTCATCCCCACTCTCCGTTCGTCCTCTCCCCTCCTAAGCCCTTGTTCCACCTACACAGCAGTCATAACCTCTTCCATGACGACCTCCATGCTGGGCGCCCACTTGAGCTCGTGCATCTTAGAGCGGAAGCACTTGGCCACCTCCAGCGCGTGGCTGCAGGGGTCCTCGATGGCTTGGTGCTGAGTTTCGCAGGCGTGGATGATGCCCACCAGCTGCTTGGCCAGCTCGTCGTCTGTACAGTACGATGGATTCTCAGTTACAGATATTTTAACACCTCAAGTTATCTACCTAAAGATATTTTAAGCAATATAGTTCTATAGCAGATTAGCTATATTGTACCTTTTAAATTGGATCACTTTTAGGTATTCCTAATTGCATTTTCATTAACTGAATGGCAACTATAGCTTCGTTATTGTTAAGCTTTTAAATTGCTTTCTTCTTTCTAGTTGGTAAACTTTATAATCGAAAACTAAGTAGGAGGTTAACTAACTTTGAATGTCTTACTTTTAGTTTCATCATAATTATTCTAAAATATTAAAATCGACAAACCAGCTCCATGACTCTTGGCGAACTCCTCGGCGTTCCCGTGGTGTAACTTCTGGTCCTCTCCTATCAGGTCCAACTTGGAGGCCATGCACATCACCATGCAGCCCAGGTCGCGGTTCACCAGCTCGTACTCCTCGCGCCAGAAGTTGTACATGTCTTGCATTATGTGCTCGCCCACGTTAAGCTGGAAGAATAAATATGCGTAAATCTTGGAATAGTTTTAGTTGAAGATCTGAATGGGCTTCTGGGGCATTCATTCCTATTTGGTGCCACCAAGCAATATTGCTAGGTTCTATGAGAAGGGTACTGGTAAAATTACATTACAGGCGTATATCGCGCATCGCATCATTCGTTTAATTTATTTTCGAAGGTTGACTACACAAAGATTTCACTCCAACAAAAGCCCTTTTGCAATCAGCAAATCATTGTTATGATCTACCCGTAAATGTCCTAGATTGAAAACGGTCAGCATTTACACTATTCTCAGGTTACAGTATTAAAGTTTTACCTCAGTTTTGCACTGATCCACAACCTTCGTGAACCCTGAACTCATCTTCGAGATCAGCTCCTTGGAAGTCATCACTGAACTTGTCATAAACATGACGCAGATGAAACACGCGAGCCGCCATCTTGAATCAGCCATTTTGAAGAATGTAGTGATCTTTACCTTTCATGGCTTTTATAGTCTAGTGTTGCCTGGAATAATTGTTTTAATGGTCAGTCTGTTGTAATTAGTAGGTGAATGTAAGTTAATTACCGAATATGCGATTAGTTGTGTCATGATGTTTTTGTTCAGCGCGCATGATATGATCATTGCCGTGCAGGGACTGGTCATTAGAATTCAGTTGCACGTGGAGTCGTGGCAGAGGTGGTTCCATTCACCCGATTATTCTGCGAATTTCTTTGTGTTTTATTGGATAAGTAATGAAATGGATTAGTAAAGGCTCCACAATACGTTATTAGAATCGTTCTGAAATAATTAACTATTCTTATTATTTACCTACTTTATTTTTAAGAATATTGTAAAGAAGTAATTCTACATTTTGTGGTCATATAGATCTTCAAATACTACCCCTTCGGGAAACAGACGTGACCTGCAATTGTTTTATTCCTAAACAGATATTTGGCTCAGCGGGGAATACTTCATTCCATCAAGTTAGTCCTCCGACCTCTTTAGTCTAAGCTTCTTACACAGCTTATTTGAATGTCCATCGTCTCCTACTCAGAGCTTCATTAAGAATGCACACCTCGTGCGCGTGCAACATAACGGATGTGCGACGTCCTTGTGTCGACGACCCGCGCTTCGCAGAACTTGTGTATTAATAGCTGTGTTAGAGGAATTGTTCACAGACTCAACTAGGAAATCCCTTTTTTGTCACAAGGAAAGCTTTATCATACAGCTAGAAATAAAAAGTACACACCTAAACGAGCGCACCTGGGAAAGTGATAGAATAGAATAAAATAGAATATTTATTTGCCAGAAACATGGTATGTGAAAGGTGTTCATATCATAACATTGCATAGCGCTTAGAGAATACAATCCCGGGATCCTAATCCCGGGATCCCGGGATCCCAGGTTTGTATTCTCTAATAGCGGTAGGTACATGTCTCACCGTTTTAACGGTATGCAAAATCAATTTATAGTTACATCAAAACAATTAAGTTTCAATTTACATTATTTACATTACATTAATTTTAAAATTTAAATATTATTTCAATTATTATATTATTACTACACGCTTCCATTTTAACAATATTATTAAATAAAACAATAAATTTGACATATTATTACTTCACTAAAATAATTACTTACCTATGCCGTGTATTTTGATATTTCCAAGTCTGTTCCCGCCGCCAATAGATTGCGTATGATTCCAATCTTATAAGACAGACACGCCAGTGATGCGTCTTATAACTTAACTTACCTAACTTTTAACTTTTTTATTATAAATAATAATATATAATAATACAATTTGTTCAATAATATAAGGACTAACGCTAAATGTCGGTGATGATGATGCTGTCTCTGTACAGTTATAAAAATAAGTATACCATTCCCGAAACATGGCCGGGGTTATGAACCCAACAAAAACATTAAATAAACAATCCCAGTGTGTACCAAACAATAGTGTGGGTAACTCCATAAAACTTATGAATCCTCGTACAGCTGGTGATGCGTATAGTTAGTTACCCTCTTAGGCGACACGGCTGTGTTGAGACGAACCCGAGCTTGATAGCTGCCGGCTCCCCGCTGTGGTGCGCGGTTGCGCTGACTAAGTATTTCTAGGACTATGGATCGAAAAAAATACTTTTGTGACTTTTCAATTCATATTATGTGCATTTTGACTTTATCTTGGACATTGAGCTTCCTCTTTTATCTATGACATTACTGCCATTGGTGAAGGAAAACATAGTGAGGAAACCTGGACTTACAGTTAATAGGAGTAGTTTCTTTACTGAATGAATAAATGGAATCATCATTAATAAATCCGTGCTTTTGTAAACAGAGCCTTCATTGAATGACCGCGCAACCTCTTGTTAGCAACTGGGTAAGCTGTGTGAATCTGCTTTACCACGTTTATTCACAAATGTATTGGAAATCGTTATTATTTATTGATTGGTCGAATATTGCCTGGTTTTTATCTGAGCCACCTTGTTCGAAACCCGTGGATGTCCCGACACGTGACCCGGGCCCCGTGAGCTGTGTGATGCGTGTGATTCAATCTGAGACTAACAATGACTCTTCTTTACGTTATCCATATTTTTACATTTCTATGACGTTGTCTTTATTTGCAATATTTGTTTGTTTCCTTTGACGGAGGTTATTGCCGTATCGTACGCACAACGTACCCGCTCCCTCCGTAAGTCTGCCTCGCTAATCTGGTCACAAATAACTCTCCATTAAATCAGCGCCACCGTCTGCTGTGCCTAAGTACCCATTGTGTGTGTGTGTATGCCTCACATGGCTTATGTTTCAGTAAGCTTATAAAGCTAGGAATTATTAAAATTGACTAGCATAATTATGGCTCCGATTTGGCCGGAGTAGTATTCAGTGATGTGCATTGAATGATAAAACGTATTACCCAACTAAGTATCAAGCTTGATAGTATCAACCATTCAGAGGAATGGTTTTCGATATTTGTTATTTCCATATATTATTATGTAAGAAAGAAGTTTTTTTACATTTCTATGGTTATTTCCTAACATTTGCAGCCCTTGGTGTACATATTTGTTACGGTCGCGAATGCGCGCGATATGATCCACATTTGATCGAGTTTAACTAACCACTTCACTCCCGTCTTTTTGAAAATAAGTACCAACAAACGGCAAAACAGTTTTCATGTGTACAGGCACATCGCACATCATAGGCTTAGCGGTTCAGTGGTACCTACCTAAGTAATGCCCCTCAGTTGGTCGCGAACATCTATTAGCTACGTGTACCAGCGCATAGACGTGCATTACACACGATTGATTCCGCAGACTGATTTATGTCACTGCTGGTTTTTGGCACGAAAGCCGCGGTAACGTTTGCGCGCCAGGATGAATGTGCTCGACAGCTCAACGTATCGAAATCGTATTCGAAACCCCTTTTATCTAGGAATTGGAGGTGCAGCTTTTATTAATGTTGTATTTTTTGATCCCTATTGATTAAGGGCGAATTTCACAAATGAAACTGAACGCGATCAGCAAAATACCTATTTAAAGAGCGTTCAACAGCTGACTGTGTCAATCATCTACCTAGCCTTTTCCCAACTATGTTAGGGTCGGCTTCCGGTCTAACTGGGTGCAGCTGATTACCAGTATTTTACATGGAGCGACTGCCTATCTCACCTCCACAACCCAGTTACTGGGTAGTACGATACCCCTTGGCAAGACTGGTTGTCAAACTTTCGGGATTCTGACGACCCGTAATGACTGTCAAATATCCACGAATGACAGCCGGTACCAACAGCTTAGCGTGCTTCCCGAAGCAACGGAGGGGTCTCAGTACGTAAAGATGGTCACCCATCCACGGACCAACTGCGGCAAGCGTAGCTTAACCTGATAGATCGACCCGCGTGGCTGCTATTTCTTAGCCACAAACCCTTCTGTCAATATCCCACAGCAATGATGACACTGAAAGCTCTTGAACGCGGTTTTGATGCGCTGATCGCGTTCAGTGAAATTCACCCAGTGGCCAATTGTTGACAGTAATATTTGATTTTATATTTCATTTGTTCGGACATATGAATCTAATTTTTCTTTGTCCACTTGTTTCAGGTACGTTTTGAGATGAATAGAAACATTGGAGCATCGAGAAGGAAGTATTTTAGCTACCTACAATATCCGAGTATATATATAGTAATAAGTTTCATCTACTTAACGGTATTAGTATAATCAAGGGGAAGACCACGTTTGTGACTTCGCCGGGTATGGAACGTACCTTTCTGTTTTGAACTAAGGTAAATATGCTTGTTTTTCATATTTGTGACTTGATTTTAAATTGCGACAACAATAAAATAAGACCAGATACGTCTTTATTTGCCTTAAACATGGTATAAAGTTGAACTTGGGCTTGGGTTGGTTGTTTGGGCTTGGGTTGAGAACTTGCATCTCGTTCCTACAACTCTAGTGTCCACCTACAGCTCTCAATCTAATCTCCTTTAATTAACTCAATCACAGCAAATCCCTTTGAAACCCCATCAACCTTTATCGCCGATAAATCCATAGAATGAGCGACATAACGTGCTGTCCACCTGGTGATGCCCCGGGGTTAATCCCGCAGGATCCCGAGTGAATTCGGCGCTGATTCCCGGCCGGGATTGAGACAGCTGTACGAAACGGCTGCCCGCTGACTGATCGCGGGCGATTTGTCTAGCTGACCCTTAAGAACTGCGCTATAGAGCTAGGAGGAAAATAAGACCCGACTTTGCAGATTTATTGGAAAACCTAGTTTTGATACAGGCCTAGACGTTATCAAAAACAGTTGTTTCAAAACAAGTTAGGTACTTACAAAACAATTACAAGTAGGTACTCGTATTACCTACAACACATACTTGGAGATCATTCTTTCAATGATGTTTAGATAATTAGCTAATAAATCAAGGCCAGAGCGTCCACAGTTCTCCAATTAACGTAGCTGAGTGTAATTAAGTAAATAAACAGGTGCAACGTGGAATGAACACATAATAGTATCGACACACGTCTGTAGAACTGAACCTTTCTTAGAATTACTTCAGAATTGAGTATAGCGAGGGAAATGATTATTTAATTTCTCTTAACTGTTGTGGTAAACACTTGTATGACCAATAAGTGTTTCAAAGGCAAACTTAATGGTGGTGGTTGTATAATGTACAAGTTAGTGCGCTACCTAATGGTGGTTGTACGAGCATAATGTACAAGTGCGCTCCCTAATGGTGGTTGTATAATGTACAAGTGCGCTACCTAATGGTGGTTGTATAATGTACAAGTGCGCTACCTAATGGTGGTTGCATAATGTACAAGTGCGCTCCCTAATGGTGGTTGTATAATGTACAAGTGCGCTCCCTAATGGTGGTTGTATAATGTACAAGTGCGCTACCTAATGGTGGTTGTATAATGTACAAGTGCGCTACCTAATGGTGGTTGCATAATGTACAAGTGCGCTCCCTAATGGTGGTTGTATAATGTACAAGTGCGCTACCTAATGGTGGTTGCATAATGTACAAGTGCGCTCCCTAATGGTGGTTGTATAATGTACAAGTGCGCTCCCTAATGGTGGTTGTATAATGTACAAGTGCGCTACCTAATGGTGGTTGCATAATGTACAAGTGCGCTCCCTAATAGTGGTTGTATAATGTACAAGTGCGCTCCCTAATGGTGGTTGTATAATGTACAAGTGCGCTCCCTAATGGTGGTTGTATAATGTACAAGTGCGCTCCCTAATGGTGGTTGTATAATGTACAAGTGCGCTCCCTAATGGTGGTTGTATAATGTACAAGTGCGCTACCTAATGGTGGTTGTATAATGTACAAGTGCGCTATCTAATGGTGCCGTGCTATACGATAATTTATATACATAAGAGATCTGTTACTGTGACTAAGATTGTGGGTTAATATAAAACTTCAATACCTGCTCGACCCAAATGTATGGGACGACTGATTATTTGTTCCCGTTTACGATGTCAGTTGGTCCTATGGAGAAAGTTGTGCAGTTTGGTGGTCTGTACCATATCCTTAAATGTGATCACACATAAATATACATAAATCGTTTATTTTATAAAAAATTTACATAATATTTTACAACAATTTGCTTATAGTCTAAAACGTGCTGATTTATGTATAATTTGCCTGACGTAGGTAGAACCTGTGCTTCAGGCGTAAAAGTGCTTATTAATTACTATAATTTATGCAATAAATTAACAATTGTAAGTAACACTAGGACACTGCGAAAAGATACATGGTGTTATTATTGATAATGCTTACAAAGTAGTATTATTTAATGATTATATCTAATTTTATTTACAATCTATAAGTAGATCTTCGGTCTGTACATGTGACAAACCTTGCAAATAATTTGAAACACTATTATTACAGCTAAAGTAATTTAAATTATGTAAATCTAGTACTCTATTTAAACTATTGTATAAAAAGGGTCATAAGAACGTAAATAATCTATCTGTAAATGCATATTTAGAAGTAGAGGTTGAGCTTCAGAGCTGTTAATTATGTCTGCGTTGTAAGTAAGCGTCGCATGCTGTTTTAGTGTTATGTGCAGTATATAAATTTGCCGAACAGTCAAAACTTTGCAGGATTTAAATAACTGGTGGGTAGGGAAAAGGAAAGGCAGACAATCTGCTACTTTTAGAACGGCACTCTGTGCTTGTTCGAGGGAGAGAATGATAGTTTTTGATGCTCCACCCCATGAGGTTATACAACATTAAAGTATAGATTGACATACAGCAAAATAAACTTGTTTGACTAAGTTAATGTCTGCAATGGAGCGCAGTTTTTTGAATAAAAACATCAGTTTACATACTCTAGTAACCAAACTTTCAATATGTTGCCTCTATAGGCAACATATTGATAACACGCTCTCCTATGAGAGCGTGTTATCAACAACAACTCCGAGATATTTGAGGTACTTGGTTTCAAGGGTCCTAGGACACGTACAAGAACAGACTGACGGATTGTTACATTGATGTGCATATAAATGGGGATTAGTTATTTTGTTATGGACATTGTGCATAGGGAAATGAATATATTTTGTTTTGTCAGCATTCAATGTTAGTAGATTACAACGAAGCTAGTTTAGAACTATGCTAAAACCTGCTTGTGAAATATCATACAACTAGTTTTTGCGGTGAATATTAGCGCAGTGTCGTCGGCGTACGATATTATTTAGCCATTTGCTACATTTCTGATACACGCTGTATAAATGTGATTACACATTTCTGATACATGCTATATGTGACAATCCGCGGCTAAAGGTACCTTATGGACGTTTATATTTAGTTTCGAAGATATTGAATGTTTTGTAAATTTTGCAAGAAATATAGATTTTTTTTTATTGCTTTTTCGCAAAGCATAAGATCTGAAATTTATTTCCCTGTTATTATTTTTTATTTAACTTACAATGGCAACATAGTGTTCGAGGTGACTGAACTTAAAATGTCTGTTTCTCGAAATTGCACAATTTCGAATATAATTAAAAAAAAATTATATCTCCGTAACAAAACATCGTAGGAGGTTGATCTTTTTTGATATCTACAGCGTATTAATCGCAGATTACTAGCGTATGCATAACTCCATATCGACCACAAGGTACCTTTAGCCGCGGATTGTCACATATAAATAAGCTAGCTCCTGCCCGCGATTCCGTCCGCGTGAAATTTCTTGTTCTCCGACCCACCCCGTCGCATTGCAACATCTGCCCGCGGTATCAGTTCGTTTTCGCGTAGCGTTCTTTGTGATTTTTTTATTTTTGCTCGGCTCCTTGGGGTCACAGCGTGATGTTAACTAGCTGATATCCTTTTTCAAGAATGGGGCTATCAAATTCAAAGAGATTTTTTCAAATACGACGCTAGTTCCAGAGACTAGCGCGCTCAGACAAACTCTTCAGCTTTATTATTAGTATCATATTAATATAATATTATTAGTATAGACATAATAAAAAAACTTTTTAAAGTTTTTATACATAGATACATAGTTAGAGACACAAAACATTATTATTTCTACCTTCTGTACCGTTCCCCAGTCTACGTCAATAAATTGTTCCTTAAACTTAGTGAACGTCTTCCTCTTATCTGTAATAGCGGTACCGTTCGGACAACCGGACAGTTGGACACCCGGACACCCGGATTAGTGTCCGGGGGCTGCTCGCTACGTCCCGAACTGAAGATTGCTGATAGGGTTACGAGATTACAGTTGTAAGTTTAAGGTAGTTGTGGGGTCAATAAGTACCCGATGTTGTACATTTTGTTCTTCGATTGCAGACAAACTCAATCATTTGGATTTCTCAACGACGGAGTTTTCTTGGTCAGAAAATAAAACTAATATAGGTGACGTAAAGCTAGAAACGATGTTAGGAAGATTTATTTAACAGGAGTGTTTCAAATACGCGGTAATTTTTTTCTATAAAAATAGGTATGTCGGCATTTAGTCCGAAAATCATTGCATTTGTATTAATTAGTAGGTAAGTAGTCACCTACCACCATGGCAATATGTAATACCTTAGGGAAGAAAATAAAAATGCATACAGAAAGCTTTATCCAGGAATACATGATTCCAGCTTTTTTTATTTGCCGATGGTAAGCGACGGGGACACATTGATTTTCTTTTTCGCGTATGTACTTACCTCAACTCGAAGTACATAGTAAGGTGCCCAGTACCTGAAATGATACATAGCCCACATGTCTACATCATCACCCCCCCCCTGGCTGTGCAGCAAAAACCGCGGCTCGGCGCGAGCAATAAATCTCTCGAAACCGCCGCGTGTCGACGCGATGCAGCGCGACTATTTATCGCGCGGTCATTATCGGTAAATGTCGCATGCATGTCGTTAATGTTGCGATCATTTTCGCTCGATTAAAAGGATTAAATATAAAGTTCAATATACTTTTTAAGTAAAATTACATATTACATACCAATATTTTTTCAAGTAAACAGATACGTGTTTGAAGAAAATAGAAGACCACATTAAGATTGAGCTATAAACCTTCTCGGGTACATATTGTTTAATTAAATCATTAACCTTAAACGAAAACCGTGATCAAAGCAGTAATAGGTATCTAATAATTTTGCTGGGTTGCTCACGATTTTTAATGTCGCAAAAGTTCGCAAAACCTTTCGTGGAAGTAAACACGATTAGCATAATCAGCTTATAATGTTCCCAGTGCCGGGACCGTTCGGTTTACATCGGTTTGGTTCCTTTCGGTGCGAGGCTGTGGGCCGTAAACCACCACGCGGCCCAATGCGGGTTGGTTGATGTCACATGTCTTCGAATGTTTGCATATTCTAGTTTCATGCCGGTTTCCTCACGATGTTCCTTCACCGGTTTGAGAGCAGTAGTGATGAAATAATTTACACAAAGTAAAGCGCCTGCCGGGGGTGGACCTGCGAGCTGCGAGTAATAAGAAGGTACAGTTTGTTAGCCGCGGCCGTGACCGCCAGCTCACCACTGCTCCCACTGTTAAAGGCCTTTTAATTATTCAACCAACATTTGAAGCTGAAAGCAGTCGTTGAATGAGTTAAATGAATATACCTTCAGCATCTTTCTGGTTACTCTCAGCCCAATAGGAAGATATGGCTTATTATGTTACCTATCTTTTAGATTAGTGTATTTGAATTTGTCTTAGTCGGTAATCACTGTGCACTGCGACTGCTCCGTTTAATGTTTTCAGTCCTAAAGCGAGCAGTTAGCGTATTGTGAGCTATCGCGGCTATAAACTATGTAAAATTACCAATAGCCAGTGACATGCTGGTGCAAGTTAATTGTGAAGTAACCAGTGATCTATTGCAGTTAGTTGTGAAGTAACCAGTGATCTATTGCAGTTAGTTGTGAAGTAACCAGTGATCTATTGCAGTTAGTTGTGAAGTAACCAGTGATCTATTGCAGTTAGTTGTGAAGTAACCAGATATATATTGCAGTTAGTTGTGAAGTAACCAGTGATCTATTGCAGTTAGTTGTGAAGTAACCAGTGATCTATTGCAGTTAGTTGTGAAGTAACCAGATATATATTGCAGTTAGTTGTGAAGTAACCAGTGAGCTATTACAGTTAGTTGTGAAGTAACCAGTGACCTAAGTCTCTATCTCTATTTAAATCTAGAACAAATAAATATTGTATGTTTGTTATCTATTGCAGTTAGTGCCTCTGCTGTGAGCGCTGCCTTTAATTTTATCTGGAACTTTGAAATAAGGTTCAGAAAGCCTGGGTCTAGATGACTGAGGGAACATAGACTTTTGATAATTATGATAACGTAATACTCGTGGTTTTTTTGCCTATTAGCAGAGCTAAACGACCTGACTAAACCATTTAAGGTTCAAACAAACGATAATTTTTGAAATTGAAGAAAAACCTAAACGGAAGCTACTTAATTTCATAAAGTGGTGTAATAGCCTAAGACCTAGGACCTAGGACCTAGGATGACCTACAATTATCTGGACATACTACATACCTATGACCTACCCAAGAATAGCTTTCAATACCATAGTCAAATAAATAAATCCTAACGATCATCTACTTATCGACGTCAAACTATGAAATAAAGCTAGTTATTGTTTGAATAATTGAGGCATTTATTGTTCCCTCAGCCGTCAGTCGCGTGATCCACTCACATATTCTAGCGTGTCACGGTGTTACGTCAGTTGTGCCGTAGACACGTCAGCAGCTATCTAGCCATTGCCTAGATTTATTGGGGTCAGCTTTAAGTCTATAAATGAATATGGCTGATAATGGTGAAAGTATTATACTCGAAGATTACAAAAACTAGATTAAACTGGTTTTCAGACTCTTAGGTTTGTTACTACTGTATCTGGTATATCAATACTTATTTACTAACTAGCTACTTCGATGACATATTTTATTTTTTATTTTATTATAACATTATGTTTTTACTTTTGTTTTTATAATTGAATATTTGACAAGTTTGTATGTTACTCCTATCTATTCCTACGAGTATATGAGTTAATTATGTACGAGTAGGTAATCAATCAATCAATTTAATTCAATTTATTTACTTTTATGTCAGCAATGTCAATGTTAATGAATGTTGTTATTATTTTATTTTTAGTTCTAAACTTGTATTAATAGTTGCACACCATGACAATATGATAAACATGTTAGCACAAGTCCATGTACTTGTACCACCTTGCAAGCCTTGTTGTATTTACACATAGGTATGTTTGAGCAAATCAAGTTATCTGAATCTGACACTCGGTAGGTAATACTGTAGCTTCCCATTAGTGTTAGAATGTTCGGAATCGGATCAGTAGCTAGTTACTAAGATCACCCTCCATACAAACTCATGACTTCCCTCTTTATAGTACTAGTAATGATAGCCGAGGACAACAAGTACCTATTCTCTGCTAAAGCAAGTCGATTTTGCAATTTTTGGGTAAGTTTCCTAAGTGTAAGTTGTCGTAATACTACCAAGTACAAGTAGGTACCTACATCTATACTAATATTATAAAGAGGAAAGATTTGATTGTTTGTTTGTATTGAATAGGCTCCGAAACTACTGGACCGATTTGAAAAATTGATTTACCATTATAAGCCGATATTATCCCCGATGAAGATAGGCTACTTTTTACCGCGGGAAAATGCTTAATTCCTACGGGAAAACGGGTAATAGGTTTTATACGGCGGGAATTCTACGCAAACGAAGTTGCGGGCGAATGCTAGTGAACAAATAAATAAGTAGCAGGTAGACTTTTTAACTCATTTCCTACGGTGGGGCCATACAGTCTTCTTTGACGTCATCAATTATTTGTCCTCCTTCAATCGTATTTGTTCATGTGCTCGGCCCATTTAATTCCTGTTCATGTTGTTGATTGAGCGGCCAGGCCCGTAGCACGTAACGTAATGCCATCTATTGCTCGATTGAGGCACCTACGGAGCCGTTCGAAATAGTTCTGCTATTCGATACAAGATGGCAGTAGTTCAATTTTTTCTCAGAAGAAGTATGTCTTTGCATAATTTTTAGGACAGAATATTTAACATTATTTTGGGTTATCCGGTTTACAAGTCAATCAAAATATTCTAAATTTAAAATAATTTCTGCAATCAAATCATACAGTCGGGTACAAAAGTGTTTAATATCTAACACTAATTTCGTTATCTCCAATTATTAACTCAAATACTCATTTAACACGACCTTCAATTTAATGGAAAACAATAAAACCAGACCAGAACCGGAGTAACCGACATAGCTTGCAGAGTAAGCAAACTGAAGTGGCAGTGGGCTGGCCATGTCTGTCGAAGGGCCGATGGCCGGTGGAGCAGACGAGTCCTGGAGTGGAGACCGCGTATCGGCAAGCGTAGTGTGGGACGCCCCCCAGCTAGATGGACGGACGACCTAAAGAAGGTGGCTGGGGTGGACTGGATGCGGAAGGCGGAGGACAGGGTGTTGTGGCGCAGTCTGGGAGAGGCCTATGTCCAGCAGTGGACTGCGATAGGCTGAGTTGATTGATTGAATAAAACCAGCAAAAAGAAAGGGACAAGTGGGAGGAGGACTCGCGAGTCGCATATCTCATTCTTATTGTTTTATAGAAAACTGTTTCGATTGGTCTCATTTTGATGACAATATCTCTATATTAATACTAATTAAGATTTCTTTACTCTGCCTAAATGGGCACTTATGAAACGTCAGAACTTAGGTGCATGGTTCCAATCAATCGTTTCCTATGGAGAGGAGCCGGCAAGCTCAGACCAAATAAATAAGTTTTTACTTTTTTATTATAGTTACTTTTTTATTTGGTCTGAGTCGGCAAAAAACTAACACGGTTACTCTTTTGAAAGTAATTGGCTTTTACACTGTTTTCACATTAGTGTTAAAAGTTATGGGAGGACGGCGTGGGCCGGTCAACAAGCCTGCCGTACCTAGGACGTAGGTCCTACGTCTTAGGTACGGTGATACGTAACAAATATAAAATGGGCCACAAATCGTAGCATGTATGGGCTACAAGGTCTACAACGTTCTCACATTCACAAATAGAACATAATGTAATTTACTTCATAAGCCTAATAGGGTTAACAGCGCATTACTTAGATAACTTATGAGCAGATCATTTGTTCTTTGTCTGGGTGTAATTTATCTATAATATGTATGTATTTAGAAATATATATGTATGTTTATCAGTGGTCTAGTACTCATAGCACAAGCTCTGCTTAGTTTGGGACTAGATGACGTTGTGTGAAAGTTGTGGATTATTATTATTACTATTATTAACTTATATACTTAGGTTAAGAGGCCATTAAGTACATGCTCGTTATGAGAAACTCCTGATACTCAAACAAGGACATGTCTTGTATCTCAGGTTTCAGAAAAGAATGTTTAAAAAAGAAAAGAAAATGATGATACATCAAAATAAAAAACCAATTTGAACCAAATAACATATTTTCAAAACAACTGTAACGAAGAATGGATGTCGTGTCCTAGTATATCTTTAGTTTTACTTGTCTGTAATATACATTAATATTGGGTTGGCACAAAAGTAATGAGACACTCTACAAAACTCTACCTATATATTTCCTTTAAGAAACGCCACCAACTCAACCGAATCTGAGTTAAAAGAACCGCTTAAAAGTGCTTCTTTTCTGTTTCTGGGACGCACAAGGCATGCTGTTTTATGAACAATGAAACTATAAACGCCGACAAATATTCAACCCAGCTCACCAAACTGTCTGCTGCTATCAGGGAAAAACGACGATGACGAGTCAATGTAGTTTTACTACACGATCACGCTCGACCTCACGTCGCATCGCATCTGGCGTTCCCCAGCAGCTGGAGAACTTGGACTGGGAGACGATACCCCACCCATCTTGTTCCCCGGACCTCACCCCCATCAGACTATAATTTATTTAGAGCCCTGAAGCAACATTTGCGGGGTAAACAGTTTAATGATTTCTCTGATGTAGAGGCGGAGTTGAACAACTTTTTCGAGGCACAGCCATCAGAGTTCTGGGCGAAAGGCATCCAAACTTTGCCGGATCGTTGGCAACAAGTCTGAGATGCTAATGGTTATCACACCATTGGCTAAGCTTTTTGTATTGTAATAATAATAAAGAATGTAAAACGAAAACCAAGTGTCACATTATTTTGTGCCAACTTGATAAAAATAATAATTTGTATACTTATTAATCACTGTGTACAGACGCCAATACTTCAAGCTACCCGAAACTGTCAAATTTTTCCAATCAATCTTGAACCTTATGCTATAGCCATAACGTTGAAAAGCTATTAAAGAAATTTGACAGCTTGATGTGCTGGCGTCTGTACAATCCTATAACTACAAAAATGTCGCCAATCTGACCCCCAACATACGCAAACGCCTAGTTCGGGTCACCGTTCTAGTTAATGTAAAAATTGATTAATAAATGAATTAGAAATTTTGTCCTTGCGTAAAATGATGATACCAGTGCCCAAATATGATTATAATAAAAACGTTTTCTATTAGCGGAGACCTTGAACGCCCATGTTTGGCCACCATAAATAAACTAGACACATACACAGCCCTGGGCTGTGTATACAGCCCATAGACGTACACTCTACTAAATTGTTGCCCTCACCGTGTAACCGGACACTATCCGAACCACTCACCACTACAGCTATGGGGAGTCAACCATCGGCCCTTTAATTTCCGGGTCTATACCCCAAGTAGATATGTAACGCCATGAGTGATAAATGATAAATGATAAATGATTTATTTTCTGTAAGTAGGTTTGTACAAACACTTTTACATGTCAATCATATTTTTTTTTTTAAACTAGATGAGGTCGGCGTTTCCTATCTGACTACTCTGAGAAGAAAGGCCGAAACAAACTCAGAGGTCACAGTCTCTTTTAAAGTCCAGACATAATCTTGATCAGATCATGTGAAGACCATGTAGATTGGTGTCTGAAATGGTCTTTTGAGTAAAGAACCACACAGATTGAGCGGACCTGTCCAGTCAGTGCACGCATTTGTCAAAAATCGTGCAGCTCAACTCAGAACTTGAGGAGCCATACGATTCGACGAACAATACCAATGAAAGGACATTTGGGTAGGCCGCATTAATTACTCAAACTGCCAGGTCATGATTAAAACTAACTAAGAAGGAAAACAGAAAAAAGAAATGACCCACATAGTCTTCACACTCACAATAATAATAATAAAAAATAAGATACTTTACAAAGTAAATATCCATGTCATTGTTTATATAACGTCAATGTGCATATAAAAATCCGGAAATAATCTTTGATCTTTGAGGACTATGTAGATTGGTGTCTGAAGTGGTCTTTTGAGGAAAGAACCACACAGATTGAGTGGACCTGTGCAGTCGGTGCACGCATTCGTCAGTAACCGTGCAGCTCAACTCAGAACTTAAGGAGCTCTGTTGGGGTATTCTCGTCGTTGACGGATACCCCGGTAGTTGTTGTAAGTTGCAAGTTAAGTTACACTAAACCACTGTTAAGTTTAATAGTTTATTCGTGGAAACAGTTAAAAGTAAAGTTAAAAGTACACAGTTAAAAGAACAGTTTAAAGCGTTTGCTTAGTTATCTGAGCCGCACTTAATGTATGGTTATTAGGTAGTTATCGACCCGCACATTAGCGCGAGACGGAGTATTAGTGACGACTGAATTGACTGATTTGTTATTAAGGTACGCGTAAACGTACTTTTGCTGTATGAGCGTTATTTGGCTCGTACATGCTCCCGAGGGAAAAACGTGAGTACTCAGATCACCAAACTTGCGTTACAAGTTAAATAGGTATTAAATGTTATAAAACTAATAAAAGCAATTAAAACAATAAACAGGACATAATTCTTAAATAATTAATCATAGTTGAAATCTTGTTCCAATTGCTGATTGCGGCGAACGGTAGTCCTCTGAATGTCCATGTCGTATTTTAGCGTAGGCAGGAATCTCCTTTAGTTCTATATCTTCTGTTCTCTCTCGAGTCTTGTTCGTATTGATACTACTCTTCTGATGCGCTTGAAGATATCTTCTTATTCGCCAAACAATTATAGCGGCGAAGATTCCTCCCACCAGCAAAGTGCTTATAGCGTAGTTGCCGATGTCATGGACACTTAGGTCGTTAGGTAGGCTCTCTCGCCCCTTTTGTGTTGTAATCTGGTCATCTAATAATCTGTGTTCATTAGATAAGTTTAGTTTCGGTAGCACAATCTTTGTTTTTTGGAGTGTATTCCACATATCATTTGGTGAATCAATAGTAGGTACCTCCATGGTAATTCCAATATTGGTACTGCTACTAAAAACGTTGTGTGAATAAACTGTAGAGTCTTTGTGCTGAAGTATGCAATCCTGACCTAGGGCAAGGAGCCCCGCCTTTGTTATAATTGTTGTCGTAATTCTGTTTTCGCATACAACGCGTGTCGTACACTCATTGATGCAATTGTACAACCATATGTTTGGTCTCTGTAATTTTATCCATTGGTCAGAGCATTGTTGTGGTCTCCAATTACATGTAATGTTATCTGCATTTTGGCTTAGTATCTTGGCTTCGCAAGATGCCGTGGCTCCATGCAAGTTGCTGATAGTGGTCGACGCGTGGCAGATGTGATTACCCGCCGTCATTGTTGTACATTGCTGCAGATCAACCTCTTCCATCTGTATGTAGGTATTCTTTGCGAAGTTGACTCCAATGTATTGTGTTGTTGTCTCTATCACCTGACATTGCTTAGTAGTTTGCTGTCTAGGTATAACTATATTGCGATACAGTGTATACTCGTCATCACTTAGTAAAGGGATATGCAATTCGAAGAGCAAGTACTGTTTGGTGAGCCGGGCTTTAACATAAATAATTTTATAAATATTATTTATGTTTGCTCCATTGCTGTTTTCGATAGGTAAAGTTAACCTTTTTGGTATAATACCGGCAATATAGTTGAGTTGTTCAGATAGCTGCTCCGGTGTGAATAATTTCATATCGAGATTACCTCTGTAGATATCTGTTAATGCACTTAAGAGCATTTCTTGGTTTCTTCTCAGTACTGAGATAAGTAAACTAGCAGTTAACGCCCCAGCGTTGACGTCATTCATTGTTTTCATTATTTGGAATCTGTTTTCTATTACTGCCGTGTTATATTTCGTTTCGTTCATAAATTGCTGAATTGCTTCCAGTTGTGTCTTTACGAAGTCTTCATTTTTCTTGATGACGTTGTTTTCTGCCTCGATAATCAGTGTCTGATTTCTTATCAGCTGTAATAAATATTGTTCGTTCGTTTTGATTTTGTCTATGTCCTGAGCGTATTTTTCGGCGAAATCGCTGTCCAGGACGCCAAACAGGGCTCTTGCAAGATTTCCTACGCCGTTGACATAGCCACGTCGCCTTCGTTGTTGATGTTGAGACCTTAACAATATGTTGTACTCGTTCAGCTGGTTCATTTCAAACTTGAGCTGTTGTGTCGTAGGGTGACATGGCTCGCTAGGTATCGTGTTGCATAGTTGAGCTATACGATTCACGAATTTCTCTACCTTTGTTGTACTTTGCCAGAATGTTGTCAGGTTTATAGTATACCAGAAGTTTCCATTCGTCGTGGATAAGTTGAATATTCCCGACGGGGTCAAAATAGACTGGTTGGGTTTCAGATAATCTAGTTATTTGAAAATGTTGCCGCGGTGCTGCTAGTCCACATGTTAGCGTTGTAAACGCTACTAGTAACATCATAAGCAAGCTGTTTACACTTTTCTGGATTTTATTAGCCCCATTCTTTTGCTTGCTGTGCTCAGTTTCTGGAATCACTTTTTGTGAATCAGTGCTTCCGCATGCCTCGTTTATAGGTAGCGGGGCTAGTTTAGTTATGGGGCGTTTTAGTATCCCATTTTGTGTCTTGAGCGTAACTACTCGTACTAAGTGGTCATTGCCTGGGTGCAGTTCTACTACGCGTCCCATAGCCCATCTGCTTGGTGGTAGATTACTTTCCTTGACGAGAACTAGTTGTCCCTGCTGTATGTTTTCTTTAGTTTGTTGCCATTTGTTTCGGTTTTGTAATAAATGCAGGTATTCTTTCGACCAGCGATCCCAATAGTGTCGACGCATGAGCTCAATATGTTTCCAGTTGTTTCTGATGTCTATAGGTTTCGTTTCTTCAGGTTCATTGAGTGGTAGTGTTTGTGTTGGACTCCCCGTAAGAAAGTGCCCAGGGGTGATGTATTCCAGATCTTCCACATCCTCCGATAATGGATACAGCGGTCTGCTGTTCATGCAAGCTTCGATTTGTGTGAGAAGCGTTGCAAATTGTTCGTACGTTAGCTTCTGTTGTCCGATTACCCGTTTCAGGTGTGCTTTCATGGAACGTACAGCAGCTTCCCATAAGCCTCCTGCTGATGGCCAGAATGGAGCGTTGAAGTGCCACTCGATTTGAAGTTCGTTGACCTCTTTAAAGAACTCTGAAGATAGCATAGTTTTAAATAGTTGGAATTCTTCTTTTAAGACTCTTGCAGCTCCGACGAAGTTAGTTCCGTTATCGGAGTAGATATGTTTTGGGGTGCCTCTTCTGGCACACATTCTTTTCAGTGCTGCGATGAAAGTTTGAGTTGATAGGTCCGAAACAAGTTCAATATGTACTGCTTTTGTGCTCATACATATGAATATGGCTATGTAGCCTTTGCAGTTTTTATCCCGCGGCCCTTGTTTATCTTTACATCCACATGGCCGGTAAAGTCGATACCGGTGTGTGAAAACGGCCTCGATGGCGTGATCCTTTCTTTAGGAAGGTTCCCCATCAACTGTTCTGTTCGGGTTGTGGCGTATCGACGACATCGAATGCATTGTCGCAGTATTTTCTTGACGGTTCGATTTCCACTAATAATCCAGTAGTTGTTTCTAGTGTCAGCCAGCGTTAATCTTGCTCCACCGTGTAAGGTTCGTTGATGCGCCTTTTCAACAATTAGTTGGGTAAGTCTTCCCTCTCCTGGTATGAGGATGGGATGTTTCGTTTCTACTGGCAAGTTTGAGTTGTTTAGACGTCCTCCAACACGTAAGATTCCATAAGAATCCAAAAATGGGTTGAGTTTCAAAATGGTGCTTCTGTTGAGCAGTTTTCCTCCTTTGTTGAGAGAATTTATTTCATTTTCGAAATAATCCCGTTGCACTGATTTGATAATTATAAATAATGCGTTGTTTATTTCATTCAAGTTCAGTTCCTTGAACTCAGTTGACCTTCTTTTGTTTCGTAATGCATCAGCGAAACGTATCAAGGCGAGTGTTCTTGTAATGCGATCTAAGTTGCTATGTCGCTCAAGTAATGAATTGATAATTTCATTTTTAATCGACTTGGGTTCCGTACTATTATTCGTGTAACAGTTTGTTAGGAAGCCCTCGTTTGTGGTATAAGTTTCTTTTGAGATAAGGGCTTGCTCCTTAAGCCATTTAGGGCCTTCCCACCACAGCGTAAAGTTGACTAGTTTTTGCGGCGAGAGTCCTCTTGTTGCACAGTCGGCAGGGTTTTCGTTCGTTTTCACGTAACCCCAGTTTATCGCAGGCACGATTTTTAGTATTTGAGTGGTTCTATTGGTTACATACTTTTCGTATTTAGTTTGACTTCCCTGAAGCCATGCTAGAACGACCTTAGAGTCGGTCCAGCAGGTAATCCTTAGATCGTAATCTTCCAGGATCTTAGTTATCCTTTGTAGGAGTTTCGCTAGCAAAACTGCGGCGCATAATTCCAACCTCGGTATTGTAGTTTTCTTTTTGATTGGTGCCACCTTAGTTTTTGCTGCGAGTAGTGTAGTTTCGTACGCGCCGGTGGGTGACGTAGTTCGGCTGTAGATAACGCATGCGTAGGCTTTCTCGCTTGCGTCACAGAAGGCTTGCAATTCGATCACACTATTATTTTCGTGTTTTATCCATCTTGGTAAAGTTATGTATTTTATGTTTGGCAGATCGGAGTTAATTTGTATCCATTCCTTTTCTATGGAATCCGGTACATTTTCGTCCCAGCCAATGTTTTGAGAGTTATCATTCCATAGTTTTTGAAAAAGCAGTTTTGCTTGTAGGGTAATTGGAGCCAACCAACCGAGCGGATCGTAGATCTTGCTTATTTCTGACAATAGCCTGCGTTTAGTGCATGGTGCATTTTGGTTGTTGCTAGGCACTTCGCTAGTAAAATGGAATGTGTCACTTGCGTCATTCCATGCGAGTCCAAGTGTTTTGCTGAACTCTTGTTGTTTGAAGTTAAATTCTTTACTGTTTCTTTTCTCTTTCTTCTGCAGTTCTTTGAGAATAGATGGTTCATTCGTGGACCATTTCCGTAAAACAAAACCTCCTTTCATCAGGAGTTCGCTTAGCTCCTTTTGCAGTATCTTTGTTGATTCTATGGTATGGTGGCCCGTAATGGCGTCATCCATATAGAATTCGCTAAGTAGCGCCTTTTGGGCCAGAGGGAAAGCGTCGCCTTCATCCTTAGCCAGCTGTTGCAGAGTGCGCATCGCTATGAATGGTGCGACTTTAGTCCCGTATGTTAGGGTACACAGCTGCATATCTCGCAGTGGTTCTCTCTTGGAGTCTCTCCAAATTATTTTTTGAAGACATTGTTGTTCTTGATGGATAAGGATTTGACGGTACATTTTTTCAATGTCCGCCGTTAGAACATATTTATAGCTTCGCCATTTTATGATCAGAGACAGAATGTCCTTTTGTAGATTTGGCCCTTTTTCCATCAAATCGTTTAGGCTGTACCCGGAGTCTGTTTTCATTGATGCGTTGAAGACAGCTCGTAATTTAGTTGTTGTTGAGCACTCCCTTACTACGCCGTGGTGTGGTAGGTACGCTTGTACTCGACTATCGGATTCTGTCACCGGTTTCATGTGACCTAATTCGATGTATTCTCGGATGAATTCTTTGTATAGTTTAGCGAAGTGTTCTTGCCTCGCCATTTTCTTTTCTAGGTGAAGAAATTGTGCGGTAGCTTGAGGTTTCGAGTTACCAAGGTTTTGTTCATAGTTAGCTTTCATAGGCATTTTCACCACATAACGCCCGTTGCTCAATCGTTCTGTTGTTTCTGTGTAATATTTTTCACAGAATTCGTTTTCCGTTATTTCGGGTTCTGAAGGGATGTCTTCTATTTCCCAAAATTTTGTTAGGTTGTCTAGCTCTGTTAAAGTAACTAGACAGTTGAACTGCTTTGTAGCACCGCACAGTATCCAGCCCAACTTTGTGTGTTGCGCCACTGGCGAATCATTGTTATGCTTGATTACTCCTCCTAAGATCACCTCGGAGTAAACATCAGCTCCAAGCAGTAGATCGATGGGTCCAGAGATGTTGTATTGTGGATCAGCCAGCTTGATATTATGAAGATGGGTCCAGTTGTCTGTGTTGATCGTTGAGTTAGGCAGATTGTTGATGAGTTTACTCATCACTAACGCTTCGGTTTGGAATGTATAATCTGAATGGATAGACTTGCATTCCAATTTTATCATCCCTTTACTCTTGCCCATTATAGTGCCAACACCAGTGACGGCGGCATTCATTTTGTTTCGGGGTAAGTTCAACCGTTGAGCAGCATTTTCTGTGACCAAGGTTACTTGAGAGCCTTGATCCAGTAACGCCCGAAGGATGACGTAATCTCCTTCCTTGTTCTTGACTCTTAGTTGAAGAGTTGTTAAGAGTATCTCTTGTTCACCGTTAATGTGGTTAGATGCTCGCTCAGCCACCGTTGATGTCGTTGGCTTTGATTGTTTCCCTTTCAAATTATCATCATGAAGAAGGGAGTGATGTTTGAAGTTACACGTGCGGCATGTTTTCGTTGAATTGCATTTATTTCCGCCGTGACTAAACAAACAATTTTTGCACAAATTCAGATTCTTTGTTGTTTGGTTTCGCGTTGCGACATCCATGCTCAAAAATGTAGGGCACTGCCTCAGCGTGTGTTCGTTTTTGCAGAGTGGACATTTCCTCAGCGTAGCATGGAAGGTTTTTGACCACTTTTCTGAGTCTTTAAAGTTCGTTGACTTATTGTTGTTATTACTTTTATGTTGATTATTCGTTGAATAATTTTGTTTCCCGCTATTCGTTTTGTTACGGGATGTTTCTAACGTCATGAACTGCAATTCCAGGAACTCCATAAACTCTTCTAAGTCTGGGAGCTCTCTTGACTGTTTCATGGTCTTGATGTAGTCACCGTACGTGACGTTATCCAGTTTGGAGGATAGTAAGTACACGATGAGTGGACCCCATACCGAAATGTTGATGTCAATGTTTTCTAGGCCATTTAAACACTCTTTCGTTGTGTCATACAGCTTCTTCATGTTGGTTGAGTTCGGTTTTTCAATGGAAGATTGATTGAGAAGTGTGTCTATGTATGAGGTGAAAAGTAATCGCTTGTTGTCGTAGCGGTGCTGAATAATATCAAGGCACGAGTCATAATTTTCGCCACTCACAGGGAGGTGCTTGATTAACTTTTCTGCTTCTCCTTTCATTTTAGATTTTAGGAACTTCATTTTCTGTGTTTTGTTCAGCGTTGGATTGTTATGAATCATCTCAAAGAATAAATCCTTAAAGGTGATCCAATTGTTGAAACTTCCGTCGAACTCTGGTAACTCCATACGCGGTGTTGTTTTTTCGTAGTGGGATGTTTCAAAGATTTTTCTATTTAGCTCTTCCTTTAGGTTGTCGTAGACTTGCTCCCAATGGTCGAATTTTGCTTCATAGTCCTTGTCGTTCCCTTGCAGTAAGTAGCTTAGTTCCCAGTGAATCTTGTCGATGGATTCCCATTTAGATCGTAATATGTTCACTTGATCTTGGAGTTGCCACTTCTCTTTCATGCCATCCAGATTAGTTTTGGAAACCGCTCGCTTCAAGGCGTTGAAGTTACACATTTGATTACGTAACAGAGTTGATAGGTGCTTATCCGTTTCATCTCCGATTTGTTGGTGTACTCCAGTGGTATCGAATTGCGGTGTTCCGGGAGTTTCTAGTATTTTCGGTTTTGATATCCCCGAAAATCCAGGTTCGTTTATCAACTCGTTTCGTAGCTGATTCATAGATTGCATTGTTTCGTCAAACATGCTTCTTGTTAAGATGAAAATGTCCTGCTTGAAGTAGTCATGGTCTCGTTGTTTAAACTCATACTTCTGCAAGATTTCATGATTCGATCGAAATTCATCCCATAGGGATTGTAAAGCTTCGATGCGCTTGTTAAGGTAGTCTATGGTTTTTCTACTCACAGCATCCTTTTTGTAGTTAGTTTGAATAGTTTTGATTCTCTCGTAGCTGCTTTGCTGCTTAGTTATAAGTTCCACAAATTCTGCATAGTCTTCTGTCGACATTGTTTATGCCTGATGGCTGCTAGTGATTGGCGTGTATTTAGTGTGTTCTCAAGAAGTTTTCGGAGCTGAAGTAATGGCAGTGGACGTTATCCCCGCTGATTATTTCTTGATTGTAGCGGTAGACGTAATCTCCGCTGTAGTCACCACCGTGGACGTTATCCCCGTTGGTTGTTTCTTTATAAGTAGTTTGTAGCAGTAGACGTGATCTCTGCTGGTTCGTTAGTGGCAGGCACTCAGTGTAGCTCACCCTCCTTTACGTCATGTGCAACGTCTCAATGCTACTGGTTTGACCCGCTTGTGGGCAGACAACAGCACCGATTTGCTAACGTAACTGGGATATACCACGCTAAGCACTCTGCTGGTGAGGAGACACGATGACTCACAAGATGACTTACCGTGTTATCCGGCTCGAAGGACCAAAAGATGTTGGGGTATTCTCGTCGTTGACGGATACCCCGGTAGTTGTTGTAAGTTGCAAGTTAAGTTACACTAAACCACTGTTAAGTTTAATAGTTTATTCGTGGAAACAGTTAAAAGTAAAGTTAAAAGTACACAGTTAAAAGAACAGTTTAAAGCGTTTGCTTAGTTATCTGAGCCGCACTTAATGTATGGTTATTAGGTAGTTATCGACCCGCACATTAGCGCGAGACGGAGTATTAGTGACGACTGAATTGACTGATTTGTTATTAAGGTACGCGTAAACGTACTTTTGCTGTATGAGCGTTATTTGGCTCGTACAAGCTCAACGATTCGACGACGCATAAACCACTCAAAGTGCCAGACCATGATTAAAACTGAAACAATGACCCACATAGTCCTCACATTCACAATAATTAAAATAATATAAGACTTTAAACAGTAAATGTTCATGTCATTCTGTATATAAATAGATATTTAGAATTAGAAAAAAAAAAAAAAAAAACAAAAGTGTAAATCAGCAAAAAATAAAAAATTAACAACATTCACTGTCTAGACCTATTGGAGCAGCTCAATCCCAAGCTTTTTTGTCCTCAATATAGTCTTTTACAGTATAATAGGCTTTCTGGCATAGTTTTAGCTTTATAAAAGATTTGAATTTATTAATGCTTAGTTCTTGAATGTGGCTAGGAAGTTTATTATAAAAACGTATACATTGGCATCTAAACGAGCCACCTATTTTCTTGAGCCTTGTTGTAGGAACAACAAATTTGTGTTTGTTCCTAGTATTTATGTTATGGATATCACTGTATTTTTTAAACAGATTTATATTTTTATGTGCATACAAAAGATTATCATAAATGTACTGAGAAGGCACAGTCATTATATTAATCTCTTTAAACTTGTCTCTGAGGGAGTGTCTGGGACTTAATTTATAAATGGAACGAATTGCCCTTTTTTGTAAAATAAAAATTGTCTGAATATCGGCGGCATTTCCCCACAACAGAATACCGTATGACATCACACTATGAAAATAAACTAAAGTAAACTAAACGGGCTGTCTCTAAATCAGTTAAATCACGAATTTTCCTAACGGCGCGGCGGCGTATGCTGCAGAGCTAAGCTTTTTTGACAATTTATCTATATATAGTGAGATAGTAAGCCAAGATTTGATGATTTAGGTAAACCTTAGTTAATATCGTCGCGCGTCGGGGAGACCATTCTAGGCTTAGCGCCATCTATGTTGAACAAAGACTATCCATTACGTTAAAGTTAGTTCATCTACTTTAAGTGTCTGTCTGTGTGAATGTGAGGTTGTCAAGTTTATGGCTCAATTTTCGTGTTTCGTCGGGATCCAGATAAGTTTTCGTCAGAAAATGCAATCTTCATCAACACCAGATTAGCTATGTCGACTAGGTACGCTTAGTTAGATAGCTAATCTAATAAGCGCATAGTTATACAACGTGTAACGTTAAATGCGCAAAACCTCAGACACCCCAACTGATTTTTAATTTAATTGACCTATTTCAGAGAGAAAATAAGTCATTAAAAAAATGTAAAGGTTTTATGTGCTGTTTTAGTTTTACTGGCCATTCTGATTGTTTCTTGCGTCTGCGACGACGCTTTGTCGAGCAAGGAGTCGTCACCGGGCCGCCGCGCCGCGCTGACATTGGGTTGCTTGACCTATTAATAAATGGACACGGCAACGTTTTTAATGAAGATTTTTTGAAAAATGTGACCTATACTAAAAAGTGGTTCAATTAATCCTGCTCGTTATTCTGATCAAACTATTTTCAGGTTTTGCGCATTTAACGTTACACGTTGTATACTAAACTAAACTAATTATACATCAGCCTGATGTCTATGTAAATTCGATGAAATAAAGTACAGTTGTTGATTGATTAGTGGTTTCAAAATTGTGTTTTTAGAGTCACATTTCAATAAAAAGGCTAGACAGAAAAAACTCGCGCCACTAAAAAGTAACACCGGGTTAGGTAACCTGACGTTGCAGTTCAATCGACGAAACATAAAATAGAATGGCAATGTCTGAGCCCTGATATGGAAGCCGACCAAAAATGAATGGACGAACAATGAACGGAAATTGGATACCTACGCATCTCTTTTACCCTACATGACGATACCTAATAAGTACTTTCTTTGAATGTTATAACATGACAGTTCATTTTAATCGTAGTGTTTGTGTTTTCCATGGATATTTAGTTTATTAATGACGAAAACGTCAGATAGATAAGGAAAAATATGTTTTCTATTTTTTTTTTATAATTTGTGTTTACGTATTTTAAGAGTTCATAAGTATATTGCCTGCTACCGAGTTGTCAATATAATGTCGGACAATACAAAATAAATTATCAACAGTATTTTATAACTTCCATTTATTTTTTTGGTTATTCTGAATACCTTTTTATTCACAAAGAAATTGACATTACATACCTATACTAACCCAAACGATAGCGACTTAACTCTCCCACAGGTGGGTGAATGTTTAACCCTAGGTTTACTTGTAACTCTAATTGCTGGCGCAAGATGAAGTATTTTACTAAACTTGAATGAGCAGTTAACTTCGAGCTATTTAGGATAACCATGAACGTAAAAGTAACTACAGCGCGGCGGGCGTAACCTGCACCCTAATGGCGTAACACAATATCAATCTCAATATGAATCATTTTGAATGATCTTGCTAATCCATTGCTTCATTAGTTCGAAAGAATTATCGGCTCAACAACATAAATAACGCAATGAATGTTGTTGAACTGTCAAAATGAAAGCTATTGCTACTGATAGTGTGTTAAGCAATTACGCCGCTGTTCATTTGGGCCGCGCTACTGACACTGAAATACCTACCAATTTTAAATAATTAATGAATTTTTCTTATGACTTGAACGGCGATTGTGATTGGAAACAAAATCACTGATGTCATTTGCAGATCGAGGTGATGCATTCGCTGAAGAATGGAAAATATACAGGGTGAAATTGAAAACATGCGACAAATCGAAATGGAAGATTGTACTCGTCATTATGAACAACTTTTACCATGGGACCAAACCTGAAATTGCGAAAAAAAAAAATCTGCTGTTCCCTACATTTTGACGAGTTATGCGAACATAAATGTAGGGTACAGCTGATTTTTTTTTCGCGATTTCAGGTTTTATCTCATAGTAAAAGTTGTTCACAATGATGAGTACAATCTCTCATTTCCATTTATCGCATGTTTTCAATTTCAACCTGTAGTGTGACTTATATTTCACATTGGGATGAGACCTTGGTTATACGATAAATGATTCAAGTGTCGCGGGCTACGCTCTTGATAAATCCATTCCGTCCGTATATTTCTCCATAATTCATCGGCGACCTAGTAATCAACTCCTTTTACAATATAATAAAGCGGAATCACCCCGCAGCGCTCGGCAGGAATTTCATTATTCGTTTTAAGTCTCTCTGGAGACAAGTCAAGTTAATGGGTGATTGCGTCATGGACACGGCCATTTTCTTTTATGAATACTGTAAGTGAACGCGATATACGTAGAACGAAGGTTTTAATGTAGCGGCAGTTTAATGCCAACCAAATTGATTCGATGTGAAAGGTGCAAAATAGTTTGACGTTGAATGATTCACTTAGCACACGATATCTAAACTGTTTAAAAGCTTCATCTAAATTGTAAGGCATTTCATCAAGACTGATGATGATGACGGAGATCATGATGAAGGTAAAATAGAAAATTTAATTTATCAAATAAATACTCTAGTTCGTATTAGTAAATGTGAGACATTGCCAAGTAAGTGATGTTAACCGTTCGATAATAATGTTCAAACGATCAATTAGTTTTTATTATTGGTTGCCTTCTGTTTGTTTTATGTCACTTCCTTGATCATTCGTTGAGGCACTTGTTTGAATTTCGAGACATTGGGAACTAATTTTACCGTCTCGTCTGGTCTATGCATACCAGTAGTGTGTATTTGCTAAATCTATAAACTAAAAATTTTTTTTTTTGTAAAATACTACTGTCTTCCAAAGTTTATGTGAATGCGGTACGTCATTGCGGCACGTCACTATCTCCGCGCACGCAAGCGTGCTCTTCTGTGAATAATTATATTGTGTCTTAACCTGTGGAGATAAAGATGATACTTCCATGCGGGGCTTAGTTTCAAAGAATACACGTCGAAGTTGTCACATGGTCACGTTCGCTAACGCAAAATGTGCGAACAACAAGCTATTATCCACCTTATGAAGTGGGCGATTAGGTTCGTTTTCAATTGGTTGGCGTATAAGTGTTGTAAACAAGTGAGACGCGCGGGGGTATCGACCGCGCCACCAACAGAAGTGTCGGAGCGCGCGGCGATGGTTGACGCGCCGCACGCGGAAAAATGCCCGCGCGATGTGCTGGCGCCAAGTGTCCAAGTTCCAGAAGACCCTGTCCGTCACGCTCTTCTACCTGACATTGTACCTGCTGCTGTCGTACGCCCTGGCGCCGGACGTCTCCGTGAGCTTCGTCAGCGACGAGCTCCGGATCGGAAACAAATATGTGTTCATGTTCCTCGTGTCGCCGAAAACACCGGTCTTCTCGGACGCTGACGGTGCCGCCGTGTTCACGAGCAGGCAGTGCGGGCGATGTTTCATAACGAACAACAAGGGGCTGCTGCCGATGAGGGAGTACGACGCCGTTCTGGTGCTCGGAGAGAGAAGTCTGCTGTCGCAAACAATGGCGGTCATGGATCCCGGGAAGAGATACCTGATTGAAGCGCACAAGCGATGTGTGAGGAACAAGCTGAGAGGTTGCATGCGCGAACCGCGAGTGACGTCGTTCAGCAGCCGCGAGACGCACGACCTGTGCGGCCTGTGCCGCAGGCTGGCGGCGCAGCGACACGGTGGTCTCATGTGATGGGTTGCCTTGTTAGGTTAAGAGAGGATGGTCTCCTCGCACTCGTCAGGCCCTGCGAAGGTCTGCCAAACGTGACGCTAGGAAAAGATTGGTGCTTTGTAATCTCAGATATAGTTGGGCCATAAACCATTGTTGTTGTGTGTTGATGTTTAATATTTTTATAAATGAGTTTTGTTGTTAAGTGTACTCAGAGTTTATTCGTGTATGATTTTGTATGTCAAAGTATGTAGATGTCATTTTAATGTCATTTTGCTCGCTTTAAATGAATTTACGCAAAGTTATTTGTTGTAAGCTAAGTGATCCCATAGACAAGGGGTATTTTAACGTTATTTATTTATTCAGTGCCATACGGGAACAAATCTCACATAAAGTTTAAAGAATGTTTGTATTATGTAATGTTTTAAAGAAAATATTTATGTTGTACTATCAGCTGTTTCTTTTAAATCAACGAAAATCTACGTGTCTTAGTTTGGTGAGCTTTTTTCTCAATAATAATTATTGATCGCACCCAGATCGTCCTGAGCTCCTGACTCTGTATAGTGGCGCATAAACAATAATTTTATTTTCTTTTGTTCGGAATCTCGATGCTTGTTAAACATCTGCGGCCGCTCTATCTATACCGACATCGACAGTCAGCAAATTGTTTATCAGAAATCCTAACAGTAGCCGTAGGTAATTTTAATTAACATTTTAATATTTATTTTCCTCAAGGGGATTTCCTAGTTTTAGTTACACGGAGTGTCCTACTCGCAGACAACAACGTACGTTCCTTCCCCAGAGAACTTGTTTATTTGTTAGGGAAACAAAATACCTATATACAATAATCATTACTTATACCTGGTTACAAATAACTAATAATATTTTTTTTTAAACCCATCGTTCTAATTAAGGAAAATTAGAGCTGAATAGGTAGGTACCTTGCACTGTAAACCTATATTCTAGACAGATCAATAGAACTACTACTACCTGTGAGATACTAGACAGGCTCATATTTGATTGTGACTGCAATTGTCCATATGATATGAAAATAATGAAATCATTCCCACCTAGGAGCGCCATTGAGATAATTATTTAATTGAAATTAAATGTAGAATAATAATTAATAGTACTGTGAGTATATTTTCAAATTAATACATTGGACCGAACGCAACCAAAACAAAACGTCCTCCTCACTCCAGATATACTGCTGTTGGACTTAGGCGTCACCTCGTTTAAAACCCAAACGATGCACTAAAGGATACGTACGCACGGTTTTATGAATTTCAGCAAAAACCGATACAAGGGTATGGCGATTACTCGCTCGCTTTATTTTAAGCGGCCCGTGTAAGTCCAGACTGGGGCATTATAGTCTGCAAAAGTACCTAGTTCCCATCGACTCGTAGCCGAGCGTCCTTCACAGCTAACCTATTTATGTATATCGCATTAATTTTCTTTAGCTATTGGTCTGCATTTTTTATCGATGCTCATGGCGTTTCTATTAAAAACGTAAGAATTATAAGCGTAGGTATGGAACTTCCATGCTACGAGGTTTATGCAGCTACTAAGTTCGTTATTTATGTATACGTAACCTTTCTATTACGAAGGGTTATAAAATATCTAGACCACTTCCCAGTCACAGTTTTATCAGTCTCCTTAAGATATCATTAATCATTTAATAAACTCAACATCACGCCTGTATCACTTGTATGACCGAGTAATCCCAGAGAGGTTGGCAGAGCTCTAAGTACACCCACACACCGACACTTAGCCCTTTGAAAGTTAAAGTCCCATACTCCCATGTGATAGTAGGTCATGGGCGAAACTAGCGAGTGCTACTGAGAAATTCCTCATTAAATTAATTTATTTTTTATTTGAGATTGCGTTTACTTAATCATTTATTGAGTCGGTCTCACCCGGCTGCTGTCGATCACCCCCGGCTTCTGTCGGTCTCACCCGGCTTCTGTCGGTCTCACCCGGCTGCTGCCGGTCTCACCCGGCTGCTGTCGGTCTCACCCGGCTGCTGTCGGTCTCACCCGGCTGCTGCCGGTCTCACCCGGCTGCTGTCGGTCTCACCCGGCTGCTGTCGGTCTCGCCTGGCTGCTGTCGGTCTCGGCTGGCTGCTGTCGGTCTCGCCTGGCTGCTGTCGGTCTCGGCTGGCTGCTGTCGGTCTCGCCTGGCTGCTGTCGGTCTCGCCTGGCTGCTGTCGGTCTCACCCGGCTGCTGTCAGTCTCACCCGGTTGCTGTTGGTCTCACCCGGCTGCTGTCGGTCTCACCCGGCTGCTGTCGGTCTCACCCGGCTGCTGTCGGTCTCACACGGCTTCTGTCGGTCTCACCCGTCTGCTGCCGGTCTCACCCGGCTGCTGTCGGTCTCAACCGGCTGCTGTCGGTCTCACCCGTCTGCTGTCGGTCTCACCCGTCTGCTGTCGGTCTCACCCGGCTGCTGTCGGTGTCACCCGGCTGCTGTCAGTCTCACCCGGCTGCTGTCGGTCGCACCCGGCTGCTGTCGGTCTCACCCGGCTGCTGTCGGTCTCACCCGGCTGCTGTCGGTCTCACCCGGCTGCTGTCGGTCTCACCCGGCTGCTGTCGGTCTCGCCTGGCTGCTGTCGGTCTCACCCGGCTGCTGTCGGTCTCACCCGGCTGCTGTCGGTCTCACCCGGCTGCTGTCGGTCTCACCCGTCTGCTGTCGGTCTCACCCGTCTGCTGTCGGTCTCACCCGGCTGTTGTCGGTGTCACCCGGCTGCTGTCGGTCTCACCCGGCTGCGGTCGGTCTCACCCGGCTGCTGTCGGTCTCACCCGGCTGCTGTCGGTCTCACCCGGCTGCTGTCGGTCTCACCCGGCTGCTGTCGGTCTCACCCGGCTGCTGTCGGTCTCACCCGGCTGCTGTCGGTCTCACCCGGCTGCTGTCGGTCTCACCCGGCTGCTGTCGGTCACACCCGGCTTCTGTTGGTCTCACCCGTCTGCTGCTGGTCTCACCTGGCTGCTGTCGGTCTCACCCGGCTGCTGTCGGTCTCACCCGGCTGCTGTCGGTCTCACCCGGCTGCTGTCGGTCTCACCCGGCTGCTGTCGGTCACACCCGGCTTCTGTTGGTCTCACCCGTCTGCTGCTGGTCTCACCCGGCTGCTGTCGGTCTCACCCGGCTGCTGTCGGTCTCACCCGTCTGCTGTCGGTCTCACCCGTCTGCTGTCGGTCTCACCCGGCTGATGTCGGTGTCACCCGGCTGCTGTCGGTCTCACCCGGCTGCGGTCGGTCTCACCCGGCTGCTGTCGGTCTCACCCGGCTGCTGTCGGTCTCACCCGGCTGCTGTCGGTCTCACCCGGCTGCTGTCGGTCTCACCCGGCTGCTGTCGGTCTCACCCGGCTGCTGTCGGTCTCACCCGTCTGCTGTCGGTCTCAGCCGATTGCTATCGAAGCCTGAAACTTATATAGAAGTTAAAGTGTGGGAAAGACAGATTGTATGAAAGAAAACTTCTTATAACACAATACAAAGTCGCTGATACAAAGTTCAACGATATATGACAAATGAACACGAGTATAAGAATCATGTGAAATTAAATAAAACCGGATTTTCTTTAAATTCAGGAACAAATATGAATACTTCGCTTATGTTAGTAAGGTCAGGTGGTTTATCTGTTCTCATATTTTTAAGAAAGTTCGCATTCTAACCTCAATTCGTCACAATACCTCTAGTAATTTTGCTACATTTATGACAATGATTGTCACTGAGTCTCGTCAGCGACTGCGACTAAAATTTAAACGTTTTTAATTGGCCTTCAAGTATATTGAGCTTACATTACATGATGTGGCGTCATAAATAGCGAACTAATGATACAGGAACCAAAATACTCGACAACTTGATAAGCCCCTGTTACTTGACCAAAATAAATATGTAAGTTACTTTTGTGTAAGGAAATGTGCACACTGGCGATAAATCTATAAACTAGTAATGTACTACATAGTATGGTCTGTTTCGGCAGCCTGACAAGCTGACTCAATTTTATACTATCAGTTTTTGTCTATGAACCAAAATTGATATTATAAAATTGAGTGAAACTATTGCATGAAATACATACACACATAGTACATGAAACTATCTGAAAACTAGCATAGCTAAGTAGCTATGCTAGTTTTCAGATAGTTTTCTTTTAAAAATAGTTTCATGTATGCACATTTCTATACTTATTTGTTCAGTTGTTCGATGTTAAGTGAGAATGTAATATAAATAAGAAGAGTGAACTATTTTCCTACGCCCGTCACGCATGTGGTACATATAAATACTGGTATACCGCCGTTTACCCGAATTTTATTTGCCCTACTCTCATTTGCCATATTAGTCACGTGCCAGAATCATTGTTTCCCATAAAGTCACTTACCATAACATCATTTGTCATAATCATTGTAAGCCCTAATTATCACATGCCCTAATTATCACATGCCATAATTATGATATGCCATAACATAATTTGCCATCGACATCGGGTGTGTAACGGTTGTTTATATAAAGAGAAATTGGATGCAATTGGGACTTTAGGGCACCCCGACTCGGACAGGTTAGGTTAGAAGGGGATGGCGGGGTCGTGTGAGCGAGCGAAGCGAGCGAATAGACCCCGCCATCCCCTTCGTGGTTATTTTTTTATAAACCACACAGAAGTAGGAGCCCCGCGAAGCGGGGCTCCGTCGACCTAGCCCACCATCAACCATGCACAGAAAAAAAATACTTGTTATGCCATTTAAATATTATGTGTAATAATTATTATGGCACATAAAAATAAGGCAAACAATATTTATGGCATTCGTATCTTATGGTATCTAAAATTCGGGCAATTAAAAGTATGTCATATGTCTTTTAGGGCAAATGAAACATTCGGGCAAATGAAATTCGGGTAAATGAAATTCGGGAAAATGATGATTATGGCATATAATCTTCGGGCAAACAATAGACAACCATAAATACTATATTACAAAGTTTTCCTTGTCTTTCTTACTTGTGGTTACTCTTGAGAAACTGAATCACGCGTCAGATACCTACACTATAACAATGGACCAGTATCCACTAATAGGTACGTTGGTGTATTGTACGAGGCGTGTCCCCGATGATATTGCCTTCGGCAAAAATGACGACAGTCCTTATTTAACCCCTCTAGGGCATTCATTTTCAAACGTCCTTCCTTAAGAGCATTCATTCCGTGCGGGCTGGAAACCTCGCATTTTTTGTGGTTTTTCGTGATTATTTTATTAAATTTAAACCAAAGTACTATTTTTTTTACAACCAAACACTAGATCGTTGGCATTTATAAATATTTTTAACATTTAAGTACCTACTCTTAAATAGAAATATTCAATAACTCTAAAAAAGGCATACAAACTTATAAATACCAACATCAGCAAGATTTTTATGAAATAGATAAAAATTACAGACACAACAGTGACTTCACTTATCCAAGGTTGACAGCGCAACAGCAATCGCCCTGGCGGCTGTGTCAATGACAGACGGTGATAGCTCCTGGAGTGGCCGGTTTGCACACCGATATGACTAAAAAAATATTTGTGTTGTCTGCGTAAAACCTCGGTACCTACTGTATCTATATTTGTAGCAAATAACAACCAGCATATGTTTCAAAGCAAATAAAAAAAACATTTATTCAAACTAGGCTGAGAATCAGCACTTTCTGAACAAATAACAAAAGACAGTCCCCGAAAACGCCCGCCCTTCACCATTTCCTAGTACTTTTACTGGGGAGAAGAAGTGGCGCAACAAACTCCCCAGCAGCACAGCTATCTATCTGTTCAGTTAGAAAATACTTAATTGTATACAATACTAGGTATTCAAAGTATTTAAGACACAGAACATTAAATTAAATTATTTGTCATAAATGTCAGCTAGCCACGCCAATATACTAACAAATACAATTAAAAATGTAAACAAAAATTTACTGCCAAAATAAAAGCCTCCAGATATAAAGGGCGTGACAACTTATAATTTATGCAATGCCAGGTTCTGTTCACATAGCTGTCACTTGAAATCACAAATGATAAAGTAGGACCATAAAGTAAAATAAATATACAAATTATTACTAATAACAACAATAAAACTATGGTCAGCAAGACGACCGGTCACCATCACAAGCAGCACCCGTTCACGAGCATAACGCAAAGATCAGCCGTTACCCCCATTGCCATTATTTGAGGGAAGGAGGCAACAACTGCAAGGTTTCAAGCTACACTACCTAGCAACACTACCTAGTAATATCAACTTTTTGTACGTAAGTACCCGATACAGTAATTGCACCTTTTTTGAAGACTAACCAGCCGAGTCCATTCATTATTTAATACTTAGATTAATGTTAAACACAGGGGCTAACATGTGTTATACATTAAATCAACAGCTGTCACTGTAATGACTGATTCCCACCAGGACTGTGTTTAACAATTCCAAAGAAAACATACAAACTGATTAAAACATGAAAAGACATAATAACTACTTGTCGTAGGTCGCAGGATCGAATTCAGGTAGGCACTTTACATTCACCGCTGCTCAAAACGGTAAAGGAAAACATTGTGAGGAAACCGGCACGTCCTAGAAGTGAAAATTCGAAGACATGTGCCACCCACAGCCCGCGTGGTGTATCTGGCCGCTCCCTCCCATAGAAAAGTCTGTCCCAGCAGTGAGAAGGTTGTAAGTTATACTTAAAGTTAATAATGCTAATGTTAAAATAACGCTCACGTAGCAGGCCTGAAGAATGAAAAGCTTGAGCAGAACCTATATACACAACCTACATAAAACAAGATCAACCCCCGCCAAGCCCTGGCGCTAATAAATCTCCGTGTCAAAGTGTTGGCACCGTGCCTGCTCCGTGCCTGCTCCGTGCCTGCCCCGTGCCTGCTCCGTGCCTGCTCCGTGCCTGCTCCGTGCCTGCTCCGTGCCTGCTCCGTGCCTGCTCCGTGCCTGCTCCGTGCCTGCTCCGTGCCTGCTCCGTGCCTGCTCCGTGCCTGCTCCGTGCCTGCTCCGTGCCTGCTCCGTGCCTGCTCCGTGCCTGCTCCGTGCCTGCTCCGTGCCTGCTCCGTGCCTGCTCCGTGCCTGCTCCGTGCCTGCTCCGTGCCTGCTCCGTGCCTGCTCCGTGCCTGCTCCGTGCCTGCTCCGTGCCTGCTCCGTGCCGGCTGCAGGCACTTTTTGTAAGACTACGTAATCGTCTGCAGTGCGCGCCTTGTCTTAAACTGACCAACTTTCAGTTGAATAAAAACGAAGCTTTCATAATTAATTAGGTAGGTACATAATTACACTAATTAGGTATTCTATTAACTAGCGGTGGGTGTGTCCGTGCGTCATGAAAATGTCATGAAAGTGCGGTAAGTGTAAAACTAATATGGTTTGGGAAAGGCTTTTGTTCAGCACTGCTCAGTTCAATTCAAGATCAATTTGTTAAACTACGTTTTCTATAATCATGGAACTATCAAAATAAATCAATGGGGAAACACCCTTATTATGTGTTAATTGTAATAATAATCTCGAACACAACGAGCTTTGATCACTATTTGCTTAGTCTGTGTTTCTGTGATTATATGTTTTATTTATTAAGCTCCGAATCATGCAAATACTAAAAAACATAATTATTACAGAGCACAGACGTGCTAACTTGGATAGTTACCGTTTGGGAGCGTTGCTGAAAGAATTTGAAAGTAAAACGAGGAGTCTTACTCAGATGGTGATTTATTTACAGAATAAACAATTTAATTTCGATGGTAGTTTATTGTAGACTTAGTTCCTACAACATATTGTAGACTGAGTTCCTACAACATATTTCTTACGCTATTTTACTGATCGCTATTAATTCTTAACCTATGTCTGTCAACACTAACTGGCAGACTCTTCAAACGTCGTGGAGTGCCATGAGAAAGAAATAGTCTTACCATAATGGCGGCGACAGTACAAGAAGGCCCTCTTAACATAACCAACAATGAAGTATTGCTAACATACGGACAAGATGCATAACTAAAATTAAGTTTATCTAAGCACGCTTAACATATTTCGCATAGTTAAGGCGTATTCATACAGCTGCTTATAGATAATACACGATGCGTGTGATGACGCAGACTCAAGAATTATTTTGTCCCAACTTCAAATATTCTTAGTGATTTGTAAATTTTAATTTTTATCCTGGATGATGCTTCACAATACCTATGTGACTGTTTTAAGGTACCATGGTACGTGCACGCGTACACACAAATTCCTTTCCCTCATTGCGGACGCATGTGGCTTCTTCGAACAGACGCTTTCATTCAATATTTTGACAACACATAAGGTGCAAGAACCTTAGAGGTGCTTAATAAATGAATTCCTTGACTGCACCTACAGGTTGGCCTATAGTGCTAGGTATACCAGTATGTATAATGGTGGGACCTACGACGCGTACCTATAGTCCTATACTATTAAAAATGCGCGCTAAGCTAAGTGGGGTCAACCACAGCGACACTGCGTTAATTGTTTTGTTCGTGAGTGGCCGCATGCCGAGTTACACTTGGTATTTTAGGGCTGAATATTTTAATTGGTCACTTTTTCACTCACACGAAAAAGGGGAAAAAATCAACTAAATCAAAAGAGTAAGGACGGATTTTAATAACAATAAAATAATTAAATAAACAATCATTTATTTCAGAATCACTTTCATATTGGTTAGTAACACCGCCATTACTGTTTATGTGTCGATTGAGAATGTCACATCAACGCTGCGAGGCCCTAAAAAGCACGATTATTCGTTATTCACGATTATTCACGTTTTTTTGGTCAATTAGCAGCTGTTCTCTTATTTTGTTTTTAACTATCTTTGTTGTTTTGTACCTACATGAGTGATCTGTGGTCATTTTATAAGTTGCGAGTAGTTTAGACATAACTTTTAGGTTATCTCCAAATTTGTTTAATTACTTTAAAACTCGGATACTTGTGTGAAAATGAACACTTTTATTTAATAGTATATAAAGCGTAGTCTATAATAAATAAAGATTTATTGTGTTTCAACTTAAGACGGATTTCCATACATCGTTGGTCATGATCCATTCGACCCAAGTTTCATCAAGGCATATGAATCTATTAAGTATATTTTTCTTGCGGCGATACCACGATAAATGGCTACGCGCAGTTTCATAACGAAACTCCTTCTGATCCGTGTTCAGAGTGTGGGGCACCCACACTGCACTTTTATTGACCAGACATAAATCCTCCGTGAGTACTCTATGTATAGTGGAATGAGGAATGTTAAGTTGAGTGGAGAGATCACTGACACTGACCCTACGTGACTGACGAAGTGCTTCCTTGATTTTGTCCCTTGCTTCTAATCTAGTCGAAGATAATGATCGAGGTGCTCGCGGCTCATCTTCAGCTGTGGTTCTTCCTTGTTTGTACATTTCAAGCCATCGCTGTACGGTTCTTTTATTTAAGGCGTTACGACCAACACACTTTACCAGTAAGTCGTGCGCAACTCCTCCAGAGTAGTTGAGTAAAGCACAAAACTTTAGAAATATACGTTGCTCCACTACATTAATAGATTTTTTAAAATCTTCCATTTTAAATCAATACACGTCTTGACAATACAACACACCAAATTAAACTAACATGATTGTACAAGACAACACATGTATTAACTATTGCATACCATTGCGCAATACATAAATATTGGAAATAAAAAATATGACACTGGAAGTGGGATGACCTAATAGATCAGAATAAACAAGACTACTAGGAGAAGGAAAAAAATAAATAAATTAACTGTCATATCCACTCCTGGACGTTTCGTCATGTCGATGTGATTCTGTCAGTAGTACCGGAATCCTACTCATTAAAACTTAATTGATGGTACGATGAAAACTGCTCGTTCGAATCTGCCCGCTTTCCATTGTAATTCAGCTAGGAACAGAATGGTGGAAGGGTAGGACCGAAAACTTGGGTTGCTAAATCCTCAGGCGTATCCAGGCAACAAAAGGAAAGGTATTTACGGCTTCTTCAACGGGGGTCACGACTTGCCGATTTTTGTGGTGGACTGCCCTCAGTTCAAAAGAAACACCAACACATCACTCATGGTAAGATTAAAGGTTTTACAGAAAAATATTGTTTAAAGAACCGAAATAACATGCAGGATTTCTTAATATGTAGACGTAAAAAGCTGAACGATAATATTCAGCAATAGAAAGAATGTATAGAAAGTACGTCTCATATATAATATTATACCTAGATCCACTACTCCATGATCCCACGGTCGAATGACGCGGCCAATCAATACCTATTATAGGTCGTGCCTATACATTCCACTACTATGCATTCAATGAAACAAGTATCGGGAATGCATGATTTGTTTATGGTTCCAAATCCAATTTTTTTTTTGTTCCAAATTCAATTTTTTTTTTTTTTTTTTTGTTAGATTGTCACAACAGAACTGTTTTCCATTTTGGCGCGGAGTTTGAGTTACATCTGTTATTTAGATTAAATACAGTGCCGTTTTAGTTATATCATATCTAGAGTGTAGTACTAATTTCATAATGGACAAAAACATCGAACAGTTTGTCTTAAATATTGCATCGCCAATTGAATTTCGTGTTCGGAATCACTGAAAATGTTACAGAAGGCTTACGGTGAATCGATTTTATGAAAAACACGTGCTTATGAGCGGTGCAAAGCGTTCAAAAGCGGTTTTCAGTTCTTGACTCACAAGACTTATCGTACAACGCGTACTATCAGTACCCTTTAAGTGTTTCATTATAGTGCACCGTTTATTACACGTGCATAATCTTAAGAAAATATAGAGAAAGTCAAGTTGCTGCCGACATTATTAGTTTGCTTGATCTAATAAATCTTTATTTACGTAATGATTGCTAAGTTTATTTACACACACTTACAATATTGTAAAATACAAAATATTTTTTGCGCTTATCGCTAGAAATACAGCGTAGAGTATTGAAACGGTAGCGGCGGTGGTTGGTAGCTAATATGTAATAGGAAAATGTTTTTACGAGACTGTCCCTAAATTTTTGAGGAATCTTTAACTGCATTCACAAATTATGGAAAAATGGTACAGTGACAATGATGTTTTACGAGTAGTGGTCGGCATCTATCAGCATTTCAGTACTTCACACTCATATTATTTACATTCTTCCTAGCATTATGCACCATCTTTCATACAATTAAAGATGGATGAAGTGTGTCCTTTCCTCTTTCTTTTATAATAATACTAACACCACACTACGCAACTAAACAAAAACTAGGCCATACATACAACGTGTAACGTTAAATGCGCAAAACATCTTAAGGGGTCATTGTACTCATCATTATGAACAACTTTTACTGTGGGACCAAACCTGAAATCGCGAAAAAAAAATCAGCTGTTCCCTACATTTATTTTCGCATAACTCGTCAAAATGTAGGGAACAGCTGATTTTTTTTTCGCGATTTCCGGTTTGGTCCCATAGTAAAAGTTGTTCATAATGATGAGTACAATGACCCCTTAAGAGGTTTTGCGCATTTAACGTTACACGTTGAAAATATAAATATTTTACTATTTTATTAATAGGTAGTATCAACAGTCAGAGAAATTAATGGTTTATCAAATTGACACACTACGTCAATTTGTCGTGTTATAGCCATTTCATCCAACTGTCAAAGAAAGACAATTGTGATTCGAGCTTACGGCCACTTTAAGTTGGTAGTCAATTAGCTAAACAATTAATTTCCCTGACTTTACAAGTATCGCGACCTGCAATAGAACTATCGTATTCATTTTGTTGACAGAGGCGTGAAGGTCGATGTCAGGTTACATCTTAGACTACGCAGCTGTTAGTAACATGTCTGTAGGTTCCGGCAGACACTAGACATAAGTACACAATAATATGTGCCCCTGAAACACAGCTGAATATTGAACACGATGACGTCACGGAGTCGTTTCTTTGATGTTCGCGATTTTTTGGCAACGAACACATTATTTACGTATTATTTTTTGTCCAACAATCACTCACCCAACTCATGAGACTAAAAAAATCTGCGTTTCTAGTACTAAACGTAGACATTACTATGAAACCCTCCAATTCGATTAAATATCCTGCAATTGGAGCTGTTTCATCTCCTGGGCTCTTGTTCGCCAGTCTAATACTCGGATCATCGCCGGTGGTGGTCTAGTCAGTTCTCAAAAAGTAAACATCCACATGTTTACGGGCTGATTTAGTTAAAGGAAATTGTAATTGTGAATTGTGGTGCTAGAGATCATTAAATTGATATTTATTTTTGTAAGCAGGTTTGTACAAACACTTTTACACTTCAAATAGGTATATATTTTTTCAATATTCTTAGCAGAAACACCGAAAGAAACTCAGAGGTCTTGCAGCTCAACTCAGAACTTAAGTAGCTCAACAATCCGACTAACAATACCAAAGAAAAGACATGGTGGGTAGACCTCATAAAGTACTGAAACTGCCAATTCAAAAAAAAATCCCAATCAACTTGAACCTTATTTATAGCTTTAGCGGTAAAGTTGAGAATCCATTAAAGAAATTTGACAGATTGTAGTACTCGTAGCTTGATGTGCTGGCGACTGTACCTAAAAACATAAATACATTGTCAAGGACGGCATGGTTGACATCTCATGTTCTGGACTAAGGGTGGCAACATCTTTGTTCGCAAAGAAATAGGAGCTCAACAAATCCTGGTCAGATCAGAGCGCAATCTAAAAGACTTAAGTGATAATCCAGAAAAATCAGTGACTTATTGTTTCAGTGAACAGCCGGTCGATTCTGTAAAAATCTCACCGTGAAATCATAAGTGAAGTGAGCACTTGATAGTGTTTATCCCTAGCGAATGACAGCTCATTCCACGCTCACTTCACCCAAGCTTTCACGGTGAGATGGTTACAGAATCGCACGGCAGGTTTTTGTTTTTGTTGTCACTTTGCCAGTATCCATGCTTAGATCGTTCTGCATTATGGATGTACTACTCGTACTATTGTTATGCATTCCACTTATTTACCTCTATATAAGTTTTCTTTTCTACACATACATTTTACACATCACTAAATACAATTCGACTTACTGTGCCGTCTTCCTGCAAGTGCAAAAGTAATTCTAATTAGCAATATACAAAACAACTAATTATATCATTAGCAATATCATTAGCAATATACACAACAACTAATTATCTCTATAACTCACATTTCGTATCAAATATACAAAATCAAAATGATGGGATTGTGATTTTCTCTAAGCATAATAAATGGAAGGAAGCAAAGGTCGTCCCCATCCATAAATCCGAAAATGTGGACTTAATTTCCAACTATAGACCCATTTCAATATTATCAACCCTAAGTAAAGTCTTTGAGTCTATGATCTGCCCTCACATTCAAAATCATCTTAAATTGTATTTAAGTGAGGGACAACATGGCTTCGTAGAGTCTCGATCCACAAATACCAATCTTACACTTTTTACTGAGTTATTGACGGCAGCAATAGATTCAGGCCATCAAGCTAATGTCATTTATACAGATTTCAGCAAAGCGTTCGATCGGGTCTCGCATAACATTCTCATTGACAAATTAAGAACTTATGGTATCGCTGGACCTTTACTCTCATGGTTGAGTTCGTACCTTGAGAACAGAACTTTCTTTGTAGTAGTCAATGGCTTTCGATCAACCGTCAGACACATATCCTCCGGTGTGCCACAAGGGTCTCATTTGGGGCCAGTTCTATTTAACTTTTTTGTCAATGATATTCCGAACTGCTTTCGCCACTGTAAAATATTTATGTTTGCCGATGACTTAAAATTCGTCAAAATAGTAAAATCTAAGCATGACGCCTCTGAATTACAAAGCGATTTGGATGAATTAGTAATATGGTGCCAAATAAACCAGATGCTCCTAAATTCTAACAAATGTTACCATATAAAATTTACTAGGAAACATCATCTTATCGACCAGGATTATTATATTGGTGGAGAAAAAATAAAGGAATTAGATACAATAAAGGACCTTGGCGTCATATTTGATCAGAAATTAACTTTTGTTCCTCACATAGATAATATAGTGAAAAAGTCTTCCAAAATGCTAGGTTTTGTTATCAGAAACACAAAACAATTTAAAGACTGTATTTATAACTGTTTGAGTCGAAGCATGTTAGAGTATTGTAGCGTGGTCTGGCGGCCACACTTTGCTACTCACTCATTGCGTCTTGAGCGTGTACAAAAACGATTTCTGGGGCACCTGACCTATGCTAGTGGTTTGTCCAAGAAAATACGGTCATACAGAGATAGACTCAAACATTTTAATATGGTTTCTCTCGACAAACGTCGACGACTGAATGACGCGATGTTTGTGTGTAAAGTTATGGCCCATAAATATGACTGTCCGCAAATATTAAATAACTTTAGCTTCCGTGCCCCCTCCAGAATTCCTCGCAATCCTATAACACCACTCTGCCCCCCGCAGAGAAGAACGGTTCTGGGTGCTAACTCTCCCTACGCGAGGTTTTGCAGGGTTGTGAATGATTGCAGTGATCGGATCGACCTCCATTTTGACAGCTTAGGCAAATTGAAAGCCAGTTTTTATAAGTATCTTCCCGAGCATTGAGTTTCTCAGCCCTGCAATATCTCACTGGGTGGGTGAATTTAGGCTATGTATAACTTATTTTTTGTACTACCTAGTTTTTGTCTAGTTTAGTCTTTTTTTATTGTGTTTTAAATTGTTTGTTTTAATTCAGTTTAACTAATTTACTAAGTTCTAATCAGTGCAACTTACACACACACACTCACACACACACAAACACGCGCGCGCACGCACACACACACACACACACACACACACACACACACACACACACACCCACCCACACACACACATAGTCTTTTATGTCTATTTTTGTTAGTGATAACGATTTTTGTGCATGCAGAGTTTACCTATAAGTGATTGTTACACTTTATTCCGATTTGTTGATTCAGTTTAACCTTCAAGCGGGCGCGCGGACATTTGTAACGCCAGCGGTCGCGCGTAACCTAAAAGACCTATAGGATATTTCAGGGATTTAAAACACTAATTATTTAATATTTTTTGTATTTATCACATTATCATTATGTTAGGACATAAACAAAATTATAAAATCAAAATAATATTCTAATTTTCTTTGGATTTGTAAGCAATTTGGCATCATAAATGTATCGAGAATCGATCGCATCGCGGTCGATTCGACGCCGCGCGCCCGCTTGAAGGTTAAATAGCTTATGATAGTGTATACAATTGTTGGTGAACCAAATAAATAAATAAAAAAAAATAAAAAATAACCAGACATTTCATACGCCAATTTTTCTGCGAGATTGATATAGATGATAGCATTTGCCGACTTTACTATTTCTTGAGGATACAAAATTGCCCAATAAACCACCAAAAACTATAAATTCAGGAGTGGACTACGATAAGCTGGTTCAGGAAGTTGTAGATACGGACTAAACTGATCGGTGTTATCCAGGGCTTAACAAAGAAATATACATACGAGGTACCTAGAAAAGATTAAAAAATATTAAGCCATGGATTACACCAGGTCTGCTGCATTGCATTCGTCATCGTGATGAGCACTAAAAAGTCACCAGATAACGATATCCTAAGAATTACCTACAACCGTTACCGAAACCATTGTAACATTCTATTACGGAATCTAAGAACCCAGTTTGACAAGCGTGAGTTGGAAAAAGGTAAAACTAATATTAAGACACTATGGAATAAAGAATCTCGTGAAAGCTGAGAAAGATAAAAAAATCAAGTATCTTGACTTAGCACACGAGGTTGTCGACATGTGGGGCGTAGACTCTGCAATCATTATACCGATAATCGTTGCAGTACATGGTCTCATAGCGGCGAGCTTCGACCAATACCTCAGGAGTCTCATTGTGCGGCGGGGTCAAGGGCTTGATTCAGAAAGCAGTACTCCTGGACACGGCGCGCAGAGTGAGGAGCTTCCTCTTTGTAGCCCTGACCACCGGCAGCTTGGACCCTATTCCTAATGCCGATGGGCCACTATTTTAAAATGTTTTTTAAACATGCTTTTTATAAAAATATTTAAAAATTTAATAAGTATATCTATGTAATTGTAATAAAGGATATAATACTTTACAAAGTAAATAATGATTCATGTCGGATAAGTTGACAACCGATCATTTTGCCACAATCACCACGCTTAGTAGACGAATTAGTGATCGCTGAATGTTATCAGTATACACCAGGGCGCTGCTGCGCATCCTCTAGACATAGTGGCTATATAATACAAGGCTCGCGGACGGAGTGCTCTATTCTTTGCGATGCGCCAATTTCCGACCCTCCTTGTGTATCATGTTATCATTTAATTAGGTTAAGAGGACTTTATGCTTTGTTATCTCTGGGGAACTGTGTCATAAACACGACAGCATTCTAGTACTCGTAGAACATTCGCGATGAACCTGCGATTACTTGCAATGACACTGTAGAACGAAGGGGCTTGCTACAAAAGCAGTCAACAAAAGAGTGAGCAGTATACATGGGCACTTATGAATCGTCAGAAGCTAGTTACATAGTTCCAATTAATCGTTCCCTATAGAGAAGAGCCGGCAAAATACTCCACGGTGCATTATACTTGTATACTATGTATGTATAAGCAGCCAAGAGCCGTGAAGAAAGAGGAACGTCACTTCGTAGAATTATTAGCTATAGGTATAGCTAATAATTCCTACCTCTCATACTTACCAACTAAAATTCATTCTAAACTGAATAAAATGTAATGCCTTCTTTAGTTTTAAATTACTAGCTTTTCGATTGGTCAGGTACTTCTGTTTATGGTATTATATGAAGTGAATCTTCTGCTCACTACTATTTTCAGTGGCGCTTCAGAACAGGATTGCAAGACTAGCCAAGTAATTTATAGACAGGTTGTTAGGTCGTTCTGTTCCGGTACGCATGTTACTTTGATATAAACTGTTACAAATATTGCGATAGTGCGTATACTGGCGAACGATACCTAGTTGTATTGCCATTGTAACGATACGCTCTGTATTTCTCTAATTTACAGATTAATAAGATTTGCTGCTTATTATGATGATTACATTTGTATTATAGCTTACACGATTGCGATTTCTAAATGTGTAAAAAGAGCTAGAGAGCCCTGAAGCATGTTAATGATTAAACGATCCCCATTCGCTCAGGATTTTGCTGTTTGCCATTACAAGCTGCCTACAAAAGATAACTGATTTCAGGCCCTCGGCCTCGCGAAGAACAGGCAGTAATGTTCCTGTTACTTGATCAACATGTCATTGTAATATTATCAGGGCAATTAGAATGACCTATACCAAATTAAAACAACGAAAAAAAAATGGGTCAGTCAATTGATTATTTATGTGCGTAGGCGGGCAATCATTAAATGAATGCTGATTGATAAAAAAATATTGTTTGTAGAGTCGCATACAAATTCATCGCTGATTTTGACAGATTTTTTTTTGACATTAAAAATTAAACTGCTCTGCAAATGCAATCTTAAAATGTAAACTAGTGTAACACACTCTCAGCTCTATAAGAGCTCAAACAGAAACGTTTCTGTGTACCCATCTTTACTGCGAATAAAAAATACAACTTAAGATTACATTAGAAACCACAGCAAGTGAAAACAAGGAACAGCCGCTTGCAACACACAGGAACCTTCCAACTAGAACGTCCGAGCTACGTCCGCACGTCGTCAGCTGACTATCAGCGGCTGCCGACTGAGGCCACTGCAGATAGTTTCCCTACATCCCCGGTGTCGAAAGTGCAGGATGAATGCGCCTGCGCATCGCTAACTGCACTTCCACTCAGGATTGGCCAACGAAGCTGGCTGTACGTTGTTTTTACAAGTGGCTTGAACATGAAGCTGAGTTTTTTGAGGTGGGTTCCGAGTTTTATAACAGTGTTTTGTAGTGTGTGTTTGATGATTTGTGAGTTTGTGCGTGGTAGATTACGACCCATTCCCCCTCACGGAGAGGAGGCCTGTGTCCCGGCAGTGGGAACATTATAGGCTGATTATGATGTGTGGTGCTGTTGTTTTGTTCCGCGCATGTCGGGAAGGTTATGGCACCCTGATTATTGCCAGGTGGCCTACAGGTTTGGTCAATATTTTATAAAATTGGCACTCGTGAAATCGTTATCTCGTTATCATTTTTGTGGTGTAACAAAGTGCAGGGAAAATCCGTTTGAAGGCCGTTAAAAAGATTACAGTCTTGTACATATAGAAATAGATCACAGTCAGTATTTAGTTACAGTGAAAAGTAAGCTTTCACGATGTACACATTCGAAGAAAACGGCTGTCTACCGCGGTCAACGCTGAAAGGTTTCTTTGACCTAAGAAATTGTTTAGTTTATAAATGTAAAATCCTTGGTTTTGTATCTTTTTTATATTACTATACCAATATTCCCCGGAGTCTGAATGTGTGGCCGGCTGATGACAATAGGCGCGCCCCTTAAATACATAACTGGCGAAACATGGGTCTACTCGTACTTCAGGTGCACCTGGGCATAACTTCCGGGATTACAGGCGTTATGTGTGTATTATAACAATATTGCAAGAACTGTCATACTTAGATAACAATAATGGCAATGTTAACACAATATTAATGATGTTGCATGTAGTCGTCTATGAGGTGATCATTATTTTGCGGAGTTTAGATGAACTGTCATCTCATTGCATTACTGATATTCAACCTTATCCGGTAAGATTTTCAGCCAAATCCAACTGAGCCTTAGTCTGCTGATTAAATGATAAATGATTTATTTTCTGTAAGTAGGTTTGTACAAACACTTTTACATGTCAATCATATTTTTTTTAAACTAGATGAGATCGGCGTTTCCTATCTGACTACTCTGAGAAGAAAGGCCGAAACAAACTCAGAGTTCACAGTCTCTTTTAAAGTCCAGACATAATCTTGGTCAGATCATGTGAAGACCATGTAGATTGGTGTCTGAAATGGTCTTTTGAGTAAAGAACCACACAGATTGAGCGGACCTGTCCAGTCCGTGCACGCATTTGTCAAAAATCGTGCAGCTCAACTCAGAACTTGAAGAGCCTTAAGATTCGACGAACAATACCAATGAAAGGACATTTGGGTAGGCCGCATAAATTACTCAAACTGCCAGATCATGATTAAAACTAACTAAGAAGGAAAACAGAAAAAAGAAATGACCCACATAGTCTTCACACTCACAGTAATAATAATATATTAGATATTCAAGAGAAAACCACTTCCTCGTTCCACTTTTAAAATGCTGGAAACTTAGCAATTAGATTTCTATTCGATTCGTAAAACAGTTGCCTAATACAAGTTTAATGATAAGCGGAACTGATGTAGTTTAAAGCATTTCAAGTAACTTCGACTGTATTACCTGGAGTTTAACATTTGAGGTCAGTTCTCACTTACACGCTCGATACATCCGATCTTACGAAAAACAACAATGAATAATTAATCATTACCTAGGATCATAATTGATCATAGTTTAGGACCAAGTGAAGCTACCTACAAAACCTACCTTTTTATGATAATGATGATTTCCTCCACGACTAATTGGTCGTCGAACAGACTGCAAGTCGATGCAGTCTGTAAGCCTGTAACATATCTTTATCTAACACACAACAGCAGGCGTTTTCCGCATAGGTACGAGTACTTATTAGCGATCCTACATCGTTAAAGCCTTATCTACACATATATTATGAAGAGGTATTTGTGGGTGTGTATGTAGGGGGTAATGTTCGGAACTACTGATCCGATTCCGAAAATTACTTCATTAATGGGGAGCTACAGTATTGCCGAGTGTGATAGGATAAATTTTATATTAAAACAAGATAATTTACATAGAAGTAATCCTATGTTAACAAAGAGTAAGGACTTCTTCACTGCAAAGCATTCTTCATTCCTATTCACAGTAATGTATTTCCGACTTACGTGCTACTGCTGGTAGCGTCTACCGATGCTGACCTGTTCTCCAAGGCGACGAGGACTAAGGCCGATGAGAGGGATCTGAGAAACAGCGTGTTTGACTTCATCATCATCGGAGGGGGCACGGCAGGGTGCGTGCTGGCGAACAGACTGTCTGCTGTCTCTGATTGGAAGGTAACGCCCTGGTTCTTATATTTGACAGGCTCCCCCTATTTTCTACCGAACCTGATGGTAACGGATGACATGGGCGATGGTCCTCGCTTGAATTGAAGTACAGTCAAACCAGAAACTTACTGCGATCTTCATCCGTCTGTAACGTTGTAACGTTCCGTTTCTTTTTTAAATCAGTAGGTTTTTAAAGGATATAAAGAAACTATGTAAATATTAGATAAGGCTTCCTGTACCTAAGCATATTACTTTTTTGTATAAAAAAACCATTTCGCCAACGATCAATATTCAACGCAATGCGCGTGACCTTCGCGTCACTCAAATGTATTGGAAAGTCTTATGGAATTGCATAGTGGTTACTTAATCTATAATTTTGTACTCATGGAAATTAAAAATTGGCGAGTAGGTAAATGTATGGTTGTAACTATTCTATGTATAGTGTGAGTCTTTATAATGTGCACATATCGAACTCAGGGAATCTAAGCTTAATTTTATCAACGGAAAAAAATATTTTAAAAAATCAATTTTTAATTTGTATTTTTTTATGGAATTTTTAAAAAGGGTCTCACCGGGTTTCTCTATGAAATCTGCACTGGCGGATTTTTTTGACATTAGTGCCTTTCTTAAGTTGCTAGTTGCTGAAAATAATTTTAGGCCAATTTTGAATGGATGGGTAATACAAAATCGATGGCCCAACATATGGATAAACCAATTTGATCACCAATCTGAATATTGTGAAATACTCCGTCTACTCTATGTCCTTTTCTAGTTTTTTCGTGACATAATGTTTCATCTGTATTTTAGCAGTAAAATGATAAAACTTACTAAAAAGGGGACTAGGTATACAATTTTGTCCTAAAGTTGACATTAAGCACCCCCCATTCCAGGTTCTATTACTAGAAGCAGGCGTCGACGAGAACATAGACTATGACATCCCAGGAGTTCCCACGAGAGAGTACCGCCCCATCCTCTGGAACTACAGAACTGAACGGAACGGCTACTCCTGCCTCTCCAGACCTGGGGGCAGCTGCCAGGTGAAAACCGGCAAGGTGCTGGGTGGATCTAGCGTGACCAATGACATGAAGTACACCAGGGGATCCAAGGTGGACTATGATGGGTGGCACAGCACGGGAGCTCTCGGCTCACTGGACTGGAAGTTCGATGGTGTTATAGAACATTTTAAAAGCGTTGAGGATAACGGTGAGTTTCGATGGTGGCAGATGCAAATTAGTCATACATGATACATGGTCTGCTTGCGCCCTATGTGCGACAGACATACCTTTATTTTAAATACCAAACTAGAGCTTTATTCTTCGAAATATTGCAAATGACTGTGTTTTTATCTTCTATTTATATAAAATGGTAAACTGACTGACTGACTGGGTGATATATCAACACACAGCCCAAACCAGTGGTCCTAGAGACATGAAACTTAGAGGGTGTATTCTTTGTGAAAATTAAGTATCCGCTAAGAAATAATTTTTGGGAATTCCACCCTTAAAGGGGGTAAAATAGGGGATGGAAATTTATATGAAAGTCCGTCAGTTTTGAAGGTAGGATCTTCAAATTTTGTGTTTAGGCTGACTATTAAAAATTAATTTATACGTGTCTCAGCGTTTTTGATAATTCCACTTCCGAAGGCTTAAAAAGGAGGGTGAAGTTGTTTATGGAAGTCCTTAATTTTCGAAGTAAAAAATCACTAATATCCTACACTTCACTAATATACTATCTAGGCTTATGGTTGGAAGCTAAAGCAACGGTGACTTTAGAATGTCTTAATTGCATCAAACGAAATTCGGTAGATAACACTTAATAAGGTATTCGCCTGTAGTGGACACGGTCGAACCTCAGAAATTATCAGCTGAAATTCATGAAAAGTATCGTCGCATAATTATGTGTGTAGAAAGTAAAGAATCGATTCATTTTTGTTTTTGCAGTCGTAAATTTATTGTTACAGCTGATAAACATAAAATAGAAGGTTCATAATATTATCAAAAGTATTCAGGTTAAATGGTAGGTACTTTCTTATGTTGTATTAAATAAATACGTCGTTTTCCTTCCAGTGTGAGACTAAATAGCTTACTAATTAACTATATATTTATGGTTGATTACCTATTTGAATGGTCGTCGAGGTTTACCCTCTAGTATTGTATCTACCAATTGTAGGTTAACGTGTTTTTCCGTAAAACAGGTTCTAATGGTCGGCAATAAGTATTTGGAATCGCTTTATTTTATTAGGACTTTGGGTGCCTGTCAACAAAAAACTGTATTAAAATTTCGGAATTCGTCAATCCAATTAAAATATGATATATTCATTTATTAGTCCTCCTACTGGAACGCCATGGAGCAAGTATACCAACGGAGCAAAATACCACTTCACGGGCCGCTTTCCATCCACTTGTGCGCGGAGGACGTCGGACGGGCGGCGGTGGATCACGCGCGCTCTCACAGCGTCAACTTCATAGTTACATTACTCTATTCAAATCGCGCACATTCTTTGCACATTTTTCTTTATTTTTTTTCTTATAAATTCAAATTGGACTCAGAACCAGCACTTTATGAACGTCCAAATTACGTAAGACTAGAAAGATCCGTCCCCCGTAACGCCCACCCTTCAGCAGCTCCTAGTGTTTTAGCTGGGAAGAAGTGGCGCAACAAACTCTCCAGCAGCACATCCGTCTTTTAAGTTAGAAGAACTTGATCGTATACAAAAGTATGCAAAGTATTAATTATTATTACAAAACAAAGATATAGAAATCAAATTAAATTATTTGCCACGTGTCAGCTAGGTTAGGACAAATCAATACAACAAAAACATTGAAAACTAAATTCAACACTAAAAATATTTTTAATGAAGTAGGTATATTGAAAGTAAACTTTATTCTAATTTGGGTATGTACTAGAGTTACTAACAATGAGTTATATTCATATTAGTAGGTATCATCATCACTACATAGTATAAAACAAAGTCGCTTCCGTCTGTCTGTCCCTATATATGCTTAGATCTATAAAACTACGTAACGGATTTTGATGCGGTTTTTTTTCAATAGATAGAGTGATTCAAGAGGAAGGCTTGTATCTATAATACATGCATAATAAAGTAGAGAAACACTGATAATTTTAGAGGTTTGTAATGTGATGTCGTAAATAAACACATTTTTTTGCGCTTACATTGTAAACGCTGGCTGAACCCGTCGAGATAGATCAAAATAATGTACTACAGTATTGTACACTTTAAAAAGGTCTACAAAAAAGTCCGCGATGGTATATGTCTATCTCTTAGGGATAACCCACAATAACCGTTTTTTATCCTATACTTTTTACGAGAAATAGTGGCTCTAAAATTATCAGTTTCTCTATTGCACCCGTGCGAAGCCGGGGCGGGTCGCTAGTTATTATATATGCAGAAATACTTATATTTTATTTCAAGTTTTGGCACTACGATGTATATTATGTTGTGGTTTACATTGTCATTTCGGTAATACAATCCCACAGAACCATATTCCTGTAATCTTACTAAAGTTTTAACTTCAAGGTGACTACGACGTGCTCATGAACTCCCACTACCACTCCCGAGGGGGGGAGATGCACGTTCAGCGCTTCAAACACGCTGACAGGTACATGGAGATCTTCACCGCTGGCTTCACAGAAATGGGCCTTCGGACCCTAGACATAAACACCAACATACAGGAAGCAGTAGTCAACAACCAATTCGCGATATCCAATAATACAAGGCTGAGCACCAACAGCGCCTTCCTCAAACCAGTGAGACACAGAAAAAATCTTCAAGTGGTAACAGGAGCATACGTGACGAGAATAGTCATTGATAAACAAGAAAGAAATGTAGATGGCGTCATTTATGAAGTGGAGAAAGGTAAAGAACGACCGGCGTATGCTAAAAGAGAAATCATTTTAGCGGCAGGCGCTATCAATAATGTCAGGCTGCTACATCTGTCCGGTATTGGCCCCAAAGCTGATGTAAAGAAACATAATATTACATCGATAGTCGATCTCCCGGTAGGACATAACTATCAAGATCAAGTGACCATTGGTGGTCTTGCATTCGTGCTAAACGACGTCCCGTTCGTCACTGAAGCCGAAGTAATTAACGATTTTAAAACTTGGTTCCAAAACCGCAGCGGACCGCTAGCTTCTAGAGGCATCGCCCAAGTGTCAGCCTTCATACAACTTTACGAGAACTTCAACGCTCCCGATGTGGAGCTCGCTTTAGAAGGTAATTTTATTAGAAGCGATAAATTTATGCTGACTAACGTAACTGTGCATGCGGCAGAGGAGACGAACCTGCCCTTGCCGTACTATAATTTAGTTAATATCAATCCTATATTACTGAGACCTAAAAGCAGAGGAAAGGTTATGCTTAATAAAAGGAACCCCAAATATGGTCGACCGATAGTCCAAGCGAACTTCCTCAAGGAATCCGAAGATTTAGATACTCTTGTCGATAGTATTGACATAGCGCTTCAATTACTTGACACGAAAGAATTCAAGAAAACTGATATAAAGTTTGCACCGTTAGACCTGTTCCCTTGCGATAGATTAAGCAACAGAGATCAATGGAATTGTATTGCTAGACATTACACTAAAGCTATGAGTAATCCTGTAGGAACCTGTAGAATGGGCGAAAACAGTACTAATTCTGTTGTTGATTACCAACTGCGGGTGCATGGGATCGAAGGACTAAGAATTATAGACGCTTCGGTAATGCCTTCACATGCTAGAGGCGGAACATTTGCTCCCACAATGATGATTGCAGAGAAAGGGGCTAAGATGATCATAAAAGACTGGAAAGAAAATAATGGTCATTATTATAATAGGCGGTGACAAAAATTAGGTTTAAGTAAATAAAATATTGTATTAATACCAAGTCGTTTTTATTATATCACTAGCTTTTTCAGCTATCATTATAACAGGAGCCGCGGTGGAGCCGCGTGTTATTTTCGGCATGATCGACGCATCGACGACTCTCAAACTGTTAACTCCAAACACTTTTAAGTTCGTATCTACAACTGAATCAGGATCTTTGGACGTGCCCATCTTGCATGTCCCCGCGTAATTGTGCAGAGGAGTTGAGAAATGTTTGATGATACATAACCAAAAATCTTCAGATACACGCTCATGGTCTTTACAGTCATTGTTCAGTATATTGCGGGGATCAAACACAAACTCTGCACTCTTGAAAACGTCTGTATCAAATAGTTTTACGATTTCTTGGATTCCTTCCAGTAATTTCTTCTCATCAGATGGGTCTTTAAGAAAATTGGGGTAAACCAATGGTTTTCCAAACACCGGATCTGTAGCATTCAAGAACACTTGACCACGGCTTTTAGGAGTCAACAACGATACACACATTTCAATTTTGTCGTAATACATGTTTGAGTCGTGACCTTTAAATCTTACCTCAATGTCAGGAGTTCCTAAAATATCAGAAATTGTGGTTTCTAAGAATGCTACAACTTGAAAGTTTGCTGATAAAGGTCCGATTCCTTTAGAGTAATACGTTGTAATATCTTTTAGTTTCTCAGGGAACTTCGATGTTGTTGATGTTTTCGTCAGTTTTATAACAGGTAAACAAACTGACACATGATCGTGAAAGTTTCCGCCTACTGGTAAATCATAGATCACTTTAAGATCTAAATATTCTAAATACTCCTTAGGTCCTATTCCAGATTGCATCAGTAACTTGGGACTGTTTATCGCTCCGGCACATAATATAATTTCCTTCGTAGCTCTCACTTTGACTCTTGTACCATTTTTGATATATTCTACACCGAGAGCAGTTATTGTCTCTCTGTTGTCGCTAAAGAATATTTTAGTAACTAAAGCTTCTGACAGTATTTCTAGATTAGATCTTAATTTCCTAATAGGTTCAATGAAGGCTGTGAATGCACTAACTCTTTCACCGAAGTACGACATCGTCTGTATCCTCATGAACCCTAACTGATGTCTACCGTTTACATCTGTGTAGTTGTATCCTATTTCATTTAACGCACTCAATAGAACATCCACGTTATCATCGACGTAAGGATATCGGCCTACATCGAGCGGACCCTGTGTTGAATGAAAAAACTTGTTTTTTGATATATCCTTGTCGTAGTTTCCTTCTGAATATTTGAAATAAGGCAGTACCTCGCTGTAAGCCCAACCCTCGTTCCCGTTGATGGCCCACTCGTCGTAGTCAGCTGGGCTTCCTCTCATATATGCCATGTCGTTGATAGACGAGGTGCCTCCCAGCACTCGGCCCTGGACTACCTCGCAGCCTCTATCAGCTCGATTCTGACAAAACCTGTAATGTGATACAACTATATGATTGATAAAAACTACAGTTACTTTATCAGGATCTGTCGACAGATTGATTTTTAGGAACTCGGTCTGAAAAACTTAATAATAAGTAAAATAATATTATTAACCACTACGAGAGTCAAACAAACACGATCCCTACTGTTAAATAAGTTTGACTTAACTAGGTAGTACTCGTATACTAGTACTTTAAAAGCCAATCTCTTGACAGATCCCGAACCCTAGACCGTGGACTGAATCTCACCCATTTTTCGGCCTCATGGAGTACTGCCAGTCTATGTTAGAACCCTTGAACTCGCTCGTGAGTCCTGGAATCAGCGCCATCTTAGGTTCTTCAGGACCTGCTTCAATCATCAGCACCTACAATCAAGATGAGTATTACATAAAGTGACTGTTTTATGGACAGATCGACGATAAGAATTTTGAATGGATTAAACAATACTAACTTAGTCTTTTATAAATGATTATCTAGACTTAGAAATCCACAAGTCTGGTACACATACTCGTATATTTGGCAAGTTAAATACTGATTAATCACAAGATCAATTTCAACTATGGTGCCTACAAGAAAAATCGTACTTACACATTTCACACATTGGACTGGTAAACATTGTTAAGAATACAGGAAGGAGGAGTGTCTTATTAAATGAATAAAATATCAATTCCTTACCTTCCATTTGTTGTTCTCCGATAGTCTGCTAGCGAGCACACAGCCGGCCGTCCCTCCACCCACCACGATGAAATCATATTCACTATCGAAATCTACGCCGTCGTTCTTCTTCTCTTCGGAAAACCTATCAAAGTGACTAAACTGTTTGTAGGGACCCTTTCCTTCCTCCGTTGTCTGCTTCAATATGTTCCTTTTGTTTTTGCCGAAGTAGTCAGGCTCAGGACCTATGTGGCCATACAGAGTGTGCACCAGGGATATCAGGAGGATAGCCGTCGGGGCGCACTCGATGCGTCCGTCACATATCTTGCATAATTCATCAGTAGCGTTAGCACTCATTGCACCCTCATATTCTGCTGGGTTGCGGGCTATCAAATCGGAGGAAACCGGCGCATTATCTAATATGAAGGTCGCAGGTACTTCGATAGGAATTTTGAACCGTTGTGGTTTGACAGGTTGAAAATATTTTACAGCCCGCTGTGAGGATCAATTCCATTAGTATATTCATATGTCTCTAGCGTTAGACACGCTAGAGACATATGTCACGTTTTACTTCTTTTTTTATTTTAATTTCGATGTTGCCAACTTTTAATTCTTCAAATTCTCTGTTAACTTTGTACTATGAGTACTATCACTGCTGTAAATTATGTTATTTATTACTATTTCTTCATTAAAAACAATAGTTATTAGTTGTTGGTTATCAACAGTAGGTTTATTATTGCTTTTCACTTTATTAGCACATTTGGAACTATTGACGCAATGTGTGACAGTAGCGAGGTATGCACAATGCGTCAGTAAGTAAGGCGACTGCCCGCGGCCGCGGCTACGTCGCGCTGTCGCCGACTCTAAGAATTTGTTGTTTACATCATTTGTTTTGCTTGTTTACCATTTAGCCATTGTTTTGAGTTCCAAGAGAAATATTTTTTACTTATAAAGTTCTTTTCATGTCGGTCGATACTGTGACAATAAGTACATACAAAGAAACACGACATGTCGGAAAATAATAATGTGCTGAATACTGGAAGAGTCATATAACGTTCTGAAATTGTAATTACATGTTTATAGTACGAGAGCCCACGACCAAAACCATGTCGCATCGTTTTACGGCCGAAACCGTATAAAATCATTAGCTTAGTTAGATGATTCTGAACCCGATTCGGTGGGCAGGACCGGTCAGAAACGCCGCAGTGTTATGGGGGACCATTTCTGATATGTCAAAGAAAATAGGTAGACGGTTTTATCATAATAAAAATATACAAAGGTTTAGGTTTAATATACAAAGGGTTAGTACAAAGGTTGGCCAAAGAATTAGCATTGCTACTCTACGTGGCTCTACGTCGCGATGCTGCCAGTTGTCTGGCCACGTTTCCGGACGACAGCGATGCGGACGAGAACTTCGACGCCTGTGTCATTTTGTTTTTGTATTTATATTGGATATTTTTTTTACAGTCTCCAAATTTTTACAGGATGTTCTACCTATGAATATGAACAACTTTCACTATGGGACCAACTCTGAAATCACGAAAAAAAATCAGCTGTTTAATACAAAAGTTCAATACCTACTTGACTGAAATGTATGAAACAGCGGATTTTTTTTTCGCTCTCAGAGTTTATCCCATAGTAAAAGTTGTTCATATTTATGGGCAAAACACCCTGTAAAAATTTGGAGATGGTAAAAAAAAATCTTCCTGTATGTATAGTTAGTTAGTCATTTAATTTAGTACCTACCTAGTGTAAATAGTTAGTTATCTACACACAACATTTTACACAAATAAAATCAATTATCACAGCAGGTTTCGTCATTTTATTACGAAAAAGTTTGTTTTCAGTCATTTTGCGACAGTCAGTAACTTTTCGATGGTCAGAAATGATTAAAAAGAAATCGTATTTACGTAAGATTAATAAATTAAAAAAAAAAGATTGCTTTTGAAAAAGATCAATAATTTATTTTGAAATTCGTTCTAGTCAGAAGTGACGGGGATAATTTATGAAATTAGAATTTTTGGATTCAGAATAACCAAATCTATCGATTTTATACGGTTTTGTTCGCAAAACGATTATGGAAAAATTTTGGTCTTGAGCTCTCGTACTTTATTACCGAAGAAGAAAATTAAGGTAATACAGTAGCTTCCAGTCATAAGAAGAAACCGGTATCAACTACACTTACACGCTGTTAGTTGTTGAGTAAGCTAGGCACTAACGTAGGAGCGTCGAGGCGCAGACAGAGCTACTTTGAAGATTAATAGACCGGCACATTGCTCAAGGGAGCACTCGGCTAGCCCTGAACAATGGCGATGAGTCCCCAAGCTGTTGTGCTGTATCCATGGGGGTAGGAAAACAATATCAAATAAGGTCAAAGATGACGTTGACAAATCGAAAGGTCACAACATGTCTTATTATTATACGTATTAACTATGAGATTGTAAGCTGTGGTTACCTGTACTGTGAGTGTGCATTACAGGAAAATGTATGTTACACAAGTTCTATAATGGTAAAAGATAATAGTAATGTATCTCGTTGGTAATCCTTAAATAAATAAATAAATAGATATACCTACAGAGGACATTTTCTATCTCATGGAGTGACTTTATTTTCAGAATAGAAAAAGCACTTCTCTGTCGCTCCTTAAGTTAAAGTTAAAGTTTACCATGGGAACTTAAGGCTACATTTTGAAGAGGATGGGCAGCTCCTCCCCTCTGAAGGCATATGTTTGTGCAGGAGTAGCAGCAGTATGTATAATATACCAGATAATAGTAACAAAATCTTCTTCATTACAAAAGTCACATAAGATGAAAAGTAAGATGTTTTCATAAATTGTCGCAATATCCATGACACGTGCTCAACTTAATACATGTAGGTATCTAACAAATAGTACAAATGAGCTCATCTAGTGCAAGCATGCTAACTGTTGCATCTGTTTCGCATAGGTACTGCTAAACTGTTTAACGCAGTTCTGTGTCCATATTAACAGTTGCTTATTGTTTGCAATTGTGCTACTAACAAAATACAAATTTGTTGACCAGGTGGAAACATAACATCACGATTGTCTCCCCCGAAAGAAAGGCAGAAGTGTACCACGCTCACTCACTCTAATCGTGAACACGAGTGTGCTACACGTTAAGAGTACTTGAATTATACTCACACAATAGGGAAATGCCTGTATTTTTTTAATTCGCTTAACTCATAAATTACAGTCGAGAAAAGAAAGTCAACTATTGCTTGTTGCTGAAAAAAATATTAAAGTTCAACAATTTTCTGGTACATACATTTTAAACGACCGTTACAGTTGCGGCCATATTGTGACGTCATTATCCATGATACTATTTTGATTTATCCTTTTCTTTTAGCCCCAAATCATATCTACATAAAATAAATTATTTTTTTGTTCCAGCGGAAATCGCTCATACTTACTTGATACTTATTCACATGGATTATTATATCACTTCTGGCATCGTCAAAGACAATGCGTTTCGCGTTTAGTTTTCATTCCACCTAAAAAAATGGAACATAAAATAATTAATTGTACAGACGCCAGCACATCAAGCGTCCCGAAACTGTCAAATTTTCCCAATCAACCTTGAACCTTAAGCTTTAGCGATTAAAGAATTTTGACAGATTGTAGTTGCTTGATGTGCTGGCGTCTGTACAATATGTAATGCATTATAGAATGTAATGGAATTTGTTTCTTCAACCATTTATACGTATATTTAAACAGTTATCAAGTTTTGGATTATTTGTACATCATGATAGCAAATGTTTGGTTTTCACCGCGGTCCCTGAGACCGCAAGGTATTTTTGCATTCAAATATTTCGATGAGTAAGTGTCGTAGGACAGTGCGCGTGTATATACCTTTTCTACAAATCCTTTATTTAGGAAAAAACAATAGTCACGAAATGCATTAGTGTGTGTAATGAAAATAAACTTACCTTAACCTTTATTTGCTAGTTGGCGTTGCGGTCTCAGGGACCGGCGGTAGGTGGTTACGGGTTAATTTTCCTTTTTTTTCACTAATTAATAAAACCGTTAAGTCTAAGGTATCAATTTTCTCCTAACTCCGACACGGTAGTTGACTGAACTTCGTGTCTCTAATCGCAGTCAATGTGGACATTAAACTTTATGACTCAATTAGATGCTAAACATCATGTAGTTACGTTAAAATTGTACACACGCTGGATTAAATGGACTTCAAACACATGCTAATCTTGGTTTTATGATGTTTCAGGTAAAATTGCAGCGTAATAAAGTGGTGTGAAGGATTTGTAAGTGAATTCGAATAATATGAAAATAATATAAAACGTTAATGTTAGAAGACAGTTCGAAGTATTTATATGATTAGGACATATTTATTCATAATATATCGTCCTAACACATCGACCTAAATTAATGGAAGTGAAAACAAAAAAAAAACTGTTTACTAACATTGAAATGTTAGAGTGCCTGTTTGAAAAGTTATAGCAACTTTTCCAATCACATAACACAACATTATCAGGCGCTCAACATAACTAGGAAGTTTATTCATTTGTATGTACATGAATAACCGTTGGTGGTTATGCATGATCACAGTAGTACAATATATTATAAATTCATGAACTGCTTCGATTTTACGACATTCCAGTTGCTCCATGTTCGCGTAAAGTTGCACGAATGTGTCCCGAATGATGAATAAGCAATTATTACTTTGAAATTCGTTATTCTACCGATATTCACGAAGATTAAGAAAGTTCTCAGCTGCCAGTACTAAAGCAAAATATAATAAGTAAAATTGTTTTACGTGGGAATTCTAGGTATGCAGGGGTTCGGGGCCCTACGTTTCAGTAATGGATGAAAACCTTCTAATAATATTATCATCGTTTACCTACCTCTTTTATTAATCTAAGTAATGGAAAATTGCCTGCTGTTGGACACGTTTCTCTTAATCGATTAACTACGTAATGAGTTCGTCCTTGGCCGTGCGTCGCTGTTCTGTAAAAACACGAATCTACAATCGTCATTCTGATAATTGCTCTGTCAATAACTCTACTTATATGTGTCAAATTAAATGACTAAAACGCAGATAAGGAAATCAATTTTACTGAATAGCCAGAAATCCTGCCTAGTGCCTTCAATCTTTTTAAAGCACAGCCATATCATAACACTTATAATACTAGAATCTTAATAAATAAAGGACTAATGCAGATGACAAATCCAAGCGTACATAGTGTTCACCAAAATTATTACCTACCCACTTATGACAAACATAAAAGTAGCTGAAGTAGGTACTTACCCATATATGTATAAAGTATAGAGGCGAATGAAATTAAATAAGTCAGCCGCAGAAAAAAGCTAACCGAAATGGAAACTCAAAATGCCGCATTTCCTGGGACGTAGGTACTTAGTTCAAAATAACTGTTTTTGTTTTTTTGTAGACACTAGAAAATTACTCCACAATCCAGTCTCCAGTTACATTAAGCAATGTGACACTCGGAGCACTGAAAACATTAGGCATTATTAACTTTATAATATTGTGAAAAAGGTTGTAATTCCTTTGTCATTGACACTGTTATAATCTGCGGAAGATTGAACAATTTCCAGTGGCCTATTATTTTCATAATGTCAAGTTATTATTTTTGTGTTATTTATGTTGGACTTTCAATGTTTTTCTGAGCAGTAGTGTGGGAAAGGAAGTGATAAGTTTAGGAATATGTATAAATATCGTAATGCTTTCATGGGAAAAAAAAATTACGATGTGATTTTTGTGACCATTCTCTATCCCATTTTTTTTTTTTTTTTTACCTAATTTACTAAATTATATGAGGAAAGGGGCTTAACAGTGGTCTGTCCATCCTCTTCAGTCACACCTACCTATAAATCAACAAAATACTTATAGGTAATAATCTATTTTAGGTTTTCATTTTAATTGCTTGTTATCATAAATTGTCTTGTTCACACCCACAACCATAAGTACATTATTTAAATAAATACCTCATTTCCATATATTAGTTATGACATACGACTCATAACGACGCTCATTTTAATAATTGAGAAATTAACAATAATCCCTGGTGGTTTGCTCATTGCATTTAACACGCTAACTCAAATTAAATGTACAATAACAATGGACTCTAATTATTATTGCTCACAAAATGGCCGGCTTCGCACTGTTATTGCGAAACCGAAGCGAGAAAGCAGCAAAAACGATAATAAATGAAAATATGGACGGAACCCGACCGCACTGCAATTACTTTTAATTCGATCCCGTTAAGGGTTAGTGCAGTTATTTGAAATAACGCCATCTGTGATCGAGAGTCAGAGTTTTGTTCGTTTTAGTTCTGCTATCGGCCGCAGGAGCGCTAGCATCGTAAAATGTTATTACCAAAGCTTAGTAGAATGCAAATTCTGTTGAACGGTGAATCGGTTTTTAAAGTATCGGAGTGCTTTGCTCACCCTGAATAAATGTTCCTTTAGCTTTGTATATTCAATAAGTATCTCTTACCATTCAGGAATGTAGGAAAACTGCGTGAACCTGAGTTGGAGTTTGAATCTCATCCAATGTACTAGAAATAATGTGTTTTTTTTTATTGTTTTACTCGTCAGATACAGAAAAATACCTGGGTCAAACACAAAATATGTAATTCATCATTTCCAAAAAATAAAACCTCAGATATGAGTTTGAAAATCAACCTTTATTCGTGTAACAGTCTCTTATAATTCTTAATAATATCGATATAGGTCAGTATTACATATTCTTTCGAAAAATAACAATTTTCATTTTTATAAGGCCACAGAAAAGACCTAATTGTCTACAGATAAGAACATAAACCTTAGTATGTCATCACGTTTTATGATTTGTTTACAGAACTTAATTTATAATGATCAAAATAAAAACACGTTCGTTACATGACAGAATAAAGTTTGAAAATTCAACTATTTTAGAAAATAAGAAATGATAAAAAATTGCCCACAGAACGGACATCTTTCCTGTAGAAATTCCAATAAATTATACTTTCTTGCGCCTTCTTAAACTTCCTTTGAGAAACTTTATTTTTTTTGTTTTCTCTATTACAAGATCGAATAGCTCTCATACGGTACTTTGCCAATTTAGTTTCAATCACAAGTATTTTTTTTTAGGTACTTATTTTCGATTCTTAATTTTCACGCGTTGCGTTTCACAATAGCATTCCCAACATTAATACGCAAACATGAAGGACTCGACGGTGGAGTATTCTGCTCAGCGAAATGCAAAGCATTTTTACTATTTTTTTCCTTCTGACGTCTTAATTTGGTCTTTTCCTTCCATATTTTTCTGATTTGTCGTTGTTCTCTAGGGGTGCAGTCTTTAATAGTTTTAATTTTGCCTTGTTCTTTTTTTCGTCGATATCTTTCCCTATCCTGTCTTCTTCTTTCTTCTAATGCTGCTTCATCCATTTTGGCATGTACAAGACGTATACCGAGCTTCTTTTGATGACGCCTGCGCCTTTTTTTGTCTTCCTCAGAAAGCTGAATCCTATTTGTACTTGCCCGTAGCATCGTAACTGTAACAATATTTACATCATTTCCATACATTTTAAGGATCCATGCTTCCAGTCACACGAATGTCTTTTACAGAAAAAAAGATGTTTCAGCCAGAGTGAAACTTATTTTACACACATGCATCTACAGGAAAGATGTCTACAGGAAAGACATAATGTAAAATAAAAAAGATATCTTAAAATATTTTGAGGTCAGAATGAAAGCATGTTGGATTTTGCAAACCTATCCCTAATGCACATAAACGCTTACGATTTATATAATTTTTAATTATCTACTTACCAATATATACGTAACACAGAAAAGATCTTCAAACCACGACCAAAATCTTGTGTATCCTTTATTAGCAGTATTTTTTCACCGACGCAGACGCCATTTAAGAAAATTACGAACGAATGAGCGACATTTGAAGCAGTGATGCCAACGTAACCCAAAAAATATATTAGGTGTGTTCGAAATATTTAAAATTGTGTGAGTTTTACGTGTCTACAGTAGAAGACTACAAATATTAGAACAATATGTTTATATGTTTTTATTCGTAAATATGGATAGCTGATTTTTTTATCTACGCTAATATGAAAAGTTGTTTATTTTTTACGTACATTCACATTAAAAGAATGTATTTATTGTTCCTGAAATATCTTTTAAACATCTATCAAATTGAGGTGCTAAGCATCCGAACAGTCTACAGTAGGAGACATTTTGCTATAAACGAAAGCAGAAAATTAATAAATTTATTCTTATAAATAAAATAAGATCAAATATAGTATGCCGACAACTTAATCTTAAGTAATAAAAACACAAACATGCTCTAATAATGTACACCTGGAATTTATATAACCTGAACACTTTTTCACCCGTTTTTGTGTTTGACCCACCTACCCACCACATTTAAATCAGCCTAATAACCTTTTGCTGGGACTCAGGCCTCTTCTATATCAGATAATATTGTGTTAGTAGGTTTGTACCTACTTGTGTAGGAACAACAATAAAGCATTTTTTAGTCTTAAAAAATCAAAACTAACCGAAGCCGAAGCCAGTTTGTCCAGTAGCCAACATGACAAATGACATAAAAAAGTGTCTATTTAAATAACAGCTGTAGGTAATAATTTACGCCAGTGATGCGGATAATCAATTACAAAATTGATTTGTCGGTTCACATTAAAGTTAAAGTGTTGTTGATTCGTTATCGCAGGAACTCGTTCGACAAATCATTGACCGAGCCAAACATGGTCGTCTAGCTTTAGGCGATAGATATCGAACTATGTATTACTTTTTGTAGAAAATAATAATTGCTTCGAATTTATGTAAATTCTTCAAATATAGGTTTCGTACCTACTTACAACAGGTAGGTGGGTGGTAGAGGAACAAAGGCTATGATAACCAGTTTGTATACTGTCATACAAGAAGATTTTTCAATCCAGAACAGAATAGCAGGAGGCTTAGGATATAAGAAAATATGACGGAACATGAACAGCACTATTACATAATATGTGATGGGTTTTTGAAACAAAGTCCCCCGAAGCTCTTAAGGGCCTCAAACCCCTAAATAACCCTCTAGCAAACAGATGCCAATAACAAACTATCATAATCCCTAATTAGAAGCAGTAACCTCACTAGAACCGTCCCCAGTGAGCCAAGTTAGGTTACAATTAGGTGAACATTCTAGCCGGCGCAGTAGGCACCCTACGTAGCGCATTATGTAGGTAGGCACTTGTGTATGTGCAAATGAAATAATCCTTAATTACCTGCCCATACCCCTACAAGGATAAGCGAGATGTTTCTAGCTATCGATTGCGTAGAGGTAGGGCTATCTAACTCCTCTTATATTCATTTCATTTATAGTTTTATCATGATCATATTTCAATTCCTGAAGACGTTTGTGAAGTTTCAATTGACCCTGTATTTTAGGTATATAGTCAGGGAAATAAATTATTTATTAAATTGACACACTACCAACACTACGTCAATTTGACGTGTTAAAGCCATTTCATACAACTATCATAGGATCATATTTATTTAACTATTTATGTATCTACATACATATAAACAAGACAAGAAGAAAGGAACAGAAAAATACTTACGTACAAAAGTGATGATTATTTGTAAAGAAATCTCTTCCAGCACACCTGCGATAGGAGAAGCAATAACAAAAGATGTAGAAATTGCATAAAAATGGTACCTAATTAATTTGCTAAACAATTAATTTCCCTGACAGGACAAGTTGTGTTATCGCATAAGACGATATCTTCCAGACAACCTTAAGATGGCCTAAAAAAAGAAGTTAAATTTTGTACAGTCTTATGTCCCAAACACCATACACTCATAACTCTACCAACGTAGATCTCTACAACACCATTTTTTCTTTTGAAACTTTAAAGCCACTAGCAACCGGTAATTTAGTATGACTTGCGTATATGTACTGGTTTGCTACAATAACATGAGTTTTTCGACACATTGTTCATTTTGTAGTCATCAGTTTCTTGACAGATTGAAATCCCCAAAAATATTAGTTTTATGAAGTCCGCAAGCACTCAATATTGGCAGCCCTGACCGGACGTGTGTAAGTCCATAGCATCTACTAATGTATGTAAACGGCGAGTGAAACTCCTGCGCAGCTATAGGTACTGGTCAGGATTAGGTTTCGATCCGATAGCGCGGCGCTTTGGGTAGGGTGCAGTTCTGAAGCACGGACCGGACTGTTAAGTTAGTAGCCCCGGCCTGCGAGCCAATTTAAATATTAATTCCAATAGTTGCCGATTTGAAAGAGAAAATAGAGTTGATCGAATGGCATGAGGTGTAAGTTTTAAGAGTTAAAAGTTGAAGCAGCGATTCACTGAACTTTCACACACGTGGGACCTACTTAGGTGATATAAAGCACCAGGAAATGGTGACGGGCGGGCGTTTTGGGGGACTGTCTTTTGTAATTTTGATTAAATGAATTTTGATTTTGATAAATATAAAATGTACCGTCCCTTGGTCACTGCCACGTGGTTGGAGCGGGTAGTACATTGCAATTACAACCATACCAATTCGTAAAGTGAAAAGTGGACCAGTGTGCGCAGTGTGCCAGTATGCTCTCAATAATTTTCGTCCTACAGTTTTGCCGAGTGGAACCTTTGTAAGTCACAACATCGTAATAGGTCAAAAGGCCCAAAGTATTGAACATTTGCGATCTAATAATCAAAACTAAGATACAGTCTATTGATAGATAAAGCTATAATAGAATCGTGGGTTTCTAGCTTCTTCCTTGAAACAATACACGCATGCCAGCTATACACCTACTTACCCACATATAAATCTTCGACACTCCACGTCAACGCTTTCGCAGTGCGTCGACAAGTTTTTATAATTTACTTTTAAGATCAGCGCAGGCAGCCGGCCATGCTGTCAGGTGAGTGCGGGTTCACTTCCCGTCGCGTAAGCAGCGGCCTGTCATTCAAACTTACCTACGTCGACGCGTTGAAGTGATAGACGTGGAGTGACCGACACGGTGGCGTTGGATAATCTAGACGATGTGGCGTTTCTGTGAGCAGACTAATTTTAGAAAATTGCTCACCTGAAACGATTCACAATAAAGCCCGTTTCGATCGTTAAACAAATAAAAGATTACGTCAAAAGAATCTGTTACTGAAAGCATTCAAAGCAGAACTGACAATGGCAACCAATCATTTGAAATCATTTTGCTGAACTGTACATTTTGCTGAACTGTACATTTTGCTGAACTGTACATTTTGCTGAACTGTACATTTTTCTAACTTAGGGCTGATTTTTCAATCGACAGATATTTTTTATTCGTGGAACAAAATTGACGTCTGATAGTTTTTATATGGAAGAGCTGTCAAAAATTCAAAATTAACTGGCGTTGGAAAAATCAGCGCCAAAACTTCTTTTCCTTTATTTTATTTTCCCACGTGTGGCGAGCGAGCGTACGAATTGTTACCCAAGGAGCCGTGCAGGCTATTTCGGATGCAGTGAGTGACTGCTTGTGTTAAGATGGTTTAAATAACGGTTACAAAGAGAGAATTGCCGTCTCCAATTGCCCTCCGTCTAACACCTACCCCTTCGTTCATATCGTAAATGAGGTACGTCTTTAGCAAATAGCGTACATTTTTATGCAGCTATGTGCCCCGCGCACCTTCTTGCAAGCGCTCGCGCCGCGCGGTGACATGACGTGCAGTAACGCGCACACATGCACTTTCTACATCACATTCTCACTGCATACGTTGTAATTGCATAGTGGGTACGTGTAGAGATTGGAAAGAATAACCGAGCAGGTTTGATATATTTTTTAATGTAGATACCGATTCAAATCTCACTTCAATCTTTATTACCGTATAATCATCATTCGTGTTGTGAACTGATTCACGCGACTTTTCAGCAGACTTCTGATTTGTTTATATTGTTTGGTTTTTGCTTATAAGTATATAGGTCTAGAATAAGATCGTTATTCAACTAAAGCTGAATTATCAATCAGCTAAGCTTTTCCCATAAAGTAGGAACTTCGGAATCCTTCAAGCCTTATTTTTCGAGGAAAACTCTTACCACGGTGTAGGACGGTCTGAATTCCAGAGATGGGAATGCTAGCAGAGTGGCACTCGGTATGTTGTTGTGGGAACCTCGGCGACACTTACTAAAAATTGTGTCTAGGAATAAACACGCCCAAAACTCTATTGATATATTTCTAAGTACAGATGGTAGCATATTATCATGTTATATAAGTCTCTGATGCAATGTAGGTACTACTACTGATACAATGTGTGATACAAAATGTACTAGGTACTCACCCTCGGTATGGTATTTGTTTGTACACAGGTAGTGCATTCAACTCATTAAGGTTGCACCTGCTTTCTGAAACATAATTATATTAAGTTTATGTTAATAGTGTATTTTAACCTTTGTTTAGTAGTCAATAACTTCAGAAAGTAAACTTAATGTAGCTATTATTTATTTTTCATAAAGTTATGAAATTTTTTGAGCAGTTGAATACAAAGAGAGTTATTGTATTTGCTTTAATCTTTCTTCTAAGTAAAATTAAATGAGGAAAGAACTGGTGGTGACAAAAAGGTTTTAGGCAGTAGTTAAGTGTCCTCTCTCGTTGCATAATTAACTGAATTCGAGATCTAGTTTTGTCGACCGTGTTCTTTAGCCATACTCCGATCATTATTTTATTGTTTATACATTTCGTACAGCGTCGCACGCGCCCACTGGGCTCCTAATTAGTGATATTAAATTCGCATGTTACAGCTTGAACAAGCAGAGAAAGATTACAGATACTTATGTACTAAAGTAAGATTTTAGATATGCTGAAGAGCAGGGAGAAATTACCAACAAAGCTTCCCTTTCATTATTACTTCATCTCGTAGGTAGGGCAGGATTAAACTGGAATATGTAGAGCCAGATGTAGCATTCTCCTTATATGGTATGGTGTCAGTTTAAATAATAGAGAAGGATCGTGCAATCTTTGTAGTATGTAATATGCTATTTATTGGCCCATTGTCCTTATATTGTTTATAGAAATCCCATCGACCGTAGTACGATCAATGTGCGAAAATGCTATACCATTTTCAAACACATCTCTTTCAGACAATTCGGGTGCATGTCACCTTTTCGAACATTTAAAATGTTGACAATATGGTACATACTTTAGTCGGAAAGATAATAAGGTGCAAGCCAATGTTAACTTTAGGTAGTAAGATGCACAGTTAGGCTCGCCTTCATCTGATTTAACACTGTAGCATAGAAAAACAGTAACACTCAGTTAACATGATGGTGTTGAGAGACAGAACCCACAAACTATAACCTTCATCTTAACAACAATACACGTCCTACTAGATCTGAGAGATATTAGAAACAATTATAAGATTCCATCCGGTGCCGAAAGTACCAGGCGACTATGAATCACGTGGAGGCGCGTAATGGCGCATAATGCCAGGGCACGGGCACAGGGTACGGGGCCCACTCTAATAGTAGTGGTCACAGGTAAACTGGACCACGGGTTATATGTGTAATGTGGAGGTTTGGGACATTTTTGGTTTTGTGAGGTTTGTTGATGATATTGAACGTGAAGATAAACTTACAATTGTAAAAGCAAAGTTAAGAAGATTTGTACTTACAATCAGCATATCGAAATATACAGGCTGGCAGGGAAATCGCCGCGTAACGTTACCATGAATTCAGCACATGATTCTGAACCCCCCGGAGTTGACATGTTTCGGTTATAAAGAAAAATAGCTGTTTCATAGAAAAGTGTTGTACAGACGCCAGCACATCAAGCTACCCGAAACTGTCAAATTTTCCCAGTCAACTTTGAACCTTATGCTATAGCGATAAAGTTGAAAATCTATCAAAGAAATTTCACAGATTGTAGTAGCTTGATGTGCTGGCGTCTGTACCTACGCTACGCAGTCGAAAAAGTTCTACGCTATGGGTCTAGTGAAAAAAATAAAATAAAAAGCGTTTATTCGTGGTGACCTTCTAAGCATTACAAAAAATGTTACTTCTGCCAAACTGTACAGTAGTTTGTTGGCAGATGTAGCTCCCATATACAATATTGCCTATATTTTTTTATTTTAATTTTTTATTACTTTTTTCTTTTTTTTTGTCAGAATCATGTGCTGAATTCCACCCTGTATAATACATAGTAAAGAAAAACGACACTTGTGAGAATTGAATAATATAATACACAGATGGATGACCATTGGATCTGCTATTTTATTAGAGACATTGATTTTTAATAAAGAAGCCGCCTATCATTGCCACCAACGGCACTCAAGAATGAGATTTCTTATTGTTAAAACCAATTACGGAATACTCAAAACCTGAGCTGATATATCTCATTAAATCTAACCGCAACAAATCTATAATTTGAGACCACCATACTTCACAATCCGTCAACGAAAATACTTCAAAGACAGGTGAACTATGAGCCTATGATGCAATCACGGTCCCTACGATAACGGTCAACTCACTATCGAGCTATAAATTAAAGTGAAATTAATTTCCTTTAGCAAAAAGGGTGGTTACGTCAGCGTCCTCGCACGTAAATCACGCGGGAGTTAAGGAACCCCAACCTACCAATATTAGCTTTGTCAGCCAATAAGTATTTATTAGACATATTATTTCCAAACATTCCATTGCTTGATCAGCATCCAGAATAATCTAGGACGTGCGTCATATCTGATCACGCCATGCATGTACTACGTTAGCAATAAAGTTAGTATATAAGATCAATATTTTATGAGATGAGAAGAACTGTTTAGCTGTAACTCTGTCGGAATAAAGTTATTTTTTTAAATACTTCCGTTGTCGCTTACTTAATTGGCGCAGCCGGTAGGATCTCTGTAGTCAGTCTGCCGTGTATACAATTCTACGTGGAGCAGCCGACGTCCGTGTCTACGGTTTAGCAGAGATCGCCGAACAAATAAATTCATTAAGAAGCCACTTCGAGTTACGGAAGAGGACCAGCCACAGCAGTAATTCAGGGAGCATGAAGCTAGCTGCGGAATTGTGAGTAAATCTTTTTCACCTTCCTCTCAGCTCTTCCATTGATATCCCAACCTTGTAATAAGTCTATGTGTGTGTATTATTAGGGATTGGACAACGCCGTACTAATATTTGCATAGATTTTATTTGTATTAATATTTTAGAGTAGTGATATTTTAGTAGCACATTAGTGTAATTTTTTTCTTTTCTCTTTTCCTTTGTTACTTTCATAACTTTTTCACAATGGAAAACGTAACCCGTGTCCCACAGGAGTTGGTTAACATCATACCAATATTCAGTGGCGACACTAGAACGTTACCTTTATATGTAAAAAAATGCGAATACATATTGTCCACGTTCCAAGGAACCGTAGCCCAAAATAAATATTTATTTCATGTGGTAACAAGTAGGTTATCAGGCGAAGCAGCCAGTTTAGTAGGCGAAAGAGACACTATAGATACGTGGGATGAACTGAAGGAGTTGTTAAACCAACACTTCGGTGATCCGCGCACAGAGGATTGTTTAGCAATGGAGTTAGAATCCTGTAGAATAAATAAGGGCGAAAGTTATTTAGATTTTTGCCATAGAATACAGCGGATGAGAAGTGTCTTATTCGCCAAAATATCAGAAACAATCATTGATGACTCTCTACGTAGGGCGAAGCAATTAATTTATAACAACAGAGCGATGAATGTTTTCTTGTTTAATTTACCACCATTTCTAGTTAGATTAGTTCGTTTGCGCAACGTTACAACGCTAGAGGATGCGTTAAAAATAGTCTTAGAAGAACAAAACTTCCAGACAGTCTATGATGCTAAAACAAACGACAGGCGTAATTTTAGTAGGACTAACAGACCCTATTTGCCTAATTATCAAAATGCAGCTGAATCTAATAATCAAAAGAATGATTCGCATAGCGTATCAAGTACACATGTACCGAATAATGCAACAAACCGCACATCTACATCGAACAATTCGCATCAGTCCAGGCTTTATAAGCAACATAATAATATTCAAAGAAATCAAGATAGTTTTAATCGTACAATCAATAATAATTCGTCACCGCAGTCAAGTAGGTCATCTTTTCCGGTTGCACAACAGAGCCAACAGTTCGCGGCACATGCACCGGGCACATCGACTTTTGCAGCGCAAGCATCTACGTCGGGTGCGAATACTGACGTCACCATGCGTACTGCAAGTTCGCGACGTGTTAATTACATAAATAATTCTAGTAATAATGAACAGAGTTCAAGTAATTCATACAACGCGGGTCAGGAATTTTCCCATGAAGATCCCGGGGAGAGAAATTTTTGCATAATGGCCTCTACCATAGGGAACGAATAAAAATAAATTGCAATAAACGCTTAAATTTACCACATATAGTTATACCAGAATTAAAAGCGGTTTTCATGATAGATACGGGGAGTGTTAGGTCGTTTATAAGTCCTTATTTAGCGAATAAATATTTTAAAAATTATTTACAGTATGAACCCTTCGAAGTTGTTAGCACTCACGCATCGAGCGTTCATAGTGAAACGGCAGTTATTCCATTACCGGTTACCTTTAGAAGTAAAGAGTTCCATAAGTTTTATGTCTACAGTGTTGACGATAGGTATGACGGATTAATAGGTAGCAATTTGCTGAAGCAATTACAGGCAAAGATTAATATGGAAAGTCAGATTTTACATTTAAAAAATACGGAGATTCCCATCGTATATACACCACCTATGAGAGAGGTATATAATCTACCATCTCGTAGTGAAATTAGAGTAAGACTCCCGGTTAACTTATTGGACGGGGAAGCTGTGCTAGACTTTAAACAGTTTACGGAAGGGATTCGAATGCCCGCCGCATTAGTTACGTGTGTTAAAGGCTATGCAACAACTGTTATTCAGAATTACAGTCATCAAAATAGGAATTTAGTAGTGACGGGACCTTTTCAAGTAGATCCATACATACAAAGCCCATCTGTTAGTGTTAATTTCATGGATAATAATATAGAAGTGGACAGATTGCTAACAAAAAATTTAGAAAAATTACAGTTAGATCATATGAACGCAGAAGAACGTAGGGTTATTGAGGGACTTTGTAGGGAATACAAAGATATATTTTATTGTGAAAATATTCCATTAACCTTCACAAATCAGGTTAAACATAGAATAAGAACAAAAAATGAAGACCCAATAAACATTAAGGCACATAGGTTACCCCCTATTCAAACAAAAGAAATCAAGAATCAAGTTGAGAAAATGTTAAGGGATAACATTATCCAGGAATCGCATTCTCCCTGGAGTGCTCCCGTACATTTGGTGCCGAAAAAGTTAGACGCATCAGGCCAACAAAAATGGAGAATGGTAGTTGATTATAGACGGCTCAATGAAATTACAATTGATGACAAATATCCCTTGCCCAACATTAACGATTTATTTGACATGCTAGGTAAAAGTACCTACTTTACAACCCTCGATTTAGCTAGCGGGTATCATCAATTAGAGGTCCAGGAACAGGATAGAGCTAAAACCGCATTTAGCACACCTTCAGGTCATTACGAATTTAACAGAATGCCGTTTGGGTTAAAGACAGCACCTGCAACCTTCCAGCGAGCGATGGATAACGTCCTACGAGGCCTTCAAGGCTTACATTGCCTAGTATACCTCGATGACGTCATCATTTTTTCAAAAAGTTTGCCTGAACATGTAGAAAAACTTAGAGCAGTTTTTGACCGCTTCCGTCAAACAAATTTGAAAGTTCAATTAGATAAGTCACATTTTCTTAGAAAGGAAGTACTTTACTTAGGGCATACTATTACGAGTGAAGGTTTGAAGCCAAATAATGATAAAATAGATGCTGTTCTTAGGTATCCCATACCAGAAACGGTTACACAGATTAAAAGCTTTTTAGGACTTATCGGATACTATAGGAAATTCATCAAAGATTTTGCTAAAATAACTAGACCATTAACAGCTTGTTTAAAGAAAGGTCGCAAAATTATTATTAATGAAGAATATAAAGAATGTTTCGAGACTTGTAAAAAGCTTTTAACAAATGCACCTTTGTTACAGTTTCCTGACTTTAGTAAAACTTTTATTCTAACCACTGATGCATCCAATTTTGCAATCGGGGCTGTATTATCACAAGGAACAATAGGATCAGATAAGCCTGTAGCATATGCTAGTAGAACTTTGAGCGACACTGAAGTAAAATATAGCACTATCGAGAAAGAACTATTAGCCATAATCTGGGCAGTTAAGCACTTTCGACCGTATCTGTATGGTAACAAATTTACCATATTTACAGACCATAGACCATTAGCATGGCTGTATTCATTGAAAGAGCCCAATAGTAAACTCACGCGATGGCGGTTAAGGTTAGAAGAGTACGATTTCGAAATAAAATATAAGAAGGGCCCCCAAAACACGAATGCAGATGCTTTATCTAGGATTAAGATTAATGCAATTGACGACGATTTAGATTCAATATTCGTAAACGTAGGGGATAGACAGGAACGGATACAAAAAATAATAGATAACGAATTGCAAGACCTCGAAGCTCCAATAGAAACGATAGAACTTTCGGATTCTGATGATGAGGTCACTGCCAATTCAGTTTCAAATAGAGAACACGAAGGCATTCCTATTTTAAACGAAGCTGTCGATACTAAACCAAAACAGATTTTAGTTCATTCATGGTTTAAAAATAACTTAGCTGTAAAAGACATTTCTAATAAGAAACAAAAAATTCTGGAAGTGCACTTACCGACAAATAACGATAAATTAGTTAAACACTTTTTAAAAGAGTATATAGATCCAAAACATAGGTACTTTATATACTTTGAACATCCATCTTTTAGAAAAACTTTTTCAAACATGGCAATTAAGTTATTTAAAAAGGATTCTGTTAAGCTAACAGAATGTACAGAAAGAGTTATAAATTTGACAGAATCTGAAGAAGATCAAAAAGAAGTTATTTTTAAATACCACGACGGGAAAACGTGTCATAGAGGTATTAAAGAAACTTTAACTAAACTTAAACGACATTATTGGTGGGCAAACATGAAAGAGACAGTTACGGCAATCATAAACGCTTGCGAAACATGTAAACGCATGAAATACGACAGAAAGCCGATCAAACCTTACATTCAGTTAACACAAACGCAGGATGGCCCTTTTCAGGAAGCTTTTATGGACTTATTATATATCGAAGGGAAATATTATTTAACTATAGTAGACGCATTTAGTAAGATAGCACAAGCTATAGAGGTACCAAATAGGAGTACACCAGAGATAGTTAGGGCATTGATTAAATACTTTAGTATGTATGGTCTGCCTAGGAAAATTAGTTGTGATTCCGGGACAGAATTCAATAATGCTTTGATTAAGGAAATGTTAAGCTGGTACAAAATTGAACTTCATATTGGGACTCCAAACAATCCCAGTTCAATGGCAATAGTAGAAAGATTTCATTCCACCATTATCGAGATTTATCGTATAGCAAAATACGATAAAAGCGATTTAGATGCAGCATCTGTTATGACTTACGCCATCATGGCCTATAACAACACCATTCACTCAGCAACAGACCTTACGCCTTTTGAATTAGTATTTGGTCACACTTATTCAGATAATGTATTTAACGTGGATAGAGAAAAGAATTTAACTCAGAAACTATTGTTAGATCATAGAAAACGCCTTAAAATACTTTATGAATTCATAACAGAAAAATTAGAATCCGACAAAATTAAAGTGATAAATAAAAAATGTGGTGAAACGACACCAGTACTTGAGCCAGGCGATACTATTTATATGAAAGATACTAGGATTAGAAAAGCTAAAGAAAAACCGCGATATGAAAAAGCTAAAGTAATAGGTGAAGTCGAAAGAAATGTAGTACCAGTAGAAGTAAAGAAAAGGAAAACTAGAGTAGCATTAAAAAATGTAAAACGTCCTCCACAGATCGTGCCTGGTACTTCTGGTACTAGTGGTGTCAACATGCACGCTGGACCTTCAAAACCTCGGTCAGAATCCGGGGATAGCAGCGATAAAGCGGGGAGTAGCAGTGAAGAGGAATAGTTATTGGACAATATATAAAACTATAGATTTAGAATCATTAGGCTTACAAATAGATAATAATATTCGGGATTTTAGTAATTTAAAAATAAAAATTAAGGAAATTAGAGTTAGTAACGAAACGGTAGGAATAGAAAGTCAAATCGAATATCTCATTAATTTAACTAAGAGTAGATTTTTTCAAATATTACCTTTTCATTATAGGAATAAACGAGCCTTATTCAATCCATTAGGCTCACTTGTAAAAGCTATTTCGGGAAATTTAGATGAAGATGATGCAATTAAATATGATAGAGAAATTCAAATGATACAGAACAAAGAGCATGTAGTCGAACGTAAAGTATCATCAATGCAAAAGGCTTTTGATAAATTAGTAAACGACTCTGAAATAATAAATTCAAATATAAAAAACTTGGGTTTACATACCAATGAAATGGAAAAATTAGTTGAACATGAGTTCAGGTTTAACAAACTTTTCCAAATATTGAATACTATGTATCAAATTTTAAATAACTTTCGAACTTGTTACGAAACCATACAAGAGATTGAGACGGCAATAGCCTTTAGCAAATTAAATACATTGCACCAATCCATTATAAATAGTACAGAATTATATTATACATTAGAAGTCATTTCTAAACATGCTAGAACAATATATCCAGTAAGCAAACGTAATTTAATAAAATTAGAACGTAATATTATACTTAAGTCATACATAAATAACAACAAGTTAGTTTTTGTTTTAGAAGTCCCCCTAATAGATAACGAAACATATAATTATTACAAGGTTATACCTATTCCTATATTCCATTCTCCAAATACCTTTACGATTATACCCAAATACCCTTACCTGATGGTGAATAGGTTGAAATACATGCCCGTGGTAAGCCCATGTGCTGAGATTGAAAAGGACAAATTTCTATGCGCTGAAACTAACTTAGCCCAGTATCCAACTGTGACCTGCATTGAACAAATAATGTTGATGAAGAATAACTACAAAAACTGCATACAGAACCATATTGAAATAGAGAAAACTAAGATACAAAAAGTAACCGACAACCAATGGTTGGTTTACTCAGAAGAAAACCTCATCATTACTGAGAATTGCGATACAGAAATTCTGAAATACACCGTTCTTGGGACCTACATCGTGACTCCAGGCCAACAATGCGAGACACAAATAGGCGAAGTCATCGTTGCCGCTACCACAAACACTACAGTTTCTAGTATCCAGCTGCCATTGATCCAGATGCCAGAGCTACAACAGGACATCCAGAGAAGGTCAAAGAAAGTGGATCTAAGAAATGTGGACTTCAGTGATGTGAAAAAAGTTTTACAAAGTGCAAAAATTAGTGAAATAGACGATACGACCCAAACAGTGACAATAGAAATTAGTATATGGACCATCTTCGAGTATGTGATTATTGTAATAGCAGTATTTATCTTTATAATGTATAAATTCCAGTTTATAAATTTTTGTCGAAATTCTCCGAAACTGTCTGCGACACCTTCGGATAATTTCTCTCTTGGGGAGGGAGGAGTTAAGGAACCCCAACCTACCAATATTAGCTTTGTCAGCCAATAAGTATTTATTAGACATATTATTTCCAAACATTCCATTGCTTGATCAGCATCCAGAATAATCTAGGACGTGCGTCATATCTGATCACGCCATGCATGTACTACGTTAGCAATAAAGTTAGTATATAAGATCAATATTTTATGAGATGAGAAGAACTGTTTAGCTGTAACTCTGTCGGAATAAAGTTATTTTTTTAAATACTTCCGTTGTCGCTTACTTAATTCGGGCGACAACCGTTGCGAATTGGTGATCGATGGTAGTCGCCAGCTGGTGGTGGTATTGTGAGATGTTGTGGCGATGTAATTACAATAGCGGTGCGATATCGCCACGATGTTGTTATTGTATGTTGCTTTACAGATTTAGTGATGGAGCACAGAGGAGGACTATAGCTTGGATGCGACAGAAAGGATTCAACAATTTCGTATAAACAAGGTCCAGTCAAAGAGTAATTTCTGTCTTGTTTACCTTCTTTCTCTCATCATGGAATAATCTTCCTCTCAGTGTGCAGTAACAGTAACAAATATTTACCTAACATATCCTTTTACTCTAATATTTTTGATAGAATTCATGGAAATAAGTTCATTAGTTTAGTTTTTGGGGAACCGATCAGTTTTCCGAATTTTTTTTGTTCGAATTTCATGCCAAGCTCGCTTTGGGCCCGTCCAAACCCCGCAGCGCCGGAGCCGTGACTGAAACAATGCTTCCTGCATGTTGCATGCCTGCTTGCATGTTGCATGCTTGTTTGCACGCTGCATGCTTGCTTGCATGATGCATGCTTGTTTGCATGGTGCCATATGTCTGCTTGCATGCTGCATGCTTGAAGCAACCATTCGTGTTGGCATTCTTCTTACTGAGACCATTTAAAACCACTTTTGTTCATAATCAACTGTTTTATTTAGTGCCATTACATTTAAATAATTAATTAAACAAACTTTCTAGGCGTTTGGTGAAATGAAAATATTTTTTGTTAATTAAAACAGTGGTATAATGAATGTTCGGAAACATAATACTTCGAACAAATGCTATTGCGGCTTAGTGTAACTTCGGTAAAAAGTATTTCAACCAAACGAAACAACGGAGTAACGAATAAAATCGAATTGATAATAGGTCAACTGATACAGTGGCAGACGTGACTTTGATGAAGTAAAAAAGACGAAACGATAATAGTTGAAAAGTTTTAGGTAAAATGAAATTCTGTCAAATATTTTTCGAACTTATGATAAGTAACCTAGTTTTTGACGGAGAAAATGGATTTGTTGTGTGAGGATTTTTTGTTATTGTAATATAATAAAATAAAATTATACGACAATATATCGACATTGATGACATTGAATAATCCCGTGTGTGCGAGCACAGATAGCCGCGGTGTGGCGGTAATGGATCAGCCCATAATTAACTCCCGGTAATGCGCTATTGCAACGGGAAACTGTTCCGTCTACCTATACCCTAATACGTGATCAGGTGACCGCGCGATGGATAAGCAATCACTATAGTTTGCACACTTTGTTTATTCTAGCTAACATCAGACTGATTCTATGACCTGCTGTATTTTGGAACGGACCCTGACCAACGTTTCCTATCACTATTTTATTTATATTATATCTGGGAATAAGCCGCTTCAAAGTTCCGAAATATATCAAGATTTTCCTCCGAATCCAATGAATAATTCAAAATTAGCTGCTAAAATAGACCCCACAAAGAATTCCTTCTTTGAAATCGTAAAGAACGATGTTTAATTTGACCAGTAAACAGCTATAAAATTCCATATTACAACGAGACAAATCATAGACCCGCTCCTGCAAAACAGTCCACTGGTCCAATCAGATGCCGCACGAGAAAAAAAGTAAATCAGCTTATAATTTCATAGACTCGCATTAGATTACTACTTAGAATTCAATTCGATGCCCAACAGGCAAGTTAAACAGGCAAAAAGACTAAAAGTGTGCAAAGTTGCGGGCAATCGGCGCACACACAAGCCTGATACGATCGGGTTCGTTCGGAGAGCTTCGGAGCCGATCGGCTAATTAGTGGCATGGCTGCCGCGGCCGCGGGCTATGCTACCTGACCGATTCGCTTTGCGCCTTCATTTGGTTCAAAACGATGGATTAGCATTGGCAGGAGTTTAACGCTATTAATAAAGTTGTTTGCATGAGTCTATTCTGCCTATCTCTGTTCTGAGTTGTTCGCTGCAAAGGACATGGCACCCCATTGTCATTCATTTCGTGAAAGACGCTTAAAGGATTGCATTGAGTGGATGGTCAGTAGGGTTTTCTGCTGCGACAAAATTATAGTTGTTTCCCATAGGGACGGATGGCATTCAAACTTTGTGGGATTTTTATGATAAGATCGCTACCATCCATAAATCATCAAAGAGATACATTTTCATGATCGACACTGGGTTAGGGAGATACTCCTCTGTGTGTGTTGCGTATTTATTTTATTACTTTATTTGAGTATTTTATTTGTTTTTATGTCCATAGTGGCATTTTATTTTCTTTTATAACTACTGTTTATCACATTCTTGAGTGATGACCTTCAAACGCAGCCGTTACTCATCCCCTGGCAGACAACACGCACAGTGCTCAGCATGGTAATTATTTGGAAATAAAACGGCGATATAATTGAGAGCACGTTTTTGTCCAACTCCTGCGCAAGTTGTAGCAATGTGCCTTAAGGCTTCGGTTTAACTTTATTCCTACGTTTTGAAAACACGCGAGCTTTTATGTTATGGCGGTAATTTATTGTGGATCATTTCAATGCTACACGAGAAGAATTACCAGATCTAGGTATCAGCTGTAGCTGTCACGTAGGGATCTCTAAAAAGACGCAGCAGCATTGGTAGTATTCATCCATTTGTCAACACAATCATCATCAGTTTATGGCTTTTAACTTTCAGACTAACCAAAATTCCTAGGATATGAAACCCGATTCAACTGCTACATAGATAACATAGAAGATCATTGTTTTTGTTCTTCACGACACCTTCAAAATGAAAAAGAAAAATATGTTCCAAATTAACAATTCCTATGTTTTCTATTGCTATGAAGTACCAAGCCCTTGACCAGGCATAAAACTTTGTTTTAATAATACTCATACGTCCATGTAGGTCGATTGATGTGTTCGCAGTAACAACTAATAACTAAAAAATACAGTGTACTTCTTACAACGGGGTCATAGCTCCAACTGTCGTTAGGTGTTGAGGCCATCTTGATACGGTGCACTATGAATTATGTGATCCCCATCAGCATAGGGTTTTGTATCCTTGATATTATCAAACGCGGCTTTCCTACCCTTGATATCATCATTATTTCAAACAATAAATCTTAGCCAGATTACGATAACCTTATCTTGTTGAGAAAATTAGAAAAAAGTGGAATAAATAAGAGGTTTAGAGCTGCAGTGGATCGCGTCTTATTTAAGCAACCGAAAACAAAACGTTGTTATTAATAAAGTAAATGAAAATTTATCAACCTCGTATTCATCTGACTATAGAGTTAATAATTGCGGTGAGTGTATTAGGACCCTTATTGTTTCTATTATACATAAACGACTTACCACTAGTGAATAATCATAAATGTGTATTATTTGCAGATGACATTCCGATTACTGCGACATCGGACAAAAAGTATAAAACTAAATCTGATCATGAGGTGGACATTATATAGTCCGTTCGCGTTAAGAAAATAGTAAGTCATCAGTGCAACTGCAGGGTAAAGGTGTTTTCACAATGGAGTAAAAATTCAAACAATTTATATTTCAAAACATTAACTTTAATGGATAAAAATCAAACTAACTGTCTTAAATTAAAACTAATGTCACTATTAATATTTTTTAATCAGTGCCACTGGAATCTTCATTTGTATTTATTATGAAAGAATTTTGTTCTGCGCTCTCCATGACATCATCCAAATTCCCCATAAGATTTTCTTCTTGTATCACTTGGTCGCAGCATTTCTTCCATCGATTAGCATCTATTAAAGTTATTGCGTCATAAAATATTTTTCTTACATCACTCATCTCGAATGTTGAGTTATTGGCACCAACATATTTTTTTATTTGGGCCCACACCAATTCAGTAGGATTGAATTAGCAATGGCACGGTGGCAGTTGGAGAATTTCAATACCATTACTTTTACCAGTTTCATCTATTAAATATTTATTGTATTGGGGGCGACTTCGGCCACTTTCAGTAGTAATTCCTTTTTTAAATAACTCCTGTCCAAGAACATCCCTTTGCTTAGCAACCAGTCTAGTATTTGCTGTTTATTCCAACCAGTTGTCGGTATTTTCTCAAGTTTGACGGAATGATAGGAAGCGTTGTCCATAACAACAACACTTCCTGGTTCTAGTTTAGGAATAATGAGTTTGAACTACTCAAGAAACTTTTCGCCCTCCATCTCCTCATGATAATCTTTAGTTGATTTAGCTTCAAAAAGTAAAAGACCATCTTCCACAAATCCTTTGTCGCTACCAATATGCAAAACGATCAGCCTTTTACCTTTTCCTGTAGGAGCTTTTGGACCTTCTAGAAAAGCATGTCTCTTATTTTCTACAGTTGTATCCAACCATGCTTATAATTTAACGTGTCCAGCGTTTACCCACGTTTTGTCAAGAAAGTGCATGTTTTTATTTGCTTGCCTGTATTCTTTCATTTGTCTGAGATATCTACGCCGCCACGCCGCCATAAAACAATGTCATCTCTCTTTACTAACAATGATCTACTCTGATCTACTATACTAATATAATCCCATGTAGAATTTTATGAAGTGTAGTACGTTTGAAATTTGGAATATCTTCATCAGCTTCACAAAGTGCCATAATTTTATCTAATGTCGGGTAGTCGTTATTTAAATATATTGAATTAACGTTTTTTCCTATTGCGCATTTGTCTAATTAATCTAATTTATCAATCGTGGATAGCCGAGCTCTTTTTTTTCTGTGGCGATTTTAAGGTGTTGCTTTCTTTTTGTTCCCGCAACAATTTTATAAACTGTACTTTCAGACACACCGCATGCACTTGCTGTTTTTATTTCTGTGCTCTCCATAGTCACGTTTAAATCACACATTTTAAAATACTTAAAAACATTGTAAATTAATCTTCTTTCTCCACTATGAATTTCCGATCCACTTGTATTCTTACGAACAGGCGAGATATTAATTTTTATTATTTTATGTAGCTAACGCACAAAAGACAACCGTTTCGCCAAAAGATCTGCCGTCAACTGGTCACTGTGAACTTAGCTTTCTAATTTGTGGCGACCTAATTGGTCGAGGGGCGGGGCTAGGCCGGCGGACAACGACGACACTATTTTCTTAACGCGAACGGACTATAATAATACTATTGACGACATTCGAAAATGGCTAAAGACGAATAAATTAAAAATTCATCTAGATAAATCTAATTATACACAATTTAATAAATCAAAACGTACTAAATACAATTCCAAGCTTAATATTGGCAGGCAAAAAGAAGTTCCACAAACTAAATTCTTAGAAGTACTCATAGATCAAGATCTGAATTGGAAAGAACATCTGGATAATTTGTGCAGTAAGATTAATAAGTTCGTTTATTCTCTCAGACAAATAAAGAATATATCCAACAAAAAACAGCAATTACAACATATAGAATCCATCTTACGATACGAGCTTATTTTTTGGGGTAACAGCACGGATAGACACAGAGCATTTATTGCGCAAAAGAAATGCATCAGAGCCATTTGTGCTAACCGTTCTGACAAGTCATGTAAACTGTTCTTTAAAAAATGTATATTTACTACGGTATATTACCACTTCCGTCACTCTACATTTACGAAATCTGTAATTATGTTTATAATAATAAGGGATTGTTCAAAAAAGCCTATCAAATGAACTCACGAAATAGAGATCCATGCAGACTTGTATTGCAGGATACTCTTAAATCAGCCAAGTACGCGAAAAGTTTCCTAGTCATCTGTATACGCATTTATAACAAAATTCCAAAAGAAATAAAATTGTTATAGACATAATATTAACTCATTTAAAAACAGATTATTGAAATAGCTGGAAGAACATATGTTTTATGACATTAAAGATTTTTTTTTAACAATAATCAATAAATTTTTAGACGTTTGTCATTGCGGATAGTGCTGAGATAAAAATATGATTTTAGATATAAGGTCAATCCTTATATCTGTGATATTGAACAACAATTAACTAATAATTATTTTGCATGCTTTTGATACATCCTTTATAGCTAAACATGTGGACTTTAGATTAATACCTGACTGTAACAACTTTATACCATGTTTAAGGCAAATAAAGACTTATTATCTTATCTTATCTTAGCTACTTAAGGTGATTCAACTTCACTTGCACCTCATATTTTTTTCCGACTACGTATGAAAACATTTTGATTGAAAATAATAGTTCGATAGATGACATCCGCCTGCTTTGCCCAAAGTGAATTTGTTTGAAATTTCCCTAACACTTTCACTGTTTGATCGTGCATGGACTTATATTATAAGCATAATATTGTCCTTTAAATCCCATAGGTACACACGTTTAGATTATTGTCCTAAAAATAAGAACATGTTACATACATAAATCAGACATCTGAAGAAATGTCTGGTTACAATATTAGCACATGTAATAATTCCTATAAACGATCGTGCTGGTTACATAAATAGATCGCCACGTGTGGTCTCATTGCGATGCGTGTCGTGATAAGACACACATGCTGTCGAGCACATCATCATACAATTGTCATGCACGTTCATTACATAAATCAGCACCTGAGTTTTGGAATGCGTGCTAACAGATCACCCTCTCAATGAGAAGGAGCCTGTGTCCCAGCAGTGGGAACATTAGAAGCTGATTATGCTTATGCTAACAGATGCCGTTATAGTTTTCAAGATGTGTCCAAGAATACAGATTGATACATACGAGTTATAAAAACTGTTTTTTTAAAAAAAAAGACAATCAATCGACTTCGACGAATAAGTTTTTAATTTTCATGATTTAGTTGTACCTACCCCACACAAATTCATGTAAAATACTATATGCTATTTCAATATCGGTGACAGGAAGTTATTAAAATATCATCAACATAAACTAAGTGGAAAAATATCGTATTTAATGAAGCAAACTCAACAACTACCCAAGCAAAGTCAGAAGCCCGAAAATGTGACAACCAGTCTTATCAAGGGGTATCAAATTACCCAGTAACTGGGTTCTAGAGGTCAGATAGACAGTCGCTCCATGTAAAATACTGTACATGTTAGACTGGAAGCTGACCCCAACATATTATAGTTAGGAAAAGGCTAGACAGATGATGATTAGAGGTACCCCAATAACAACTTTGACAGAAATGAGGGTGTAGCCTGGTATACTGAACACTTTTGCGTACTCCTTTAGAGGGTAGAGGCGTGATGTTGTGATTGCTAAACAGTGCATACTGTAGCGAAATAAAGAAAACACAATCTCTCTTCGCCACCTTTATTCGTACACAGTTTATCTTTACATTAAGATCGAATATGAAAAGTATCAAAATAATATAAAAAATGTAGAAAATACAAAAACTCGCAACCGTCGCGTCGGATTTATATAAATTAAAGAGACGTAAGAAATACTTTAGGTTTTCGTACCTTAAATTATATTATGGGTTACGCGTTGAGTTTAAATTGGTTGCAACCGAATTCGCTCTACAATCACGAAACAAAAATTAAGCCTTGTCTAAAAGGCATTAAAACCACTGTAGTGTTTTAAAAGTTCGAAATTACTCAAAAAATGTCACGGTCTGGTAGTAATGTTTTGAGCGGTAGGATCGTTATTTAAAATAAAATAGACTATTAGAAGTAGGAAAAGCTTATAAATATCTGCCAGATCTTCTCTCGGAGGTTCCGTCACGACGACGTGACTGTCAGTGGTCACGGTATCCTTGTCGAGAATTTCCTAAGCTTTAGGTGTTGGAAGGCTTGATCCTTCTACCACCTAAAGCTTGGATTGGAGTAGATCAAATCTGCTCGCTCCCTACTGCAATCCAGTCAGGTGCAAAATGGTAGGAGCCTGGAAGGGGTGCACCCGAATAATTCTGCTTGCAAAATCTTCGGACTTAAACCTAGGACAAATAACGCACAATAAGGACCCGAGTAGCAAGCAGAAACTCTTTACCAAAAAAGCGTAGAATCATACATACCAGAAAAGCAAAAAGAAGAATGCACGGTTTGTTTTCCAACGGGAGTCACAACTCTCCGATTTTTGTAGAGAACTTTCCCCGATTTAATAATCACATCACATAATGGAATAAAAAGTACCTAAAACTATCTGAGAATTTTAGCATAAAGATTCCGAAATAAAATTATGCGGCAGTCGACTGTGACAAATTTTCAATAAGTGACCAACGTTTCTAAGAAAAAATCCCATATGACTAAAAACAAATTCATTATTTTAAAAATTCGAAAATAAAATTTCTGGTTAAGCAAAGTACCCAAAAAAGGTTGCATATATTCTTAAAGTTTAAGGATTTGCTAATACTGCAATACATATGCGATGGCAGAAATCGCGGTTGATTTGCTGGCATTTATTGAAAAGTTCCGTTGTCTGTCTCCGAAACTCAACATCAGATCTTTACGAAATTTAAATAGGACTGTTTAGAACAATCTAAACATAGAAAATAGTAACTAAGAATATTGCTCGTGTGAATGTAACTTAATAGATTTTTTTTATGTATAAACTTGCAACACTAGACGGAAATGAGATTTTTTGTGTTTTTGTCTGTGCTGCGGCCCTTCCTGTTAAAAAGATTGTTACGAGCGGCTGTGTTCTCTGGCTCTAAAATTAAATTTAAAGTTTCCCAAAGTTTACACGCATTTTTATTCCATACAAGGACCATTTTGGAATAAACCTCTTTCGAACAAAAAAAGAATTTTGCGAATTTGTCTATATAAGATGGAGTTATGCCCGAACATAAATAATATAACATAATTTACACACATAATTATACCATTCAACTGAACACATACAAATAATTTAGTCTAATTCCTTGAATTTGTGCGTAGCCCTCTTCCTCTCTCCTAATCTTGCTGTGCCCGACAGGGTCCATATTGATACTATTAGCTTGTTTGTCACCTTTGTAATACATATGGAATGCAATAAAGTATTGAGTATTGAAAAAAAAATGTGAACATCCGAATTGAGAACCTCCTCCTTTTTTGAAGTCGTTTAAAAATAATATTTTCACAACTTCAAACGAAGACTAATTGCATCAAGATGGGTAGAGACGGAACATCAATTTATTATTTCTGTTAATAGGTAAAACCAGGCTTTATAGAAGCATTATAATGAATTGCACCAATTGTTTAATGACTAAGGGTTCAAGTGATAAAAAAATACTTGTTATAAGATCCAGGTTCAATATTTCTTTAATCAGCTCAGTCATTGCTCTTTTCACACCTCTCAACACGTCGGGTGACCTTCTGACCCAGCGGTGTGAGCATAATGAATGGAACAGATGCGTATCGTGACTCTGTCCTAATATGGTGGAGATTTATGATATTTAGTTGATCAACAGATTAGTCACGTTGGGAACTTGTTTAGAATTTATCGGAGATACTCGATATGATCGACGCGGGCGATTGTTCTATTGGAGACCAGTCTTTTTATATAGAAGAAACACCGTACGCCGCTGTTCTGTAATTTTATTGCAATGTTCTTTGTACACAAAACTATCCTTAGACAAAGTATCTAAACATTACCTACATAACATCTCACCTGTATTCCCTCAAGGGTCAGGCGGAGACCAGGCCTTTACGCAGTACACACACATGGGCCTTCACCCAGTGTACACATGTGTCGCCCGTTATGTTTGAGTCCCATGTAGTAGGGGGCGACTCTATTGGCATCAACCGGGCACTAATCTAGACTCCGGGTTGCTACTGAGAAATTCCTAATGGAAAACCCAATAAAACTTTGCCCGACCTGGGAATCAAACCCTCAGACTCAGCAACAGCGCTTGCGACCAATCGAGGCAATCAACAAAATAGCTAAAATGTGGATGTACCTACTCATCTCTGCCTATTCTTTCGCGGAATAATGTTCTTTTGTGTTAATGGACCAACCGCAGACGACAAAAATCCTGATCTCATTCTGCCAGTAAAAGACAAGCTCTAATAAATAGAATGATCACAAAAACTGGCCGTCAGTCAATGAGTGTTGACGTGAATAATGGTATAATGTGCGATGAATGTTACAAGAATGATAATAGTCAGCGATTGACTTGTAGATGTGACGGTGTCAAATTATGCGCGGGAGTGACGGGAAAAACTCTGAGTGAGATCTACGAGTACTGACTGGGACAGTGATGACTTGTGAAGTGTGTGGCGGGGCAAAGTGAGGCAGCTACTATGTAGCAGTTGTTGATTGAATTAAAGTTTGACATAACGTCTTACTGATGTGTTTTGCTGTTTTTTCTCACCATGTATAACGGCTGCCCCGTGTTTCAATGAATTAATCACCTCTCAATATACATCTCTTTTAATTAAAATACATCTTTATTTAAATTTCATGTTTATGAGCTTTTCTTTATACCTATTATCTCTCTGAAAAATATAAAAAAGCCATAGTGGCATTGACGACACACCTGATTTACACTACACGATAAAAGCCTCGCGCTGCGATACTCACAATCATTTTAATAAAGCCTTATTAAAACCTATCTCCGCGAACACTATCGCGGTCGCCTGTATCTATCGCATTATCCTCGTCGTGATACATCGCCTCCCTACAGTGGACAATATTAATCTCTTCGCCATTTACGCTCGAGCTTATAAATTAATACTGACACCTCAACACTGCCTAGAAATTTACACTAACTAGTTTTTATACTACACTATAGGTCAAAAACTATCTATGAGTACACCGTCCATTGCTGGTTTTAATAATCTTTGTGTATCATCATTAAGTTGTTCTCCAGTAATGGCTGGTGGATGTGTGATACAATTTTTTTCTAGTTATTTTATGTTGAACCGGATTATGCGGTATGCAACTACATAATAGTTTGGTGCAGTTTTTAATTACGATTTGTATCTAGCTTGCTGGTGGCTTGGTGTGATGAAATCTTGTGGGTTTATAATGGATTAAGGGTTTACTTTTAGAATTCTAATTATGAGTTGGTTCTAGTAAGTCATTTATTGATATTTCTCTATGGCGAATAGGTTCTAGGAATGAGTGATATTTTATAATTGCCAATTATGTCGTACTTGTTGCCGTTTGTTAATGTTTTTTTGTGATGAAAAATTTGTTGAATTTTCACCAGTTCTTTCTGATTCATCTCCCTGTTTCTAAAATACCTACTTGTTTGTTTCAGGTATGTGTTCAGCCAAAATTTCATTACTTGTAAGTATTAGAAATAAGTCTAATCCACACCACATAATTTCATAGGAACTGCATTTTACAGAACAACCAAGAATCAGAAGATTGCCTAGATGCCTAGATTGAATCGTTTTAAGTCGGCTAGCACGTTATCTAGAGCCCGTTACACAAATAGGCTATCCAATAGCCCCGGGCTATACTTATATAGCGCTAGAGCTACATGTAGCCCTTCCACAGCCTGGAGGCAACACGATTGTAATTCCTTGCCAACTATTAATGAATCCTAGTTTTTCATTAAGAAGCAGTTTATACCTAATTAGTTTGGCAATTAGTTTGGCTAACAATGTGGAGGCTGGCCACTAGATGGAGTAGGACTTAACATAGGTTATTTTGTAATGCCGTGCTCTTGTAAGTGTGTGTGTGTATGTGTGTAGCCGTAAGGTAACAGATGGTCTCCGTTTTAATGGTCCGTTTTATCGGATACGTTTTTTTTTCATCGATGGCGTATAGAGTTGCATGAGCGACTTTACATATGAAACAATATTCAGTATACAATAAACGGAATACGTATCCGTCATGTATCCGTAAAAGTTTACCGGATAAAAACTGTGTGTGGGGTGAGTGGGCCGGCGGGCGGTGCAGCTAAATAAACAAGTTTGTACGCGCACGCATCGTCAACTTTGCATTCATAGAGAACTTGTATCCAGTAATGATGGATACGTTGAACGTAATACGATGCCTATGTGTCAAAGCATAATTTTTATCGTATCCTTTAAACTGGGTACCGTAAATACAGAGACTATGTGTGAACGGGCTGTAAGAATACAAATCAGTTTGAACGACAGACTGTTTAATATTTTATGTTTTTCTAAATTAAAATGCTTAAACGCAAAATCTTGAATGGTAAATCTTGATAAATACAAGGATGGAGAGAGAGCTCATCATGCTTTCAAACTCAATGCGGTTAATTGAAATGATCTCGATTGGTACTTCTCTTTCTTCTCCATCTGAACTGCCTCCATTTAATAGGTGTTTTCTTCAAACTTTGGTGAATACCTGTGACCTCTGTGCCCGTGTGAGCTGGTGCGCGTGGCGCGCGCAGTCGGAGGGCGGGACTGTATCATAATGTTAATACATTCAAAACATCTCGCTGCTAGCTGTCATTACGTATAATTTCGACGGCTCCACACAAGTCACCAGGGCTACCACTTGTTTAGGTATTTCTTAATCTACAGCCCCTTTACTCTGTAAAAATCTCACCGTGAAAACTTAGATGAAGTGAGCTGTCATTCCACCTGATGCTAGGGATTGACAGTATGACAGCTCACTTCACCTACGTTTTCACGGTAAGATTTTTACAGAATAGATTGGCTGTTTTCATGACATCTGTGAACAGTCTGATTTACCTGTCCATGCATAAGATTAGTAAATACACTTATAAAAAATCTGAGTACCAATTTACACTTAAAAATATCAAATGTAAGCGAATGTGTATGTTAAGCGATACTACTTAGGTATTATGTAGAAATGAGTGTAACTATTTAAAGACCTAAAGATGAAAAGAACTAAAGAAGAAAGAAATTGTATCGACAATAACGCATACATATAAAATGCTTCATTGAATAGTTCGATATTGAGATAGACTCACGATAGCACAAGTCTAAACCTTAGTGGTTTTTGGTTGCTATTTAATATGAATAATCCTGTATTCTTTTGTATAAATGATAAATAAACAAAAATAGGTGTGTCTGGCGACATTTTATCACTGTGTAACATTATTTTATTTATATTTTAACTATTAAACTTGTGTATGTTATTATACCTACTAAATAACTTGCAAAAGTGATTAAAAAAAAGCAAGGAAGCAGTAGCTTGAAATCGCACAATTTGTTCTTTGACAAAATTTAAAAAATAAAATGAACATGTGTGGTGTTTTCAATAATCTAGCTATATAAGCTATCCGATCGATTTTAATTGTTTTTGTTGTTTTTTTCTTTGTAAGATTACGTAAATATTATTTAAATCAATATGCCAATATTGCCAGCCCTACAACACTGTGAGTTGCTCTGCGGCCTTCTCTCAAATTGCTTGTAATTTGAATGATTTCTGGTGTAGTGTCCAGTGCTCACTATTTTGGTTAAATTATTGTATTGTACGCTGAACGCTCTCGGATATTATAAATTTCATCATAACGTTTAATTCGTTGATAGAAAGAATTTTGTACCGTTTAGTGGTAATGTGCGGCTCCGTTTTGGCCGATTTAAGGTATCCGTGGATATTTAATATTGAATATGGAATGACTATTAACCATAATGTCCTTTATCCATACGTAGGTACATTCTTTTGACAAAAAATCCAATAAATTGAACCTTCACTATGGTTGAAATGATCTAACCGTCATTCAGACAAACATCTGATCGTTTCATGACGCGCTAGTGACATGCAACCCTAGGGAGCTACGAGTTTGACTATACGTTAGGGCTTAGGAACTGTATCATCGTGTTTTTAAGAGCCCTTGTTTAACGAAGGACTTTTAATCAACCTAGCGTACCAAGCAATCCCAGCACCACAGCTAAGTAATTATATTTAATTATTATGAATTAATTGAATTAATTATTAATTGAATTAATTATTGAATTGAATTGTAACCGATGAAGACGTGTACTTACTTTCTTTCCCATATTTTACCTCCACGCGCTTTCCTGTAGGACCTAATTGAAAGCCAAGTTTATCTCCAGCACACGAACATTGTACGAGATCAGATGTCCCTAACGAGTTGGTACTGTTGCGAGATCACGATCTGTAACAAGGCACATAACAAGATGTCTGCTTGAGGATCTACTGCCTACGTGCTCCTAACTGACGGATATAGGTTACTGGTAGGTACTGGCAGGTGAGAGGTCAACTTGGGATTTAATCGCAGTTTTAGTGTATTATTTTTGAAATAGTCAAAACTTTAAATCTATTTATTACAATTAGGCTGAGTGACTACCCTTGTTCAACGTTACAAACCCAAACACCAACACTTTGTATTGTTTGAGCTGAGAAAATGAAGTGGCGCTATAAACTCTCCTCCAGCAGCTTTTAACATGTTGGATTTGACTTTACAACCAGCTGCAGCAGAAAGTTGCAGAATAATCGTAAGTACTTTACTTAAATCTTTCAAACACGGGAGCCGTAATTACATATTTTCCTTTGCTTTAAAACAAGATTAAAAATAACAATCTCAAACAGTAAAAACGGTATTATCCATTAGTACTTAAGTGTTTCTTTTCACAAAATAAAACACTTACTATTTCCGATCGCAATCTAACTTCATCACAGCAATGAGAAATTATTGTTCTTTTAAACAAAACGCTGTTCTTTTGTTTTTAAATTGAAAGCAAATTACAAGCTTTGTATTGAAAACAGAACAAATGAGTGTTATTGTAATACCACCAATGTTAGAGACAATTTGGATATTGTAACCGCAAATGGCTCGGATATCTTCACGTACAAATGGGATTTGTTTTATGTAGGTGTATTATTAGCATTATTGTGCTTTACAGGTTTAATCTACACGCTGTTGGATATACGTTTCTCTTTGCTGAAGCTACAATGGATTGACTGACTGATTGTGTATCTGCCTGTCGGGCCTTCTGACTGTCAAAGTATCGTGATGATCCACCAACTACTAGATAGATGGTGTACTACCATCTGCCTAGTGGTTGATGCTTATGAGTGTCATGCCATGATAGACAGGTAGCGGTTTATCTATACTATACATTTAATTAAATAGTAACAAATTCAAAACTGTATCGACATTAAATATTTTTGGAAAAAAGTAAATGCTGCATGGTGTGGGAACGATTCTGATTTGGAATTTATAGCTTTTAGAATTTTTGTCCGTTTGTCTGATGGTCTGATTTTCTAGATGTATTTTCCGGATTGGCGCAAAAACGGCTTAACGGATTTGGATGAAACATTGATAATCTGAATTAACACATAGGGCGAAGCCGCGGGCAAAAGCTAGTTGTACCATAACACGACGAACACAACACTGGTCATTCGCAGAAACTACACTGGTCTGCAAAACTAAGTATCACACTTTTAAAATTGAAGTAACTTTTTAAGTACACAAGATATACTTTCGAAATAAAAAAGGACTCGAAAGACTAATTTTGTATGTAAAAATGTCATGACTTTTCTGGAACTAGGCATCAGTATGCGTCCTACTGCAAGAATGGTGGGTGTGACGTTACGAACGGTCCAGAAGGTGAAGCGAAAGTACGAAGAGACTGGAAACCATCTGAGGAGACCTTGTAATGGCAGTTACCCAGGTGTGTGTCCGAGAAGACCTTTATATTGTTTCCACTGTTTTGAGAAATCGCCACCTTAATGCAGTTGAAGTCCAGCAACAGCTTTTGAAGCTTCTGAAGTCCCGAAGGAACTACATTAGTGACAGTAGAGTGAGAAGGAGACTTTGCTTGAAGCAAATCTGAAACCCCGAAGACCCCAGTCTCGATACTCTTTCTCGAGTGGCCCCAAACTCGAGAAAGAGCATCAAGTAGCGAGACTGCGATACGCCCGTGAACTTACAGTGGGATGAAGAAGAGTGGTCAAGAATTTTGTTCACAGATGAGTCTCGATTCTCACTTTACACTTCTGATACAAGGCGAAGTGTCTACAGGCGGCCTGGTGAGCGATACCTTCGAGAATGCTTCTCAGAAAGAGTCCAGTACAGTGGAGGTAGTGTACATGTATGGGCTGGCTATATATCTTCAGACACTCGCACAGAGTTAGTGTCCATAGAAAATGGTACTCTGACTGGGGAAAGATATGCCCAAGAGATTTTCAACGAGTACGCATATTTAGCAAATATGGGTGATGCCCGGCCACACACGGCTCAGGTCGTGCAAGAGTATATTCAGGAGGTTGGTATTAGTGTGATGGCTTGGCCATCAAGAAGTCCTGATCTCAAACCTATAGAGCACGCCTGGGATGAGCTAGGAAGGTTAGTCAGAAGCCGCAGGTACCACCACCTACCACCCTCAGGGCACTAAAACAGACCTTGATTGAAAAATGGGAGAATATTCCACAACATCGGCTCCGACACCTCGTGTTCAGTATTCCAAACCGGATCGAAGCTGCAGTCAGAGCCCGAGGTGGCAATACCAGTTATTAAAAATTAAATAACATGTAAAACATATTTATAAATGTTAATTGAGCTTTTTGATACTAAGCTAAAAATAGCTATTTTTATTGTTTTATCTTTTTCTTTTTTAAGTCAAAAATGTTACTAATGTGGGTATAGTTTACTACTTTCAAAGAAAACTGATAAAACTTCTTTAAAATGTTTTTTTTAATTTAAATCTCTAACTTGTATTAATTGAAATTTTAAAAGTAGTAAGTACTTAGTTTTGCAGGCCAGTGTAGTTGAACTATAACACGACGAACACAACACTGGTCATGCGCAGAAACTCCCGAACACTGTTGACATAACTCAGTGCTAAGAAGACAAATAGCTTCCTGTGAATCAAACAAGTATGGCGCAGTAAATTCCTAGCGGTAACAAAATGGCCTTTTGTGCCATATCGGGGACATAAACCAGAGATAAAGTATCGGGAATACACTGAACGTTCAGCATGCGTTTACTAATACTGGGGATAACGTCTACGTGGAACTGAGTTGTGAGCCTTTGGGATGTGTGTATTCAGACAAGGGTGAAATAGGGAAAAGAATTGACTATGTTTCATTGAAAATATGGGATATTATAGACAGTAGAATACCTAGTCTAGTTTACAAGGATCTGTTGCCGCTTGAAAACATTGACAGGGTTGTTGGTAAAGCATTTGTGAAATTGTCACAGAATTTATATTGAAAAGGAGCAAACTGGATGTTTCGTTCCGATCGTGTTCACACACCGAAAGACTCGTGTAACATTCTACTTAGGAGACCCGATGACATTAGTTTAACTTTTTCTTCTTCTCCGTGTCGCTGGCACGACTGTGTTTTCAATCTTGTTTAGTTAGACATTAGTTTAGCTCCTAACAAGTGAAGCTACATAGGCTAATCCGCATGCAGCTGTATACGCATTGATTACTTTGATTCATGATTACACAAAGACTATTCGATTTCTTACAATAGTTACCCAATCTTATAGGTCTAGCAAAGGCTTTGGTAAGGCCTCATTTATCCATTTATTTGACACTATACAGGATGGCGTCGAAATTTCAGAGGTCCGGAATCATGTGCTGAATGGTAACAGGCTGTGCGCCGAGGCTGTAAATAAAATCGATCCTGAGCCTGCTGCAAGGCATGATGATTGTGCAAGTACTCGTAAGTACTTGCTTTACTCGATTCTTCTTGTAAAAATATAGTACATTAAACGATATTTAGTTACAATTATTATGATGTGTGCCGCTAAAAGCCCATGTTCCACTTATCTAGTGTTGATAGGATAATCTTAATTGATTATTGATATTGGATTAAAATCACTAATTACAGGTTTCCCATATTAAAAAAAACAGCTCGTATTAAGACAGGTTCATTTTAGTAACATTACTTACCATACCAAGCGACCACAGATAAAATGCTTACGTACTTTACGTACGCATTTTATCTGTGGTCGCTTTATATGAATTATAAAAGCATCATTATGAATTGCATTATAGCATTGACTCTCAATAGTCATAAAAATATGGTCGTTGAATATGCAAGTTAAGACTTTGATGTAAGTCGAAGTTAATCATAGTGAACAGAAGAAACAGATAAAGCTTTACAAGAAAGATTTAAAAAGGTTTTAATCAAAACATGACCAGATATTTTGACCAATCCTCAAAATTTCATTCATCTATACCAACGCACCTTGTGATTCAATTTCATCAACAAACTGTTTCTCCCAACCCGACCCGAAATACCACTGATCCTAACCTTCACAATCTAATCACCACCTTAATAATTTTATCACAAAGTTCAAACTCCTTTGCCAGGAGTGCCTGCCTAATTGCGTCCCTGCCTTAGGGCATAAAGAGTCGTACTTGGAATGGGCGTGGCTATGTTTGGGTGTTAACGTCTGTCTGTAGCAACAAGTGCCACAGTTTCAAATGATGAATGCCCTTCTTGTCTAGGAAATAAGGAAATACGAGTATATTAGGCTATCAACCTTTCATGTGTTGTATCGGCTTTGTTAAACATTTTTCACTAGAATTTTCTTTTACTCCACATTTATGGAAAGAAAAAACGGTCCAGTGCGAGTTGGCCTCGTGGACCGACGGTTTCGTACAAAGGACGATGGACAAAGTACTTCACTCGTCCCGTCGTCGATATTTTTTTTTCCAACAGACATTATTTTTGTATTATATTTTTTGTTACGGACTACAAAACAACAAACCGTTTATTTCAAGTCTTAAATATATGGGGTTTCCTGAAAAAAATCATCTTTCAGTTTCATTTATCTTACGAAAATATGGATGTATGTTTTTTATTTTTCGTCACAACAAAAGAGATAATACATAATATATAATATGGAACATAAAACAACAAAACATCACGCCTACATTCCACGAAGGAGTGGGTAGAAATGTGTGAAACATTCACAATTCGCTATTTATGTTATTTTTTGCGATATAATCTATTCTATTAATTTTACCTACATACGTTTTCTACTTATTTTTTACTAATCAAATATATTTTTTACTACAGCTGTACCATTACATTTCCTTCTTTTTATGGGAAAAGAAGGAAATGTAATGGTACAGCTTTTGACGGTTGTCGCTGTAGTAAAGAATCATCAGTAACCCAAGACATTTTAAATGAGACATGTCTCAAGTCTGTTGACTAAGTTTTGAGTCCGGGTGGAAGGTACACAATCTCTACCAACACCTACAGGGTATACAAGCGTGAATATTTTATTCCATGGAGAATAAAATACAATATGAGTACCTTAAGTAAAAAGTAATACGATCTTCACTTATTTTTTAATAATAAACATTTATTTATTTATTTATTTATTTATTTATAATCCTTATAAGTGGTATCCTTACAGGCCTTACCCTGATGCGACAGTGTAGTTAGCAACTTAAAAAATAACTTATCTAACCTTACATACTCGTACCTAACAACAAATAATTATACAGATCGGACTAACTTACCTAGTGACGTCCGATCCTTAATTATGTGAAGTAATCTCGTCCTCATTGTATACTTTGTAGTTTGCACTCTTGCACAACTCGCTGATCACATTATTTAAAGATTTCATCATAAAAAAACACAAATGTTATCTGTGGTCCAGTCGTTGGCGCGCTCTCCTGTCATCTGTCAAATCATTCTTTCAAAGCATAAGAACGGGACTTCACGATGACCTTTATGGGCATCGCATAGTCCCGGTCCAGTGCATACAGCACAACACAACTTTTAGAAGGGGTTTAATAAGGTAATCCAATACACCTAAGTGTGATGATTATCTGGGAAGGGTTGGGATACAATGATCGGACGTCACTAGGTAAGTTAGTCCGATCTGTATAATTATGCTTCGTAATCTCGTCCTCATTGTATACTTTGTAGATGTTTAAAGAATAAAGTTGTGTTGGTATAACAAAAAATAAGCATTGTTGAATAAATTGAACATTGTAAGTCAACATGTTATTCTAAGCTTGTTATTTAGGTACTAATTCTATATGTAGACATTTCTATTTAAGAATCAGTCTACGTTAAGGTCAATAGTTACCAACTTAATGTATAACTCTCCAATGACTATTAGTTTCTGAAATTCTTATTCAGTCTTGAATCAATTAATCCTGTAAGGCACACAAAAATTTCCTATGGGTAATCGAACAATTAACATTGACATGTAAGTAAATAAGTTCTTTGAGCAACCACCCTACAGAGGACACAGCTGGTGCAAAAGCATTAGAATCACAAATGAAAAGGTCTCTTCTAAAATGAGCATTTGTGGGCCTCAGTATTGACACCTGCTTCACAGCCTTTGTTTTTTTTTTTTTTTTTTTTATTAATATTAATTGTTCCGTGCGGGAATCGAACCCGCGACACGCAGCGCAGCAGTCAATGGCTTAACCACTGCGCCAATCGTGCCGTCAAAACTCAGTGAAGTATGTCACTATTATTTAAAATTTGTTTTATCGATCCACTACATATTGGTTACAGTAGAGGTGGCATAATTAGGTTTTCTTATAAATTTTCTTTAAAAATGGTAGTTTTAAGTTGAGTTGAGGCTACCCAGTGCAGAAGTTTTAATTACATCTGAAATTTTTTTGTTAATATTTATAAGAAATGTTATCTATAAGTGACAAGGTTTGAATTCTGTGTGCAGTTACAAGAACTATTATATATACTAATTGTTTGGTTAGTAATTCTAAACCAAGGGTTTGACTATGAAAAAAATTATATAACCCAAAGCAATACTGGGGTCCCAAACTATTTCATATTTGGAGTTCTTTGGTCTTAATATAAATATATTCCTGGTCTATATGACAATCCTTGATTATACTTAGTGGTAAAATTTATATGGCTATGGTGACAGCCTAGGGGTCAATATCTTGATTCTATCCAAGAGAATCCACTGATTTAGTGTAAATTTATGAATTGTTTTCCTTTGTTTTACTAGACAAGGAAGCTAGTACTATATCATTTGAAGGGAACAGTCTTTCACCTCAGGAAAGCGTCCTTGATAATATGGCAGCAATTAGTGTGTGCATTGGGCGTAGATCCCATTTGAAAGTTAATACATCTATGGAACATGCACTTGGCTCAGGAAGCCGACATGTTGACGATTAGTATTGCACTTGTTTGCAAACAGGTCAGTGGGGCTGACCCAGCATAGCAGCAATTGACTTGTAGGCTATATCACATCACTTCCATTCAATTTCTATGTTAGGAAGTCTAGATTCTAGATTTCCCAGTGTTTTCTTTGGAACTAATATAGGGTGCATGAAACCATATTTGTCTTTTCTCACACCATTGCCAAAACTGTCTAGGCATGCTATTTTCATAAGTAAAACAAATACCACCCATCTTACTGATACGGGTTATGGCCGTTGTGATATATTTTCCAAGTCCTCGCAGTATCTGAGTTTGCTTGTAAATGTTTTGAGCCCCATAAATGCTGCTAATAGTTCAAGGTAAGGTATGGAACTTTTCATTATTAGCTGCCCAGTGCTTGTGAGTTTTGATATCATTACATACCAGTCTCAAGCCAGTTTGAAAAGCATCAAAGAATATTTCAAGAACAAAGTCAAATTGTCTGATTCTATTGTGGTTTGTTGAAATATATGGTACCAAACAACTTTTTTACTTTCCATTATCTTGGTATAAAATTAACCATATTCTACAGCTGCTGCAGATGTAACTACTAGAATACCTAGTAATTAGGCAAACTCTGTTATTTATATCTCCTTTCTAATTCTATCTAATTATAATATGTAATATTCTTTATGGACTATAGGATAAACTCTATCTTTCCTGAGGAAGTGAAATGGCAAACTGGACTCAGTCCAACAAATATCCTAGATACTGGCATCACTGTCTGGGCTCTCTTTTCAGTTTTAATAATAAATCCTAGATTTTTTTAACACAGTTTGAGTAGCACACATTTTCTAAATACCTTGCATATGAATCGGCAGGGCACAGAATATAACTGTCAAGATGTATGACTGAAAGCAACCCTGATGACCTCAGGTGACAGACAACTGGCTTCTTGATGTTTGTGAATACATTTGGTGTAGTGCAAAGCCCAAATACGAGGCATGTACATTCTTATAACATATATTGAAGCACAAAACTGAAAATATCTTCTGACATATTTTCATATGGATAATTGATATTTGTTTTTTAAATCCATTATTGTGGGCAAAAACTTAGGTAGTAACATACCTATAAAAAGATTTAACATGTATTTCCAAGTACCATGTGATTACACAAGATAAAATTGATTATTGACAGGAGCACATGTTTCTATGGCACCTAACTGTAAGAGATTATTCAATGGAGATAGATTGCTTTCTTTCTGACTGAAGTTGTTATTCAGCAGCTTGATCTGGAAATTCAGTAAAAGGTAATTTATAACCCTTGATCCACTCATGTATGATTGGATTAGTAGTACCTAATAATATAATAATAATAATAATAATTTATTTGTTCAGACAACCATTGATCCATAACATTACATTACATTAAAATTTATATTTATTTATATTTATATTGTTAGTAAGAACTTAAAAACTATGTTAGTACCTAATAACTAAGAGCGACTTAGTCCTCTGGGTGAGGCTCCACACCAAGGGGCTGTCCAACCTATTGCCTATCACCCTCAGGATGCTGTTACTGCTCCCACGCAATCTGCTCAGCAATGAGGCTGTCTTTTTGCGCCAGGTGGCATCAAAGCCGTCTGTGCGCGACTCTGCGAACATTGTTGACGCACTGCAAAAGCGTGGCAGACGTAACAGCGCCCTGAAGGCATTGTTAAACTGGATGCGCAGGGAATTGTAAGCCGATTGGGTATATCTGAACCACAGGCTCGCTGAGTACAAAGATGTGCAATACGCTTTGAATAAAGTTACTTTGACTGCGTCTGTACATCGAGCGAACCTGCGGGCCAGCATGTTCGCCCGGATTGACAATGCCCTGCGCTCTCTTTCCATGTCTACATCATCTCCAAGATTTTCGGTAACCACATGGCCAAGATACTTGAATTGGTATACTCGATTAAGAGGAATACCATTGAGTAATAGTGGTGGCACAACAGTTGGACACTTTGTACCCGCCTTGAAGATCATGCACTCCGATTTCTTAACGTTATAGCTCAGACCGTGAGTGGCCGCATACTTTTCACACACGGCAAGCAACTTCCGCAATGCACAAATCGAGGGAGCCAGCAGCACCATATCATTGGCATAGCTAAGATTGTTCACACTAACACCATCCACATAGCACCCTACGGGCATTTGACTAAGTTCCTCGATTAGCGCATTTACGTACAAATTAAAAAACAAGGGCGAGCTCAACCCCCCCTGCCTCACTCCGCATTCCAGTCTGTATTCACTCGACAATTCACCCGCCCACTTTACATTATTTTTCTGATTAAGGTACCAATACCTAAAAAGTGATGTTAACTCTGGCGGCAGACCCGTTTCTTTTAGCTTCTGCCACAACATATCATAAGACACTAGGTCGAATGCTTTCGAGAGGTCTAGAAAGCAAGCATAAACCGGGGTCTGTCTGTCAGTGTAATATTTCACAGTGTGCTTAAGGCTCAGAATAGCAGCCTCAGTTGACAAGCCAGGACGAAAACCGAACTGAGCGTCATGTAACTTAACATGCTTGTTCAAATATGAGTTAAGCACACTGTCAAATACCTTCGCTACAATCGTGGCTAGCGAAATGGGTCTATAGTTACATTTATCAGACACATCCCCCGTTTTACTCTTGGCAATCGGTACCACCAGAGTCTTCATCAGAGCAGGGGGTAGGTGTGAGTGATTTAAGCACAAATTACATAACATTGCCAGTACTCTAGGAATGTGAAAACCAGCATGCTTGAGGTGTTCCACGCTGAGAGAGTCATATCCCGGTGATTTTCCTCCCTTCATACCCCTAATAGCACGATCAATATCTTTCGCAAGTATTAAAGTTGAAATATTCATCCCCTGAGTCTCAGCATCAAACCGTCCACATGCTGGTCCTAAGGGTGACTTTACAACAAATTGTTCCATAAAAACATTGGCAATGTCTTCAGGGTTAGAAACACCGCCGACACTCACTGGGATGCCAGGTCTAGTATTCAATTTATTTGTACACTTCCAAAAATGTTTAAAGTCCTTATTCGTGTAGTGTGTTGCCATGAAGTCCATTTTTATCTGTTCTTGATGGTTTTGACACCACTTAAGCTTACCTTTAAAAATTTTACGCGCCTCAATCATGTCTCTAAACAATGGCCCGCTAGCTGGCTTACCATAGCTTACCCATGTATTAAATGTCCGCCTGGCACCCAAGTAAGACTCGCTCACGTGCTTGTTCCACCCTGCTAATAACTTTTTATGTTTGATATTCTTTACCATACAGGTAGTAGTCGCAGCCTTTTGTAACACATTTATTATATCATCATATAATTTATTGACAATATCCTTATGGGAATTATTGTGACAGATTTTTCCACAACAACTCTGAAACTCACATGGGAAGTCTATAGTTTTTAAATGTGTATTACATATTTTTGTGTACTCATTTATCTGCTCTGGAGTCCTATCGCCCCATTTAATTTTATTACATGGTGTGCTCTTCACTGCGATTTTTTGTGTAATAACATTTAAATTACATGTAACAACTAATGGATAGTGGTCTGACCAATACACATCATACTTTACATATATATCTACAACACACGGCCACGCGGCCCTTGTGACAATACAATGGTCTAGCCATCTACGACACCCGTGTGCCTCACTAATGAAAGTGAAAGTATCGGACGATAAGCTAAGTTTATCAGTGTCCGCACATATCCAGTCCTGTTCCGCGGAGAATTCCAAAAGTTCAGTGTAAAAACGCTCACCTGGATGTGCATTCATGTCTCCGAGAATGAAAACAGATTCAACACTACTTTCCTCAATAATAGCACTCATCGCACTTAAGCAGTCTGTGAACTCAGGTACGTTCTCAGCACAGTCCGTAGGCATGTAAACACTGATAACCAACACGGGCCGATCATTTGTAGAAATACGAATAGCCGATATACGTGGGTTTGCACACTGTACCACTGACACAAACTGGAATACAGATTTACGCCATAGGAGCGCCACCCCTCCAAAGGGTCTACCCTTGAGGATACCCATACTGGTGTCAACTGCAGAGGTCCCCACGCTGCCAAAGTCTTCGTGAATGTTCGCCAGGTAAGACAGTTCACAGGGCAGCAGCCACGTCTCTTGTAAGGCAATGATGTCTGCAAAACCGCATATCTGTTTTATACCGTCCACAGACCGTTTTATATTTTTGCAGTTAAATGTTACCATAGTAGCATTATACATTATCAGTCGAATTATTTCTTTTTTTTCTCATCATAAACTTGTTTGTACGGCATAAAGCGACGACATGTCACACCGTCCGGCCAGGTCTCATCATTTAGGAAAACGTCTAATTTATGCTTCGTAACTGTAATTTTGTAAGCGCTGTAACTTCTTTCTGTTTTCATTTTTATTTTCTGAAGAGTAACATTTTCATTGGTTTTTGTGAAAATATACTCGATTATGTCCTTCTCAGAGGTATTTTTGTGCACATTAGACACGAACAATGAGATTTTAAGATCAGCTGGTCTGAATCTATCTTCAGGTTTAATTGAAGCTTTCCCTCTGATGGCCTCCGTCCTGTTTCTGTGTCTTCTTTTCTGTACCAACAACCACTCATTACTTAATGAAGAGGCTTTTGGTTTCGATTCACCTTCCGACATAACTATTTCCGCCAATGACTTATCATTACTGGTTACGTTCGCACCACTAGCCGTGTTCATTACGGTGTGATTAGCGGCCGATTTTGTCAGCTGTTCCGTCGCGCGCGTGCGCTCGTTTTCATCTGCTTTGAGTGCGACGGCGGTAGGACTACACTCATGCACCAAACCAGGCGATTGTGTAAATGTCGAACACGGCAAAGTATGCACTTGCTGCTTCGCACTTCTGGCTTCTACCTCCGGTGCATTCTTTATTGATGTAGATGCGTCATCAATATTCAAAAAACCTGTCGGCCCGCTATCTAATAAATAGGCACCTCGTCTATTGTTTACATTGAATTCTTCATTTACTAATGATGCATATTTCATGTTATTCAACTCAGTTTTTAAGTGCTCGCTCGTAACATAAGTTTCCCTAATTAGTTTTAGTTCTGACTGTAGTAACACAATATCTTTCAATAACCTTGTTGCATCTATGTGATCAAAGGTTACCGGTGGTAATTTATGTAGCTCTTTTGCTACGAAGATGGGAATTTTATCCGGATCAACAGTTTTAAAGGCACTTATGATGTCTTCCACATCTTTTTGTTCCTTATTTTTACGTCGCACAATTTTTCTGACGGTAGATGGAAAAGACGTAAAAAGGAGTTCCTTCGCGTCACTGATTTCTAGTGCGGAGAAATCGCTTTTAATAAGTCTTATTAGACTCACTTCGTCCATAATACAGATTTTATTTTGCGTAAAACATAATAACTCATTTATAACTATGTTACACTGTGAACACTTCACAACTTCGGTAGACATTTTTATTCTGCACCCGTTCGCTTACGCGTTCGCGCGGAGACTCAATAACATACTTCAGAGAAATACTGCAATCTGAGTCTGTACCTGAGCTAGTGATGATCCTGGTTCTGGCAACAATTGTTGGCATTGAACTTAACTTGAAGCTTATTGATGTTCTGACATTGGTCAGTAGAACAGGTGTTCTGATATCGGTGTTTGATCCAACAATTCTTCCATTTGCTTATTAAGGCTGGGTAGGATTAAGGATCTCAGTGTGTTGCAATTTTCAAGATAAATGTCACACAGTAGTTTAGCTCAGTAACTTGAATGGTTCGATTTGATCTGCATTAAGCACACAAACACTTGGGAGGCTATTAGACTGTTATGGACTTTTCCAATTAACATAATAGTAGCAGCCACTGTAATTCGCTGACCCCTGATCATTTGGACCCATTCAATGGGTCCAATGGAATGTAAGTGGGGTAAATAAAAAAATATAAATCCAATCAAGTTGAATCAATTCCACTTCCATTTGCTGTTGCCGCCACTTCCTTGTTCAGTTTTGGTGTGTTCAATAATAGATTATAGTGATAAAATAAGTATTTTAAATGTTTTGCTTCTTCTCTGCATTCAGTCCATTATCATAATTGCTGACCACCATGTGGCCAGACTGCCATGCAGTTCCAGGTAAAGTAGCTAACTGAACCCCAGCATCTCACAAGTAGATTTTCAATACTTGAACTTAAGGCTGACGGTAGGAAGGGGTATGTATACCGTTTCACTCTCAGCATCCTTCTGGCTGTATTTTAGTGGAATTGAAATACTAACATAGCATATTTAAGTTAGATAGTACACTAACATCCACCTAATTCCATTTGAATTAGATTATAATTAGCGGCAGTGAGTATGGATATTCCCCGTCTGGCTGCGTTGGTTTTGGTCACAATGCACTCAGCATCTTGAATGTGTTCGAGTGGAGCATCTTTAACTGAAATATCTATAAAGAATAATTAGAGTAAGGTCCCAAACTGCTTAGATCTAAATCCTCCGCTAACCTCTCGTGATAGCTCTAGGTATGCAGCAGGGATGTGTTTTTAACATTGAAAATATAGACCACTAGCTAACCTCTCGTGAAATCTCATGTGGTGTTGATGACAGTTAAATGTTCTCATGGTTAACCTCTCGTGAAAACTTTTAGAGACGGCCAGGGATCCGGTAGAAACGTGTTTATAACACTGAATGTGTGTACCATCGGCTAACCTCTTGTGAAAGCTCATGTGGTGTCGTTCTATTGTAAGTATATGGCACAGTTGAATGTTCTCATGGTTAGCCTTTCGTGAAAACTCTTAGAGACGGCCAAGGATCCAGTAGGAACATGTTTATAACACTGAACGTATATACCATCGGCTAACCTCTCGTGAAAGCTCATGTGGTGTCGTTCTGTTATATGTCCATGGCACAGTTGAATGTTCTTATGGTTAACCTCTCGTGAAAACTCTTAGAGACGGCCAAGGATCCAGCAGGAACGTGTTTATAACACTGAACGTATATACCATCGGCTAACCTCTCGTGAAAGCTCATGTGGTGTCGTTCTTGTGTAAGTATACGGCACAGTTATGTTCTCATGGTTAACCTCTCGTGAAAACTCTTAGAGACGGCCAAGGATCCAGCAGGAACGTGTTTATAACACTGAACGTATATATACCATCGGCTAACCTCTCGTGAAAGCTCATGTGGTGTCGTTCTTGTGTAAGTATACGGCACAGTTACGTTCTCATGGTTAACCTCTCGTGAAAACTCTAGAGACTGCTGTGCGTTTTACGGCATCCAATGTAATTTTAGGAACATTATTTCCACTGCCGACCACTTGCGTTTCGATGACGGCTCCGTTTTCGCTTCTTCAAGCGATTTTCCAGATCTCGCAGACGTTCTTTCCGCTCCTTCATTCCTTCGTTTCACTTTCTTCCATGTTTTCCCATCTCGTTAAAACTTTTCTAAACTTTTTTAAGCGAAAACGTGATCAACGCGCGGCACAAAAAAGTACAATGATTTGACAGATGACAGGAGAGCGCGCCAACGACTGGACCACAGATAACATTTGTGTTTTTTTATGATGAAATCTTTAAATAATGTGATCAGCGAGTTGTGCAAGAGTGCAAACTACAAAGTATACAATGAGGACGAGATTACGAAGCATAATGTAATATTTTACCTTACATAACTAGCTATATTTAATAAAACTCTTGCGAATTCACTCAAAGACCACGAAAAAATATCCAGTCTCTCATGGACTTCGTTCGCCACTCGGATTGTTCGGGTGAGGGGTGCTTTCTCCAGTAGTTGGTTCTGGCCACGGGCACCTTTAGAAGTCGCGGGCGACGCCACCTCCACACGTACCGGTCCGGCACTCTAAATTCCAACTGACGCAGCACTCCCGGGGTTATGTGCAACGCCACGCAGTAGCTTTACTACATACGCAGTAAGACTGAACCCCCGGCGAACCCTGAGCTCATATACCCCAACATACCCAGTACAAATAGTGTGGGGTACATGAACGGGTAGAATGGATATACCCCATACAGTTTAAAATATATTACAAGGGCCTTGTAAACTTGTTCTATACCCGATCCAACATGACACTGTATTTGGCTTCATGTGGTGCCCAAATGACCGCACTATGTTCAAGATGGCTTCTAACTAGTGCGTCATACAACACCTCGATGGTAACGTTCGCGCCAAAATATTTTGTTTTTTGTAATTTAAGCACAAATTTAGGGTTTTCGGATTTTTTCCTTTACTTGTGTTACATGACATTCCTTCTTGCCAAATTTCATGATTCTAGGTCAACAGGACCCTATAGGTTCTGATTCCCTTGCGATTGTCAAAATATGCAGCATAAACGGAACATAAACGCCCGTATCTTTTGATTTCGTTGACTTGGAAGTTTCATTTTATCACTGCTGTAAGGGATTACAGCCCTGAGTATTTCATATTAATTTCAACTGGATAACTCCAGGCGTTCCTGAGAAAAAGGGCCTTGACAGACGGGCAGATAGACGGACAACGAAGTGATCTTATAAGGGTTCCGTTTTTCCTTTTTCAGGTATGGAACCCTAAAAAAATAGAAAAGTTGTTTATTCCGCAGAAACAATACGCACATAAAAAAATACATACAAATACACACACTAATATAAAGTAGCCAAAAGCCTAGAATTTAACAAATAAATTATGTTTTTTTTTTTAATGACATACTTACCAATGTTAATTTTGCTATACAACGTGTAACGTTAATTGCGCAAAACCTGAAAATAGTTTGATCAGAATAACGAGCAGAATTAATTGAGCCACTTATTAATATAGGCCACATTTTTCAAAAAATCTTCATTAAAAACGTTGCCGTGTCTATTTATTAATAGGTCAAGCAAGCCAATGTCAGCGCGGCGCAGCGGCCCGGTGACGACTCCTCCCTCGATAAAGCGTCGTCGCAGACGCAAGAAACGATCAGAATGGCCAGTAAAACTAAAACAGCACATAAAACCTTTACAATTTTTTAATGCCTTATTTTCTATGTGAAATAGGTCAATTGAATTAAAAATCAGTTGGGGTGTCTGCGGTTTTGCGCATTTAACGTTACACGTTGTATATAAAATTTTGTTAGTATACATATGCATTTTAATCTACACTTTTCCTTTCGAACGCATTAATTGCAATATTTATAGAGCAACGTGTTTTGCTAATGCGTCTGACCCTGATCACGTTATGTTATACCGCGCCATCGGGTGCAATACTAGACTCGTTCAGATCATTATGAACGTGTGACAATTTGCACGATCGTGAAGTTCTGAAATTACCGATACTTGTTGATACCGTTGGTGAAGTCGAAGATATGATATATACACCGTGTTCTTCACGTTATCCATAAACTTTGACAAACACTTACATATACATATATCTTTTACAGATCAAATCTAACAAAGGAAGTAGTACGTAAAAAGGTTTCGTTACAAATGTATTTATAATTTCATTTAATTAAATTTAATTGAGCTATGCAGTAAGAAAGGGTCTTAACTTAGTTTGGACAAGTTTCAGCCCGCCAAATCTTATGAATGAAAATACGACGTTGCCAATTCGGATAAAGAGTGAGCATATCGGGTGATTTACGTCAAGGTATTTAGTTTGTACGAAAATTAACAAAAAATAAGAATTAATTAATGTGTCCGTAATGAAAAATGCTTATTTCCATGGTCTGAACATCTGGTCGAAGTTTATGTATTGGGTTGGCACAAAACTAATGAGACACTCTACAAAACTCTATACATTTCCTTTTTCAAGTTAATTGCTTTCGATAATATTCTGGAATTTTATAGAACATTCTAGGTATTTGTGATGTGGGGTATATAAAGCCGCCCTCGCGATTGGTTTATTCAGTTTGAAGAAAAATAGACGAGCGACAAGCTTGAACACTATACTTATACCAGTACTTGTGTTGTGAGGCCACAGTGCGCGGGCTGCGGCTGACAATATTAACACTGCGTTGGGCGCTGGAAGTACAAACCACGGGACAGTGTCCCTATGGTTTGACCGTTTTAAATCAGGAGACAGAAGCCTTGAAAGTCATCCATGCTCAGGACGACCACCCGCACGGAATGATGACGATTTACGCCGCGAACTGCAGTCGAATCCGGATGCTACCACTCGAGAATTAGCGGAAGCACTTAATTGCAGTCACCACGCCATGGAATACCATCTGCATGAGCTTGGGTATCGAAAAGTTTTAGCTCTGTGGGTAACACACATCCTTAGAGATGCCAGTCGTGTAGTCCGTGTCGCTATCTGTCAATAACTTTTGCTGCGACCCCGACGTAAAGAGTTTTTGTCTGATCTGGCTACTGAAGATGAATCATAGATTCATTACAAGAACGATACGTCATGCTTTTTGGATGCCTCGAGAAGAAACGCCACCAACTCAACCGAAGCTGAGTCAAAACAACCGCTTAAAAGTTCTGCTTTGCTGTTTCTGGGACGCACAAGGCATGCTGTTTTATAAACTATTACACAATGAAACTATAAACGCTGACAAATATTCAACCCAGCTCACCAAACTAACCGCTGCTGTCAAGAAAAAACGACGAAGACGGGTACTTGTTTTACTACACGATAACGCTCGACCTCACGTCGCATCTACCGTTCGCCAACAGTTGGAGAACTTGGGCTGAGAGACGATACTCCACCCATCTTATTCCTCAGGCCTCACCGCATTAGACTATCATTTTCTTAGAGCTCTGAAACAACATTTGCGGGGTAAACAATTTAATGATTTCTCTGATCTAGAGGGAGAGTTGAACAACTTTTTCGAGGTACAGCTATCAGAGTTCTGGGCGAAAGGCATCCAAAGTTTGCCGGATCGTTGACAAGAAGTCTTAGATGCTAATGGTGATTACATCATTGACTAAGCTTTTTGTATTGTAATAATAATAATAAATATAAAACGTAAACCAAGTGTATCATTACTTTTGTGCCAACCTGATATATCTTATGGAACACGGTGTATTGTCTATATGATATGTGAGTCTAGTTATACGTGAAACTTTGTCTTCTTCGTATCTTTTAGAAACGAAAATGTATCTAGATTATCAAGTAGCAGAACTACTTTCATACTATCTCAACTCTTATTCCATCCAAGTAAGTGACAAAAAACTTAGGTTTACCTACTTAAGAACTATACAAAACGTGATTTTACGTAAAACCATTTCATGTAAATCTCTTCTTACTTTCACATATCCACTCCAGCAAATGAAATCTGTCACTAACCACTTTCCAAGTCGTTGCAAAAACCGCTCATCTTGCTTTACAAGCTATTGTTGTGCAGACAATGTGCCATGCCATGTGCCCTGGTCGCGTGACTGTCGGTAGGTAACGGTGCCTGAGCCTGCAGGTCCAGACGTACCTAGAAAGGCAGTATATGGGGACTGAATACTACCTCCTGCATTGACTCAAGATAAGAATGTGACATCTCGTACGCTTAAATGTTTCCGTGTATGTACGCTTGTAAATTGTCACGACTTGTGACAACTTTCTAGAAAGTTGTCACACTCATTATCAATGTTTTTAAATATGGGGTACTCGTATTAGACAAATCAGTATGATACAATGCCCCAGTGTTCTTGTGCTTTTCTGTAAACCATAAGAAAACAGAGACTTTTAATTAGCTCGAGAAAAAACGAAATACAGAATTATACTTCGTTGCTTCGTCCTTCGAGATTAAGATAACAATGTAGTAATACGTCTAGGGTATCGCCTTTCATCCACTAAGTTTGAATATTTTTTTTTTTTTTTTTTTTGTCGGTACTTTGTCTTCCTGATAGTTATGCCTGTACCGCCACTCATTCGCGTTTTAGTGCGTCGCCGATCACCACGTTATTTTCTTCGTTTCATTTGAATTGTGCAAAAAGATGCCAAAACGTAGTCACAAAAACGACGACAGTGATTATTTAAGAAAGAAGATTCGAAAACTCGAAAGGAAACTTAATAAACGCGACAGAAGGTCGCGTGTTCGAAGTGGTTCCGAGAGTAGTAGCTCGTCGACGAATATTATTATGTCGCCGGTACTATCGGACCATGAAGGTAAGCTGAAGTGTTATTTTTACAAACGGAAGATATTGTGAATAGTTTTTCGGACTATATCCGTATCATAATCTGACATGATGTCATATTATCTTAAATAGTGTTGTGTACATCTTATGGGGATGTTACCTTCACATAATTTTGGATTCCCAATTCATTGGGTATATACTACTAGTGATTGTGTACATTTGAAAGGAATGTTGCCTTCACTTTAGTTAATGACCTACTTAATAATAATTGCATTTTATATCCGTACGGACTAAAACATAGTGTTGTGGGTAGTTTTAAGGACTATCGCCGCTCTAAAACCACTAGTTGTATACTAGGAACATTGGTAGTTGTGATCATATCCACGTACCTACATAACAAATGTTATCACTCGATTTCGTAATTCTGAATATCGGTATGGATTATAAACTTGGTGTTGTGGATAGTTTTGAGGACTATCACCGCGCTATTTTCTATCCGATACCTACATTTGGTACATTTTCTATTCCAGCTGAAATGGAAGTTCAAGGTGATGTCGCGTCATCTCCGATTATTGACTCAGATGAGCCACAACCGGGTACGTCCACCTCGACGATACATGATGTTCCTGCTACAGAAGCAGTACAGGCAGGGGAATCGGAACTACCTGTTGAAGTAACGCTTCCTGAGCTGGACGAAGAGATTCTGAATCTCTTGGGCGAAACTCCATCAAAGGATAAAAAATATGGACCAGACATTAGATGCGAGTTATCTGCTCGCTGGGAACACATCGCAACAACAGGCTTGACCAAGGATGCCAGAAAGGAGCTGCTTGATAAGCATCTGGTTCCAAAAAACTGCACAAAGATTGATGCACCCAAGTTAAACCCAGAGATAAAGGCCGCCTTATCGGAGATGCTAATAAAAAAAGACAAAGCTTTAGAGAATAAGCAGGTGCAGGTCGCAGCAAGTATATCTTGTATAAGTGAAGCCCTAAGCATACTCTTTTCTGCAGGTTATAAAGATCAGTCGGTAATAAAATTACTGATCGAAGCCGGTCGACTGATGTGTGACTCACAACACAGCGAGTCCATGACACGGCGCAGTTTTATATGTTCTACAATCAAGAAAGATATAAAAGATCAACTGTTCAATACAGAAATCGATAAGTTTCTATTTGGCGAACATCTGACCGATACTCTAAAAGCTGCAAAAGCTATATCAAAATCAGGCGCTGAGATTAAAATAAACACACAGGTTCGAAGACCTGCACCAGCGCAGAGACCGAGACAGGCCCCTGTCCAGACTTTAAACCAGACGCCTCCGTTCCCGACAGCGCGGCAAGCGGGAACAGCGAGGAGAACAGCGCCGGCGCCGCGCCCGCGACCGGTGCAGCAGCAGCCGCGACAGCAGCCGCGCTTGCAGCAGCGCCAAGCCCCGCGGCGCTAGACCTGGTACGTTTTGCAGGTCGGTTATCCTACTTTTATGATCAATGGCAATTGATAACTAATGACCTCGTTGTATTATCGTGGATAAGAGGTTACAAGATACCGTTTACTAAACCTGTCTATCAGTTACACGAACCAAGTTTACCTGCATTAACTTCATGTGAGTCCTTTAAATACAAGGTGGCCATCACTGACCTTCTAAACAGTGGTGCTATTTCACATTGTGAACCATGTGAAGGACAGTTTCTTTCTAGTTATTTCCTGATTAAAAAACCCAATGGCAAAAACAGATTTATTTTAAACTTAAAGTCTCTAAACAAGTACATCGTAACAGAACATTTCAAAATTGAAGATCTAAGAACAACATTAAAATTAGTATCAAGAAACAGTTTCATGGCCACCTTTGATTTAAAGGATGCGTATTTTCTAGTACCTATACACCCGACGTATAGAAAGTACCTACGATTTAGGTACGAGGGTCAAATTTACCAATTCAATGTTTTGCCGTTTGGTTTAAACACAGCTCCATTTGTGTTCACAAAGCTATTAAAACCGGTAATTTGTTTACTGAGATCATTAGGTTATCTGTCATCTATCTACTTAGATGACATTTGTATCATTTCTAATAATTATCAAGATTGCTTAGATAATATTTTACAGACAAAACATATTTTAGAGTCCTTAGGATTCATAATTAACATTAAAAAAAAGTTGTATGATTCCGAGTAATATTTGCAAATACCTTGGTTTTGTGATAGATACAAAAGAATTTCATGTTAGCCTTCCTAAGGAAAAACGAAATCTAATTAAACAAGAGTTACAATCGTTTCAATTGAAATCTCGTTGTAAAATAAGACAGTTTGCTCGCTTGGTAGGCCTCCTCACTTCGTCCTGCCCCGCGATTCAGTACGGTTGGCTTTACACCAAGCAGATGGAAAGATGCAAATACCTTGCATTGTGTAAAACGAGTAATTATGATAGCCACATGTCTTTACCACAGTATTTGCAGGACGATTTTTCCTGGTGGTTAAAATCTATTGATACCGCAGTGAATCCTATTAGACGGGACAGCTACTGTCTAGAAATATTTTCAGACGCTAGCAAAAAAGGGTGGGGGGCAGCATGCGGTGCGGAGACCGCCAGTGGCCAGTGGAGTAACACAGAGTCTAACAAACATATTAACTGTCTAGAACTCCTGGCTGCTTTCTTGGGCTTACAAACATTCGCAAAAGGATTAAAAAATTGTCAGGTGTTACTACGCGTTGACAACACAACTGCTATTTCGTATATCAACCGTATGGGTGGAGTAAGATTTCCACATTTAACTGAAATCACAAAATCTTTGTGGCAGTGGTGTGAAGCTCGTGGTATATTTGTATTCGCTTCATACATAAGCTCGGAAGATAACGAAATAGCAGATGCTGAGTCTAGAAAATCTCACCCCGATACCGAATAGGAGATTAAAGATCATGCTTTTGAAAAGATTGTGAGAGCCTTTGGGCAACCAAAAATTGATCTTTTCGCATCAAGGTTGAATAACAAATGTGTTAAGTACGTCTCATGGAATAGAGACCCAGGAGCATGCGCTGTGAATGCTTTTACTTTAAATTGGTCAAATCTTTGTTTCTACGCATTTCCTCCTTTTGCGGTTATATTAAAAGTATTAAGAAAACTTATATACGACCAGGCGGAGGGTATTGTTGTGGTTCCATTTTGGCCCACGCAACCCTGGTTTCCACTTTATCAAAAACTTCTCTGTTCAGAATTAGTTCAGTTTAGACCCTCTGATAAAGTGTTATTGTCTATTTCCAACAGTGTCCCCAAGCTCACGTTGATTGCAGGGAAGTTATCAGGACGGCGTTACGAAACAGAGGAGTACCACCATCATCTTTAGATATTATGATAGCTTCTTTATCTGAAAGGTCAATAAAACAATATGACGTTGCCATTCGACGTTGGGTAAACTTTTGTAAGACTCACAATATCAAAATACATGAGGCGTCAATTCCGATGATTATGTATTTTCTCACTGAGTTATTTCATTCCGGCTTACAATACGGATCTTTAAACAGTCATCGCTCCGCTCTGTCTTTGATCTTAGGATCGAGAGTAGGGTCTGATGATCGCGTTGCTAGGCTATTCAAAGGTTTTTACAGACTTCGTCCTCCAGCCCCAAAATATAATATCACTTGGGACCCGTCAATAGTTTTAGAATTCTTATCAAAATGGTACCCAAATAATAATTTAAGTTTCGAACATTTAACCAAAAAGGCCGTAACTTTGCTCATACTTGTAACTGCACACAGGGTGCAAACCATTAGCAAAATCAAATTAGAAAATATGAACGTCACTGATAATCTTATATTGATCAAGATAAACGATTTGTTAAAAACATCTCGACCTGGTTTATCTCAACCTTGTTTAAATATTCCATTTTACAAAGATCGACCGGAAATATGTCCCGCTGAGGCTCTTATAGAATATATTGATAGGACAAAACATTTGAGAAACAATGCCAATAGCCTTTTTATAAGTATTAAAAAACCACATAAATCAGTAACCACAAATACCATCAGTCGGTGGATAAAAGATATATTATCAATTAGCGGAATTGACACTTCAGTATTTTCTGCCCACTCCACCAGACACGCAGCCACCTCAGCTGCTCATAGAGCTGGTGTCAATATTGACACGATACGAAAAGCAGCTGGGTGGAGTGGTAGCTCCAATGTTTTCGCTAGATATTATCATAGAGACATTCAATGTGAACAAACTGATCAATTTGCCTTATCAATCCTAACCTCTGATCGATGTTAGATTTAATTACTTAAAATTAATAACTTAAATTTATCTACCCCTAATTAAAGAAAAACTACAATTTAATTACTTTATTACTTGTAAGGTTTGATTAATATACATGTACCTAAGCATAAAAATTCAGTGTTTTAATATTTCACCATCTTTCAAAATCTACATTGTTATCTTAATCTCGAAGGACGAAGCAACGAAGTATAATTGGAGATTAAACGAACTTACCTGAAGTGAAGTTCTATCCAAATTATACGAGTTGCTTCGTCCGAAGAGATTAGTTCCCTCCCAACCCTATGAAGCCCATACCTAAAGTGAAATATTAAAAAAGGTTCCAGGCTTTCAACTAAATGAGTGGCGGTACAGGCATAACTATCAGGAAGACAAAGTACCGACAAAAAAAAAAAAAAAAAAAAAAAAAATATTCAAACTTAGTGGATGAAAGGCGATACCCTAGACGTATTACTACATTGTTATCTTAATCTCTTCGGACGAAGCAACTCGTATAATTTGGATAGAACTTCACTTCAGGTAAGTTCGTTTAATCTCCAATAAAACTACACTAAAAGATCTTGTGTTGTATCTTAAAATTCGTTTGGAGCAAGAATATCAAGGTGTTTTAAAATTCTGTCAGTAAATTAGAAACAGCAAAAGTTGATGGCGAAAATAAATTAACAACGTAAAGCACAGCAGCTAAGAATTCAGAAATAACCCTTCTTCAATCAAAACCTATATAGATGACAAATTCCTTTAAAACGTAGCATACAACCAAGCTACGAGATCCCAGACCTCAAAGGTTCGTGTCCGCAAGAAGGTATGGCCATACCAACCAGAAAATGTGGGCACACTGGCGCGGGCGGCGGTATCATTTGCTACCGCAATCAGCGTAATAACTACACTGGATGATTCGAACCGCCGCGCTATTGCAGCAACTCGTGCGCGTGTCGCCTTCCTTTTCGTTTTATTTTTCTTAAGATTGGATTGAACTGATGTCGTTTTGTAGATAAATTGTGTCGTGTTTTTGCTATTTGATGTCGTCAAAGTGTTTTTGTATCACACGACTTATTGAGATACCTACTTTTTTTTGTGTATACAGCTAGCTGAAGTATAATTTGAACTTGTTCTTATATTATGTGGTTTTGTATCGCATTCATTACTTCTTAAATCATCTTCTTATTTGTCTCACTTCAAATTCAACTAGTAATGACGATTACTCTCCAAAAGAGCCCAGACCATATTTACGTTCCTCTTAAAAGCTTCTCAGACTTGACTTACGATTTAAATTTTAGGCCAAGTCAGTTAAGTTTTACAGCTTTTCAAATTCCTCACACACTTTTCTCGAAACGAAAATCCTATCAACGTACAACAATGGTAACTCAGTTCGTCGCACGCGCTTCCATTCCGTTACCAATTGTTGTTTCATGAATTTCAGACATAACACATCCTCGGAAAGCTTATTTTTGCTTGTCATGGACTGAGCTCAACAAAACATCAATAATACCATAACTCGCAAATTATTTCCACGCTATATTGAATACTCCGTTCCAGTTATTAAGGCATAGTTTCACGTGGAGCGTGAAATTGATCGAAATGAACCGTTTGGCAGGTGGTTGTTGTGTATAACATTGTTCTTTTCAATAGGTAGGCTTGATGTTGAAGACCGTTGCTATTTATAAAGTAACGTGCTCTCGGGGAAACTCATTTGTTGCGTACAGCTGACTGGCATACAGTTCATGTGGGCTTATAAATAGTTGCTGATCTTTTTGATGATGAATGTTAGATTTGCAGTAAATAAAAAAGAAGTAGTTTAACTAAACGTGCTAAAACTTAAAATAATTTTCTTGGCTTATCCGAGCTTGATCTAAAGAGTTGTCCGATCTTTACTCTTAACGATAGCTGGCAGATCTTGCTTTCTTTGCAGCACAGTTGCTTCTGATCCGTCTTCAATATGTTTCCACCTTATTGAACGTTTAATCGTTTAACGTTTAAGAACTTGTCCTATTCGTAAGTCTAAATATGGTGATGAACCACTTGCATACTTTCCTATCTGCATATAGACAAGCTCACACGTCCAATTCAAAATTACCATATTAATGTAGTCGCATTCAAATGCAGCTTCATAAAGGCAAAGTCAGTAAATTGTGAGATAAACGACGAGTTGTCTCATAAATAATATCTCAGAGCTTTCCAGCGTTTCTCTTCATTACGGGGCCTTATTAATTAGAAGTAGTGAGATTAGTCAGTTTATCCGATGACACACATCGGGACGGGTTTCAGAGGAAGAAGAGCTTAGACGTGGATTGGATATGTTCTGCTGTGCTCAAGGAGTGGGATGAAAGTTACGAAATTATCGTGCAGTTGATAGCTTGGTTACTGCAGATTTGCAGATTTTCGTGTAGCTGATATTTATTGGTTAGAGTTACTGTGGTGTTTATTTAATGTTTTCTGATTTAGTCATAAACTTATTTTAATGCTGGTTTTCTTACTGATGTTCGTTAACTGATTAACTTTCAAGTTGTTTCATAAATTTCTGTTCCTAATCCCTGATGAAGAAGACGGTACGTTTCTTCTTCATCTAATTACTGTCCGTTTTCCTACAGCAAGAGTAGGGACATAATTATTATGAATGTATTTTGATCCACTGCTCTTACCTAACTACACCAAGGCATTCCGCAATTCAATGTAGTTACATTTTTGCTTAGCGCATCAAAGGCAAAATTACAAATACATAATATCATTTCTTGATCTAGAATACGGCCGTATTTACGAGTACACTACCAATAGGTGGATAGACGAACCTCGAAATGTCCGAGGCTTGTTACAATCAGATGATTCGTGTTTATGATGTAATAGCTTTTCTGATGAACTGTATACACGTACTAGGGGTATTAAACAAAGATTGATGGATGGCGGAGAAACCTACCTTAATGTGATGTCTAATTCATTCCATATAACGTTCTTCAGTATCGCGAGGAGGCTGTAGTACACAAATTAAATATAGTGTTTGTCGTCCACAGGCTTTCATGATATCTACCTACATAAATTGAAAATAAGCACTATCGTGTAGGGGACTGAATTCCCAATCAGGATAACTATCAAACAGTCAAGAATTTTAATAACGCTCGTAATAATAACATGATATATTTTACTATGCAACCCGTTTCAATTAATGAAATAATAAAAGAGATATTCGTTGCCGGTTCAAGGGATGGTTTGATGTATATTCGTCCCTGTCTCACTTGAGTAAATTTTCGCTTTCTATCTCTTTCTTGGAGGCATCGCGCGCAACGGTTGGCTGGCTCTATTTCACTCAGTTGCGCACACGCAGCCGCGGGAAGCGTTCGCGTTTGAAATTCGAACGCTTTTCGCGCAAACTATTATTGGCCAGTGATATTTCGTTTCCAATTTTGGAACTTTTTGGATGAGGTGAAGTGTTGAAAACGTGCGTTTGTTGCGGATTTGTCGTATGCGTTTAGTCGCAATGTTTTGTGTTGTGTAGAAAGTGAATCTCCGACAAAGGATTACAGTGTTATTGTTGGATACACGTGAGAAGTATTGGCTAATTAATGGCGTGCGGAAGGGAATGAGAATGGTTTATGACGTAAACTGGCAGTAGAGATATAGTGGTACATACGTGGTGCGACGGTAATGATATGTGTTCTGTCAAGTGTGATATCACCTGGTGGTTCCGTTTCTATTGAAGGGTTAAAACTAACGTTCGTTAAATCCAACGATCTTGGATATGGTGGAATTAATTTTATTCTATTGAAGAAACACGGACTTTATACGTTTAAAAGAGGACTCCCATAAAATGTCATGTAGTAAATGAAAATCCAGGTTTGGTTGAACACTGAGTCATACCGAGTTCATCATTCATTGCTATTCTATCTATATTCGTACACTCCTCATCGATCTGATACCTATTTACCATGATGAGACATCTATTGATTATTATTCTTCATAAATTATTATAACAAGCAGCTCCTGTACCCACCGGTTACACAATGTTGCAACCATCACCCTGCTCTAACCAGACTATAAAACTAACTATTTACGACCGATAACGCTCTGTTTTACGCAAATACGCTTCTATTTTATGCTCTACAGCTATTTAGTCAGCTACTTCTATGGTAAACTTAGTGATTTGCATTGACGACAAGCCATTCTTGAAATATTATTAATTTTTTTTTGATGACTAATGGTGGTTCTTCTTACACTTCTCGAGTCCTCATGGTCTATATTATAATTTACTGGTATAAGTGCACAGCCAAGGAAGGTTGTAACTTCCTCCGTTTGATCATGTGAAACATAATCCAATATGAAATAATTTTCAATCTCATAAGTCGGCTCAAGATTACTCACTGTTCATCCTAAAGAGTATTTAATTTAACCATGCTACTTAGCTTAAAGCATAATTTTAGTTATTGCTAATGAACCCAATATTATTTTCTATTCAATTTTTGAATCGCTTTGAGTCACTTTATAATTGTTAACTAGGAACATTTAGTAGTTCGTAGACCTAAATGCACCCACATTTAATGCAAAGCCACTTTCGTATCCATCCATTAAAATCTTCAAGAGCTTATAATAGAGGCTTTAAAAGGAAAACAAAAAGGTATGACAGCGTTATCTAAAGTTAAACGGAATAATATTGAAGACGATAACATCTCAGATGACGCTAGTTGTAATAAAAATGCAGCGCGCATTCTACTGGGGAGGTGGTAGGTAGCAGACGTGGGAATATTTGCAATACTGCGTACCGATGTAATGTTGGTTATATGAATTCCAAACAGGATAAAAAGGATTAAAATTAGTGCCAAAGATCGGTGCTGTCGTAGTTATTAATCGAATTTTTCATCGCGGTACCGTAAGTTGAAATAAGTTTAAAAGTGGTAGACTGGTAGTCGATATGCAGTTTACAATCCTTCTGTTATGCACAGGCGTTACCATAGGCTGTAGTTATTTCCTTATAGACTGTGTGTGAGGCAACAGAAAGACGTTTCTTGTTTGATTTTTAAACATAACATTCTGTGATTGTCATTCTGTGCTACACAATGCATTCCTAAAGTAATCGAAATTACATATCGAGATCATTATTTAGTCTGCGTTACACCTTTATTTATAAAATCAATGTAAATGTTCGTATCAAGATCTGCTTAAAGCTCAGAAATTGAGGCTCTGGTGCCACAATTTCCGACCTATCAAGATTTCCATCAGAATTTTAAGTAAGTAACTATCTTCATCGGCAATTAAAACCATAACGTTTACAGCCCTATGTTTGGATTAAATTATCTGAGACTGTTCATGAAGAAATTATAAGTGTTATGGGTCCATAACATGTAGCATATATAAAAATTGTTATTAAAGCTAAACACACCCATAACCGTATCCCGTTTCCCGTATTTGGTTTTTATACTATTTTCATAGCTACTTACTGTCTAATGTTTATATTAAAACTGTTATTTAACTGCACATTTATGTTGCACATTGCACAGGCTTCGATATTTGTCGGTAAAGTTAAGTTCCTTTACAGTAAACATAATCAGCCTATGACGTTTTAAGACGTTTTCATTACTGGGACACATCACAGGCTTCCAGAAAAGTAACATGTTACTATGTAATTATTGGTAAAGATTACGTCTTAAATAGGTGAATCACAAGAGTGCAATATACCCAATTGAACACAGTTTTACAGAGAAGATGATGATAAGGCGGATGATGGCTGATAGACATGTAGAAAGAAGACATGCGGCACATCAAATTAATAAGTGGCAGGAGGATAAAAAATATTCTTTTGAAAGAAGTATTTAATCACATAAGTATGTATGTAAGCACGTAGATACTACAGTTTGTTTAAAATTCAACCACCGAATAAAATCCTGTCAACAAAAATACTAAGCCACGTAAGGTTAACGAAGAGAACAAAGCAGTGAGTTATGAACACATGTAGGTCACCTAACATAAAGACAGAGTACTGAACGAAACCAAATTGGCCATTAAGACACGTTCAGAGAAAACCACGTATTGTGAGCAAACCATTGTTGAATTGGCTAAAGTTAGCTCGTGTGAACCTTTGTTAAACATAAGAAATACATATTTAGGTTCAGAATATGATTCTGTCAAAGCTTTTCAATTTGTTTCACCAGCACATCATGCATTATCTTTATAATCCGCCTTTTTTAATTTGCTGGGGTTGGATTCAAGTCTAACTTGCTGCAGCTCAACTACTAAATTTTAGTTATTAATGTCAATCGAGCCATTATCATCATCACAGCCTGTCTTCACCTTCAACCTTTCTTTGGTTGTGCCAGTCTCGACGATCAGGGGTCAGTTTCATCCAAGATTGACTATTAACCTGGTGGCATGGTTTATTTCCAGCTCAAAATACATGTTTTGGTGATACCTATAGAACAGATAATTAACTGTTCTGCCATAGGCCAAAAACTCCAGTGATCACAATTTTTATAAGTTTGCTAACTTCGAGGAGCTTTCGAACTCATTTAACTGCCTCGCTCATAGATCTTTACGATCAGCATGAGCTCATCGTAAAGATCTATAGAAGAAGCTTCTCAAGCACTAGAAGTATGTAAACCTAAATAATCAGATGTAGTGTCTAATGCAAATATATGCATGAGAACTAATATTACCATAAATATGACTGTTTTTATGTTAGTGGTATTTCTAGAGATAGATCATTTCTGCTAAGATATTCAAAATATTCTAGCAGATACTCGTATGTAAAGTTAATTTATCTTTTATTTAAATTCTCATGTAAGGTATGCATGTGTAGATGCCTAGCATATATATTATTATGTTACCGGTAGGAGATCCTTCTACTATTGTACTAGTTTTGATTGGAATAAAAAACAGTAAGCATTGATGATTTAATTAAGACAATGTTGACTGTTAAAGCTACTACAGACCGATTTCTTGATTTATAAGTTGTAATATTCCTTGCATACATTAGAAACTATGTTGACCGCTGGTCTCATTCACACACAGCCTCTAACCAAAAATCATGTTTTTAAATCATGTTTTGAATAAACCTCTGATTGAAAATAAAACAGATTTAATACAAATGGCCACAGATCACGGAACTCAACGGAATACTTTTCTTGTAGAATCACGTATTGCTTCTCCTCGGTGTTCGGTATGCAAGTAACGGAGAGGTGATTATAAATCATATCGACACGCTTCCACAAATTAAAATCTGTTGTAAATAATACTCGATAAGAAAGTGTCTGTCCGTCTGTTCGTGTTGTATCGAGAACCATTAGGTAGATTTAAATGGAATTTTTACTGTTGGAAAGTTTTCCGGAAGCTGCAAGCTATTTTTGACGGATTACGGTTTTTGATAATGATTGCAACAGGTCAACTTTTTGGTATTATGATTTGACTTCCTCGTTTGTGTAGTGATCGCAAACGGATCTGCTGATCGTAGGGTCTTGCTGGTTCGATTCCCAGGACTGGCAAAGTATTATAGGCTTGCTTCCATTAGGAATTTGAGCCCGGTCATCGGCAATAGCCTTGAACCCTACATGGGAGTCCCCATGTAGGGTTAAATATAACTGGCAAAGTCGTGAACTGACGAATAGATCTCTACCTAACCCTTTCTTCCTTCTTTCCTTGGGAATGATGACTTATAAAAAACTAGCAGGGCCCCGCGGTTTCACCGGCATACGTTTCGATCCAGTAAAAATATCGAGATAAAACGTATCCTATGTGTTAATACTGCTTATAAACTATCTGAAAGCCAAATTTCATCTAAATTCGTTCAGTAGTTATGGCGTGAAAGAGTGACAAACACCCAGCCATCCATCCATCCTCACAAACTTTTGCGTTCATAATATATAGGGTGACTGGTAATTAGTGACCGATACTTAAACACATGATACTACTCATGACAACAAACAACTTTTACTATGGGACCAAACCTGAAATCGCGAAAAAAAAATCAGCTGTTCCCTACATTTTGACGACTGGTACGAACATAAATGTAGCTGATTTTTTTTCGCGATTTCGGATTTGGTCCGATAGTAAAAGTTATTTGTTGTCATGAGTAGAATCATGTGTTTAAGTATCGGTCACTAATCACCAGTCACCCTATATAAGTAGGAAGGACGAAGGAGGATTGTGTAAGCTCTCAACTCAACTCTTCGGATTTCAACCTCTCATCTACTTTGATTATTTTCCTGATTTCTCTTCGAAACAATAATACTAAAGACTTGTTTAATGTTCGATTCCTTTCCATCATTAGTTATATTATGAGTTTGACTAGCAATCTCTCCACCCTTACTAATACAATTCTATTTGCCAATAATGATTATAGTGGTACCTAAACGCTTCACACGCAATCATTTACTGCGCAGTTTATTCAGAGTTCTCGCCATGTTCTTTCTTTAACAGTTAAAACATTTACAGTCTGCTATGATGAGAGTTTTAATAATAACTTTATTATGATTCTTACAGTCCTGGTAATTACAGCCCTTTTAGATTTTCTTCATGTCTGTTTCCTAGAAGGTATATGATAATTCTTCTGCCACAGACGATATTCATTTAGAATATCAGACAAACACAGCATGATAACTAGTCTCTGGGATGGAAATGTTTCCAAAAATATAATGTCTGATAGTTGCGAATTGAATAGCATTTTACTGAATTCGAATGAAGCACTCAAAGATGTGATTGATAAATGATAAATGATTTATTTAAGAAAAATTAAACTGATAAATGATAAATGATTGAGTGCACATACGCTTTGATTTTCCTATGTGAGGCTCTAAACTAAGAAAAAATAAATTATTTTATTTGCCAGAAGCACAGTAAGGCAGTAAACTCCGAATTCATAAAAACCCAACAATGACCAGAAGTGTACCATTTTACAGAAAAACTGCGACCAATTTCTATTCAGTCTCCAGATAAACTTTTTACTAATATCCCATAAGCAATAACTTTACCATATTCAGCGTGTTCAATAAATCAGGGCCAATAAAATGGTGTAAAAACAGGCGGTGAGTGCGCGCCGTTTATGGCAATATATGGGGACAAGGGAGTATATGGTACATGACTCTATTGCGCAGTACGAACACGGCTGAGGAAGGTCTCGTATCTTGTGGTCTACGGGACTGTCGGGTTTATACATTCCCTTTAAGAAATGGTAGAGTTTTTATGCCTATATGGTTATGGCAAAGAAGATAGATTTGAGAGACAAGTAACTCGGTGATAACTGTAGGTGGCATGACAGATTTCGTTTTGGAAGCACTCGTAAAAGGCGGACGAAAGTTTTAATACCATTTATCACTAAGATCACAAAAGCGACATAACGACCACTATTTTTTTAAATTTGCTTACGAAAAAGAAATATACTTACTTTTTATGTTATATTTCTCAAATCAGAAATACCGCAAGACCTCGAGCTGTCAAGAATCACAATCAGACAGCAACTCAATAAACATAACAAACTTAACGAACCAATACATAACCGACCAACAATTAACAAACAAATACCTGCCATTAATCCTGTTCCTCCAACAATTAACCCTGAAGAACTAGATAATCGTTGCTGCGACCAATCAGCAGTCATAATTAGCTCCAACCCTTGTTTCAACCAATCAGCTTCAATAATGAGCTCCTTAAATCTCTCCTCTACTAACGAAGTCCTCCTTGCGTCGGTCAGAATGCCGTTAACAAATTACGACAGAAAGCCAGAAGTAATATATCTTAACAGGTGAGATAACAGATTGTTAACATAAATATAGAAGAAAATAACTTAGTGAAGTAGTCGTTAATTTAACGCAAATGAAGACTAACTTAATTGTTGATTTACCGGTAGATAGCCAGAAAGATCTAGCGACGTAAGTTATGGACGGTAAACTTCATACAATATAGATTACAAATTACCCTCTATCTTTAACTTATACAGGGGTACAACAGGGGTCAGACAAAACTCAGTTTAGAAATGTGAAGTTTGGGATATGTTGTAGATTCCTTCATTTCGGACCTTACAACCTGTATAATATGTCAAATGTCGTCGTTGCATTTATCATGTTCAAAACATTTATTCAACAACATCATAAACTACCAAGTTAGATTTATTTTGTGCCCTAAAAATAATTTTCATCAAAACAACACCAGCCGTTCTTGACGTATCTCCTTTATTTCTTCCATCTCTCGAGACAGCGCCGCCATTTTTTACAGCAATCACTATTAGTTTCTACGATGGCATGCGGTTGATTAACTGAAAGTATAGGCTCGTTTTATAATTGGTTTTGCGTCACTCTGATGGCAGTATGATGTCGCCGTGATGTCATGTACAGTTCTGTTTAGACTAAATACTTTATTGTTGTGCGAGAATGGGCTTGTTGACGCGATGACAATGATGGAGTTTACTTTGATGTGGATGAATGGAAATAAATGAATGAATAAGGTATCAAGAAATCTCTATGTTTATTCAAGGAACGTCTTCATTGTGAAGGCTAATGCAGTCATATTGTACAGATGCCAGCACATCAAGCTACCCGAAACTGTCAAATTTTCCCAATCAACTTTGAACGTTATGATGTAGCGATAAAGTTGAATATCTATTAAAGAAATTTGACAGATTATCGTAGCTTGATGTGCTGGCGTCTGTACATGCATAGAGACTATGACTGCAACGTCAGAAGTGCACTATACTTTAATAAACATAACAAAGTTAACAAACAACCGAATATACTTTGACATTAGCTCATAGATGAAAAGACAGAATGCCTATAAATCAGATTCTAGAAATGACTTTGATCTTCTGATTCGGAAATTGAAATGTCACTTACAAAATAATAAAGACAAAGTACTCATTGTTGTGGCTCCTGTGCGAAACAGTCTTTGAGGCCACACTAGTGTCTGATGGATTACTAATTACTGCTATGACCCAACGTTGTGTGGCTTTTAAACATAAATAATTTACCTTGTAGTTATTAGCTAAGCCGCTACTGACTTTAAATACACATACATACTATAGAGGCACAGAAAGTAAACTAGTGAAGCCTGCATGGATCACAAATACACATTCCAGGATGGCAATTTTTTATATTTCGTGATTTAAGGAGAGAATATGTCTGCTGTACGAGTATCTCTCCTTCAGTTCTTCTTCTTCGTGTCACTGGCACAAGTGTATTTCTCCTTCGGTGTATGATATTCATGTCACAGTACGTTTTTCCAACTCCATTCCAATACAAGTGAGCCTTATGCTACTCATCGAATAATAGCCAGATTCTTATCTGGAAGAACTTCATTGTCCTAAAACATTGTGAAATCTTCCAGGTAAACCTTCTGAGATAATTTTGATAAAGTGGTAACTTTACCTCGCCCTGACGAATACCGTCAGTCTTGGCACATGCCGTTATTACCAACTTTTTACCATTACTATTATCTGTTGAATACAAAGTGCGTCTGTCAAGTTCTCCATGTTCCAACACAATAATACAGCCTTCATTCGGAACCGGGTGTCGGTCCACTATAATTTAAGCAGGACCTAACCCGGGGCAGTCATTACTTGGCTACTTACTACACCCTTATCCCAAAGTCAGAAGGTCAAATATTGTGTAGCAAGATTCGTAAGAACAGGCATTATCTGGCTCAATGACGATCCTTTATTGCGAAGTCTTAAAGTTGATAATGGCTTGACAAATTTGAGGTTTGAGTGGCCTAGCCTGTTGGCCGGGGGCCACCTATAAGACTACTGCTTATTGTGGTACCCTTGTTTTTTCTGTAATTGATTTTTAATGGCTTTTAGAGTTGTTAGGATGATTCTTGAAGTTCGGTTTGATGGGCATTTTTGGTGGATTTCGCTTTATGATAGGAGACAGAATAACATAATTATATTAATTAGGGGGCAAGCAAAGATACAGGCAGGTGGGCTTAGTCAAACTTTTGGAGTCATCCGGTATCTTTGATTCAGCTCCTAAGGACTCTTTCAAACATTCCCTAAGGATGTATTCAACATAAATATTACCACAACTCTCGCAGTATTTTCTCGCTTCTCCCTAATGAGCAGCCATAATATTCCAAGTTTAATCAAACCATAATTCTGTGAAAACTTTACGAGCTAATGTTTTAACAAATGAAAGCACACATGGCATGCAATAATATTGAACCGTGTCTTGTGTCTGGGTACTAATTATAGTTAAACCACAGTGCACTTGGCAGAGGTACTAGAAATAATGACACAAATGGGTAACAAGTACGAGCCAGTCGGACCTGAGCTGGCACATTCATAGTGCTTTTGGCACACAAACGTTTATTTATCCTTACAGCATTAGATTACGTTTCAGTCCAGGCCCAGGCTGAGTTGATTGATTGTAAGTTTATATTGATTGGTATTGCATCCTCCCAAAGAGAAAACAATATTGCTAGTGTCCATTTAAGTTTTGAATAAATACGAAGGGTTGGAGGCACATCTTACAATTCGTTGACTTAATCAAATGCATTAACTAAAGTTAATGAATAATAATTACCCATCTTTACATACCGAGACCCCTCCGTGCCTCGGAAAGCACGTTAAGCCGTTGGTCCCGGCTGTCATTCGTAGATCTTTGACAGTTGTTACGGGTAGTCAGAAGCCCGAAAATCTGAGAACCAGTCTTACCTAGAGGTATCGTATTACCCAGCACCTGGGTTGTGGAGGTCAGATAGGCAGTCGCTCCATGTAAAATACTGGTATTCAGCTGCATGCGGTTAGACTGGAAGCCGACCCCAACATAGTTGGGAAAAGGCTAGGCAGGTGATGATGATTAACTAAAGTTAATGCATTTGATGAAGAAGACGCTATCTCTAGGATAATGTTTACAAGCGAATCCTGTTTTCTGCGGTGTGTGATCACTATAATTGTTTCTAGCCTTATAAGGTCTAGAAAAAACAAAATTAAAATACTTTTAAACGTTTGTCTTAAACAAATAAACACTCAATATTCTCAAACTGGTAACTAGTTGTTTTTAATTACTTGCAAATTGCTGAGAGTGGATGAGCCTGTGAGACCATTCGAAAGGATGTGATCGTAGTAGCTATCAGCTTCTAAAAGGTGCACGAATTGTTAAAAATTCGACATAAATAATACTTATTTCATTCACGAATTCGCCATTTACGAGGGATAAATAATAATTAAACTATGATTCCGTTTTGATAACCTCAAATCATAGCTTGTATTAGACAAATAATAAACGTATTATTTGGCAGTCTGTTCTTTTTCATCAATATAAAAAGTTTATTTATTTTCTGACGTAAACATAAAACATCTGTAGAGATTATCATCATTTAGTTGATCATCGTCATTGAGGAGAATGGCCTGACTGATTGCTTACATACAGTTGTTGATAATAATATCTTTAATTCAACGAGTGATAATGGATTCTCATTTCGTATCTTTTTGTATTTACCTCGTTGTGTAAGATAGGGTGAATACTGGATTTGGTGATTTGAAGAGTAGGTAGCTTTGTGTTTTTCTATCGGTTACTTTTTGTCCTAAATTTCCTTTATTACGTCGTTATGTCTGGGAACTTAATTGGCTTCTACACCAACAAAAATTATCACTCAATCGCTTTCGGTGGGAACTGGCTTAAGGCACCAAAAATTGTGGGTCAGTGGCCATAAAAAAATACTTTTTACCAAATTAAGGGCTCCCAAAAATTCGCTCCGGTAGCGGTCAGAAACAAAATCTGATATTACCATAATCACCGACGCTCGACAACCAATTTCAACGACGAAGGTTAAAACTCGCATCTCTTTTTTCCTCCTACTGGTGTTCCTACATGAGAGTGAGATAGATTTATTTCTTGTTGGTTTCTGGCTGTTCGGCTCATTTGCATGCACACGCGACGCAAGCGCAGCGCTCTGTGTTCGGGGTTAATAAGACGATATATAAATACGATAACGGTGGAACAGCCTGTTGGATTACTATTGACATTTTGCTAATAAGTTTGTTCATGCGTCACTATTATACGGTTGTATCTCTAAGCAGAGTTTTCCAGCTGGTTTTCGTTGACAAGATGACTTTCTATAAATACTCTGGCTCATTTTAGATTTTCCCCTTGCTCATTTTCGTGCTTGCTCATTTTCTGTTTTTTGACTTTTTTCAAGGCTCTCCTTATAGGCTAGATTAGGCTGCGTATTCTGAAAAATTCAAAAGTATTCAGTTATAGGATGATCCAAACGTAGTGTAATACCATGATCATTCTCCTTGGCGGATCAAGGTTATTCTTGACCAACACAAGAAACGTCTTCTCCAACTGTACCACAATATCTGTTTTTATTCGAAACGATCGCATATCGCAATAAATGAAACAAATTATAACTTCTTGCCGCGCAAGAGTTATGACAGGTTATCTCGAAATTTCATCATACTGTTTGTTTTTCCGATTCCACGGAAGTGAACGATGAACAAATAAATTATTGTATTGTATTAATGTTTGCTAAACAAATAACGGATAGTCTAGCTAGAGCTCCTCGAGATACTCATACAATGAGCTACAAATCATCTCAACTCACTATAGAGCTGCGCCCTGTACCGCATCGATTTGATACTATCGATAATTGCGAGATACTCTCGAGTCTATAATTAGAGGAGTACCACAAACATCTGCTACCAACGATGTCAAAAAAAAAATCACTTATGTTTAGAAAATCTTGTGTGGGACTTTTTATCAATATTTTCTTACTATTACTGACAAATTTCCATTGCAGTTTACTAAAACTGAATTAGTTTAATAACTACAATACATTTTCCACGTTTTCATAACTGTCACTCTTCTGTTCCTATCAAGTTTATCTTTGAAATCTCTTTTATTACTCTGAAAGTCTAGCTAGAGACTCAGTGCACTCACTTTGAACAAGAATCGTCCATATAAGTTTAATGGATGATTCAGAAATCATACGCTAAAACTTTTTACGACTCATTAAACATTAATTCAAAGACAATAAAACCTGTTAAAGTCTCACCTTTTTGCTCTCACCATAACAGTAAAACAAAAGTCACACCCACATCTGAAATAGAAAGTGCAACACAATCTGGAACACAATTGTCAGATAAACCACGAGAGAACAGCCAGGCACAATAGTAAAGATAGTGGCAAATTGATTGGTTGGCACGGTAATGATGGTAAGACTTGGAATGACGTAAAAGGCAGTGATCAAGTCATACATGAAAAGCCAGTTGGGAGACCTGAGTGTACTGATAAATAAGGTTAAATTATAATTAGGGAAATAAGAATAGAGCTTCTGAACTGGGAGTTACTTGCTTACGTTATGAATAATATCTGGTTCATGGTCTTATGAAGGAAACAGAGAGGACAAACTGTGGCATCCTGTAGCTTCCTACTGATAATACGTGTGTCTCATTGTGTTCTAATATCACGTTCACCTATACAATTGCGGTATTTCACGTTTTAATATCTGTAATTCTTGCGGTTGCTGCAGTGCACTGCACTCATTTAAAAAATAATAATAATAATGACATTATTACAAAAATTCTCGATTGGTTTTGATATGAAAACTTGATAGCAAATTACGTTTCTAATACACTTATAAAAAAGAAAATTTTCAAAGAAAACTTGTTCAATTATAAGGTAAATCACGCAGAGCCAGCCGTACAATGCGATCATAATCGCAGCAAAGTCCGGAGCGGGTAACCACGGTGCGGAGAGTAATGACAAGGGGCGCGGTGCGGCAGTAGCATGGCAAATAATAAATAACAGTGGAATGACGGCACATAACCGATTGGTCGAGATTCCGAAGTAGAAGTAACGGAATGAAAACAGATTCATAACGAAGCTGATGAATTGTTGTTAGACTAAGATCTCGATCAAAGGTTTCTCAAATTAGACGCAGTTGCTCCGCACGAAATTGGAAATTACGTTTGTGGTTGAATGAACAAGGTATTTGTGGGCTAGTATATTGAGTAGAGATAAATTAGTCTCTGATAATAAACAAAAGTAAAACTATAAATATCGAGCTGCTAGCGCTGGGCAATAATTATAAAATGCAATACCTTACATTCTATGTATAATGTATTACCTGTGGGTTGCTGACCATATTAGCCGTAAGGTACATCTGACCATTATAAAATACTCAGCTACTTGTCTGAGATTAATGAATTATCACTGAACATACCATATATGAATAATTAATATCCTAGATAGTATTCATTTAGTCCCGCACGCAAGTCCCGCACGCCGCATTCACGCACGATTCTCGCTGAAGTCTAGTCAAGAGATTTCGATGTTTACACGATATTACTGACTGTCAAAACTGAAACGACTAAACGGGGCTTCAGAAGCGAAAGTATTAAAATACTGGCTCATTACTAAACAGTTATCAAACGAGGCAGCATTGGTGACAGCGGCTTTTAATAACCGCAGTTGTTTATCTTAGCTGAGTTATTAGCCATGTTTATCTTAGCTAAGCAAGAGTTTGTGTACAGGGTTATGCGCAGTCATCTTTGTCATACCATATAATCCGCTAGCAGTTTCATGTTTTACTGTAAGATAGGCTATGGTAAATTTACGATAAACATGGCTTCAACAACACAAAACTATAATTCTTCAGTTTACGACGAATGCCGTATTCTTGTGTTTGAATTGTATTTTATAACTTTAATTTTCATCATGTTCTACTTCTATTTCGTCTTTGATTTCATTCAACCATCTACGTATGTTAATTATTTCAAACTAACTTTTCTTTAACTTGACTCGATTATTTATTATTGAAATGGCAATTAGACGTAGAAAGCGTAGCATAGTGCGTAAAGACAATTGAACGTATAAATCACGTAGAACACTGCAAAATGCCAGCAGTGCACAATAGCATTGGGTGAGGTAACCGCACGGATTGAGTCGGTACCACCGCGGCGCATGCGGACGTAATGACAGGCCGTGAATGATGGCTTGCCGAGGCAGCGGCGGGTAGGCAGGGCAGTCAAGGTTTGACGACTGTTTTATTTTATGTAGTGCAGGGCAGCCTAGCAACTATAAGCCACCATTGTCTATATTATTTTTCATATAGAAAATCATATCATCGCATCCTGCCTCATGTCTACGTAGTCTTCGTCATAACATTCTCATTCATCCTTTCAATTGTAATTATCTCTTTAGCAGCAAAATGTCGGCTACCGCGACAAGACATGTTAAGTCGTCCAACTCGGCGAATATCCTTATGTGCAAACAATGGTGGAAAGTGTGCTGGATGTACGGAGATCAAGAAAAGTACTACAGACAACTCTATGGCAAAAGAAAACTCAATAATCTAAGCACAACGTTCTTAAGCTTCAATGATACGGACACCAAAAGACCCGGTGCGCAAATAACTGAACTCACGGATGATTTCTTTGAAGATCAATGCTCACAAATTGAACCAGCACCAGACGAAGTAGACGCTCCAAGAGAAATACCTATAGCAATAGAACCCGAGGCTACCTACGGTTTCGATTACCAAACGACGTGGCAGAAAGACCAAAGAAGACAACCCATACAACAAAGTTACGATGAATACATGAACACAACAGATCTAGACAAAATATTAAATACAAATCTCAACGCAGATAGTATTAAGAGTATGTTAGAAAACGGTCTACCTCAAAAATCTAAAATTATTGATGCGAAAGAAGAATTAGTAAGAAATGGGAATACAGTAGGGAAGAATTCTAGAACAGTTTGTAGGACGAAAAAGGGGGCTTTAGTTACTGAAGAAACTGAGATCTCGACCGATGGGAGGACTTTGGCGAATCTAAAATTTCAAAGGTCTACTGTGAAGACTGGCCCTAATAAAGTAAAGGAAGTGCTTCAGCCACTGAAGGAGGACAAAGTGTTGGACGAGTGCTCAAGGAGGAAGTGCATCGGAGACCAGCTCACGACCACCACCACCACGCTGGTGACGGTCACGCAGACCTCCATGACTTCATGTAATGAGTGAGTACTTAGTTATAGTTTCCATGAATTATTAGTAAATAGGCATCGAAGTATATTTCTGTAGGTTTCTGCAGTGTTTCTTTGAAAGGTGTGAAAATGCTTTACACAGTTTCTATTACCCTAAATGCATTTTCACGCGGTTATTTGCATTAATCCTTTTTCACAATTGTTTGTGTGAACTGTGATCCTAACCATGCAACATAGAGCGACCATCCATTATGAGAAAAATCATTTCAAGTTCAGATACAGTTAAATCAATCACACCAGGACATGTCGCAATATCTGAATCAAATTCTCCATTGTCAATTTATAACATAATCTTGCTGCACTCTCATTTTGCCACAGCCACCCACAAAATAGAATTCAATTTTCCTCCCCACGTCTTTCGCCACAAAGCCCCGTACTGCACTGCAGGCGGCGCGAGCGCAGCCACACGCAGTTCCGGTAACGACGTTATTGGAATCCGCCATGATTGCTGTCTCGTGGTTTTCGAACATGGCAGGGGCGATGTGACTGTGTAATTTCATGGAAATAATTATGGCAACAGACATGGACTTTAAAAATGTAAAAATAAACTTATATTTAACTAATAAAGTTAACACGGTTCTTAGGTTCTTATATTTTTTCCTTTCCATCTCACTGATAACACACTCAACGGATGTTTTTTGTTTTAAATACTTTTATATTTTATGTTTTCCTAGCAACAATATCATCTGCAGTTACCATAGAAATATGTCACAAAAACTCATCAAAGATTACATTGCCTCTACCACCACAAAGTAAAATCCAATGAAAACACCGACATCTTGAAATTGACAGCCCGCCGTAAAATGAGTTACTACGTAAAAAAAGATAATTCCATTCAATAAAACAGTAGATTGATATCGTACGATTTATTGAGGCGCGCGAGCGATTTGAAACGAACAATGTAATCCGATGCCGCTTAATGCGTACAATTTAACTACCATGTTGCAGTGTTGTCGTGTAATTGACGTAAAAAGGCTTGAAATCCAATTTAAGGAGCTCTTTATAGTCCACTTTTATAATAATTGTAAAATGCTTCTTAAGTCTTATATGGACTCTGATTATTAAAAAGCAAGCTGAAAATCGTTTACATCTATCCTTTCTGTTTAGTAATATGTGGATAACGTTGTGAGCAGTATTTGTTACCTCTATTATTAAGTTCTAAGCTATGTTTACTTATTATTACACTGCTGTTTGTTGTCCCTAAATAAATAAATAAATGAGATATAAATATAATAATATTAGGTGTATGATTAAATTTTTACAGATTTTTTCTTGGAGCTTAAAACTATATTTAAAACGGAAATATTTCCGCCGTCTTTTGTGCTTTTGTAAGGTTCGGACCCAAGATTTTAGAACACCAAACGACAAGTCTATGCAAGTTACTTCTCAGAATAGTAAAATTTACGATGGCAACTGATACACAGCACATTCGGCACTGCATTTTATACGACTTCCAACAAGGAAAAAGTGCTTCTCAAGCACAAGAATCAATTTGTAGTGTTCTTGGTGATGACGTTGAATTTAAATTTATGAAACATGTAATTTTGGTGCAACGTTTTAGAAGTGGTTAGTTCGATCTTAGTGACCAGCCGCGCCCTGGCAGCCTCGATAGTTTGAAGATGCGGAATTGCAAGCTTTACTGGATGAGGACTCAACGCAAACGCAAAAAGAGCTTGCGGCTCAATTAGGAGGTACCCAAACAGGTATTTCCAAGCGTTTGCACCAAATGGGAAAAAATTAAAAACATATAAGGTGGGGCCCACATGTGTTGACCGAACATATCCTTTTTTTTTTTTGTTTCCGGGCTGGAAAATCCTCATGGAAGTCCGCCGCCCTGGGGCGGGTGGCGAGGTCTGTTAGACTCTTACTGACTAAAACCACCCCGGTGTTCCATCTCACACCTACGCCGGGGGTCAATATTTCTCAGATTAAGTTCGTTGTTCACTATTTTTTTATAATTAAACTAATTACTTAAAAATTTAGTCATAAACCTAATATTTAGTAACAAGATGAGAGCCTCTTGATATAAACTTCTTGCGTTAACCACGAGAAGCTAAAAAATAAATGAAAATAAAAATCAACAGCTTTTAAAAGTCTTTTAAAACTCTCTTAAAACTCTGGCAACCCGGCAGACTATGCATCGCCTTTGCTTGCACACCAAAAAATGTAAAAACAAAAAGCAACATGGCGGAGAACGGGCGATGTTATCTCTTGGCTACCGTTTAGAACGACCCTCGTGTCCCTTGTAGTCATGTACCGACGACGGGCAGTGATCGATGACTCCCTTTAAACAGTTTTTATTAAATGTTGTCACCGGATCCTGTAGTTTATTTGTTAATTCACACTTAATTTGATAAAGTAATCGGCGAGTTTGTTAAAGAAGATAATATTCGCTAATTAATTTTATGTGCTGGAAAAAGAGTTGGGTGCGCTCCGCGTTATATTATTTGGTCCCTGTTGGTTTTATTTAATAAATAAAGTAAAACTTGAGAGCTTCTAGAGACAAAATCTGGAATGAGGAAGTAGTGACGGCAACAGTACTTACGTAACTAAAGGTGGTACTTACTGAAGAACAAAGTGTTGCTACTGCTTGCAATTTTCGCTACTCCATGGTGGAAAATAATTTTGTAATCACGATAGTTCCTAAGAACTTAAAAACTAACTTGATACGCTTTGAACTGTTTTAGGATCAAAATAAAAATTATCATCATTGTTGATATTACAAAAAATAATGGCTTTCCAATAAAAGCACAGATAAACCGCCTTCCGTTATAATCAGGATTCTCTTTACAAAATTCTTCCATAATGAATCACGACTGTGTTTAATTTCAGAGACTCATAAAATTGCTCAAATTAGTTATTACCTATTACATGTAAGAAATCAAGTTTCTAAGTAGATCTATAATGCTAGAAAATCATACTGTATATCGGATACTTAACAACCAACATACTTCAGATTATACGTTAGGACTTAAGAAAAGTTGCAAATTGTCATGAAGACACGTACGACGGAATGAACTGACAGATTTGAGTCAAAGCTGTCATAGTGACACTTCGTTTGACAGACTACGGTAGGAGAAATCCCATGATATAGTGACAGGATGTCAATACTAAGCCGTCATCAATCTAAACTAGTTAATTCTAGTTGACAACAACCGTGCTAGGAGAACCGTTTCGTCTTTATCCGACTTTAGCGGTGTGCGAGATGACACGAGATACAGTAATCAAATAATACTTTTATAACTGTTCCCAAATCCATGGAGTTGATTACCCAATCTTAAACAAAGATAAGATATTTATTTGCCCAAACATGTGTACACATTATGAGAATCAAAATAAAATATGTATGTGGGATAACATAAAATCAAAGAAACGGTTCACAGACATATTTGCCATATACTATGGCGTGCAAATATTATGTAGGTTAAAATCTAATTACACATACACATAAAACATGATAGTTACAAAATATGTGTACAGTAAAAAAAAGTCAAAATATACTAACCCGGCGAGCGTAAGGTTGGGTGTAATACCCCCAGACCCTAATAAATCGGCCGATATTTTGTAACATATACATATTTTTATAATAAATTAAATTGTATCCTCTGTTTCAGTTTCCTTCCTATTATAGTGACAATTTAAGATCATTATTAAACCGTAAAAATGTCTAATTTATCATATGGGTTTGTCACACCCACCTTATGCTCCGTGTTACAAATTTTTACCTTAAGCAGTATTAATCAAATTTTAAAATATGCCTTTAAATTTTAAAAATTAGGGCTTACACTATTACCGATTGAAGTCAGATGTCAGTAATTTAAATAATGAGTAATAACGCAAATATAAACAAACACACAAAGTAAAAATTTTGGGTTAGCGTACCCAATATATTTTTTCTTCCAGAAACAGAAATAGTACAGTAGGCTTTACTAACAAGAAAGTTCTTTAAATGTCTTTTAAAAAGATTAATGTTTAACATTTGAATTGATTCTGGTATGTGATCATATACCATTGGAGCCATATAAAAAAAAACCTACTATTACGCATCAGCGCTGTTTTGGATTGCCTTGAGCTCAACATATTTTGTACCGTACTGTTGACTCCGGTTATTTCTAACAACAAACTATGGGAGTTTGATAAAACGCGTCGGTATCGAGGCTAATTGATATTACTAATTCAAATCTTGTTTAGGTTGTCTACTAAAACTTTTTCAAATAATGAGCTGAGATGGTCTGCGGCGTCAAGTTTATGCATGAATGATAAGAATAAGGAACAAACCTACATTCTTTGGTTTATGTTCCATCGCTGACTATAAACCGTAACTATTGTGCGGTTCACACTGTGCTCGCACCGCGTATGCTCCGGCGCCCGCGCCACGGCGGCGGCGGCGCGGCAATAAATACAGACGCGCTGTTGTGCAGCTTGAAGGGCCTTACGAGAGGCTTCAGCTCGGATGGTCTACCCTGTACACTCGTATCGCTACGACGTATTTATGACTAAATATTAATTTAAATAAAGTTTTCTCGGAGCACCTACACCTCGTCATTCTCCACCCAAGATTTGTGCTCAGACCTACCAGTATACATTCCTAAATCAATAAATACTTCTACATTTACATTATACATGGAATTTCCTAAGGTATCTGCAATAAACATTAAAAAGATAATAATTATACATAAATCATAGGTCATTCTCACCGCGAGGCGGCGGGGGTCCGAGTGACACCGCGGTATTCGTTAGTGAGTTACGTCTCGTAGGTGGTGAATAGTAATAAGATTCGATGATGTATGCTAGTGGTGCTTCAGGCAAGTTCGGAGTTCGAAGCTAAGAATTGATGTAGATCCCCTTATTAATGTAGTGCTTTAAACCCAAACTGCCAAACTGGGAGGTGCTGGGACAGGTTACCAGTTTGGGTAAAGAGTACTTGGTAACTGGGAATGCACTCCTTGTTTCTTCAAATGTTACTTAATTCCTCGTCTTTATCCATCACTAGGAGGCGATCCGAACAATGGTGTTCTGTCTTGCTATTTTCTCTTTAATCAATCAAAACCAAAAGTCATTTATTAAAACTAGGCTGAGAATCAGCACTTTTCGAACGTCTAACTTACAAAAGACAGTCCCCCAAAACGCCCGCCCTTCACCACTTCCTAGTGCTTTCGCTGGGGAGAAGAAGTGGCGCAGTTAGAAAATACATGACTAAATACAATACAAGGTATGCAAAGTAATTAACATTACAAGACACAGAACACTAAATTAAATTATTTGCTATATGTCAGTTAACCCTAGCCATTACCTACATGGTCAATCACAAGAGAACCTATCAACTTTATGTTTAACACCCACAAGACAATTAATACTACATGCTCTTAAATGCCACTAACATGAGCTTTACAACCTGAATCCATGTTGATGACCACTGACACGATACTATAATGAAATTACAAACTAATGTAACTGTACCGCCAGCTTCCTTATCAATTATGAGGAAGTTCCGAAGCGAGCGCGGTTTATCAATCAGCGGTAATCTGACTTAATTATCTAGTTAATGATTTAACTAAGCCGCGTATACTTGACTTATTATAACGGATGGTAAGAACTGATAAGAGACACGTTCCAATTTTACGTTTTTTTAATCTGCAAGAGAAATCTGACGTTGTATCTGCAGGGATGTCGAATTTGGATGTCATGGCGGCAGAGGCTGGAGTTTTAGAACATCTTCGTGGATTGACGAATAGGAAGCTACTACGATAGTAAGATATGCTACGCCGCGGAATTTATGAGAGAGCTAAGCTTTCTCTAATACGAAAAATAAATTAAAACAGATGCCATCTACATATATCTATTTACTAGCCATCTGTTTGTATTTATTAGCCGTTCCGCGATTTGATGAAATTGTCTTTGGTCACATAGAGACGTATCGATTCCTTCTGCAGAAGGCCAACGACCCTCCAATTTCAGCACAGTCCGTATCTGAATATCACAACAATATATCGTTCCGTGCTGCGCTGCAATAAATCCAAACAGCGCACGCGCATGATTTAGTGCGCGCAACTCCAAGGAAATTGGAAATCTGCCACGCTAGCTATTAATTGATACGCGTAGATATTATAATAACCATCGTGTTAACACGTGGGGATTAATTGAATCTGAATATAGATTGACGGCCGTTAATTGGTCGTTTACAATGTGCACGCGATTATGATAGGTCGTTGACTGAAGCCATTTCGTGTGTGAATCCCTATCTGAACTATGATAGAAATTGCTTTGAAGCGCTTTCTAGCTATAGTCAATCTTTTAGTGGAAGTAACAGATAAATTAGATCACTTTTATTGCCATTAAACGGTCGACTGGACTGGCAACTTTATTTAATAATGGAAGGACCAAGCTTGGGAAAGTAATGATTTCCTCTTTATGCATGGAATCTTAGCTTTTAATAGTCTTACTCGAAAGAATGCTAAACATTCCGCAGCTGTGTTAGGCAGATCCTCAATCAATTAAAGCCGCCTCCGCGAGAAACTTGCGCTGCTTTGGCAGGATGTAGTGAAAGCTGATTTGAGAGTCTACAATGTGTTGGTTGAGAATGTTCAACGTACACAACATATTAGGTAATGGAGGTGTAGAATGTGACCGGAGATAAAGATCTTGCACATTACTTGAGAGCTTGTACATTACTTCTAAAACCCAAAATCAATAAAAAAAACCTTACCTAATTTGATTGAGTTTCTTGATTTATCATGTTTTAACCCTTAAACAAATCTTCCTAGTGCTATTATAGAAAATAGGTTTAGGTTTTCCTTTTTATAATATGGTTTTTCAACGGGATGAGGTATAGCCGTATCAGATACATCTCGGTCCTGAATTAGCTCGAATGATGCATACAGAAACATATGAGTCAATCGAACTTTTATCACTTATAATTCCGTGACACAAGCATGTACTAGTCACACTGACTATCCCGATTTCACAACTACACACCAACTCGTCTAGGCTCCAGATGTTTATTCACACATTTTTCTTATCTCACATCCCTCTCACACTTATGTTGTTAAAGAGGGCCATAGATGCAAAGTTTCTCGGTAGCTCGATATGTTTGCGGTGCTCTTGACGTGACGTTGGCTTTACTAATTATTTACCGACAGGTGCTGGCCGGCCAGGAATGGTAAGTGGCAGCTTTTTACCATATTATGATGTAACGATATTATGGCAGGATGGTCGCGTGGCCACTTTATTTCTGATCTGTTTAGATAAAGTGCAGGTGTGAGGAGAATTGAGACCTTTGAGGAGACGTTGAAATTAAAAAAATATTGTGGAACAGTTATGTCTGGGGTATTACATTATTTTTAGTAAATTGCAAACCTGAATATAGTTTGTTCAGAATAAGTAACTGAATTGATTCCAATAATTTTTACACCACGTTATATTTTGTCCCAAAAATATTTAAAAAGCTAACAAGTTGGACACCGAGCAACACTAAGTACATATCCGCACAACATCATCACCATCTTTTTGTACGGACAAGCAGGTAACATAACAAGCTTATAACTTTGTGATTTTTCATGATACAGTTTTGAAATGTTGTATGTACATAGATTCTTTACATAAAAATACACACGGAGTATAATATGCGAAACACAGACACGTGTTTCGCATATTATACTAAAACTAATGTTGTATATAAACTGCAAAAAATATGGTGTCAACAGCATCATGAGTTTAAACAGTATTTACCTATGCGCCGACTTTTACTGAAACAAAATACGTACTATTTTCTTTTAGTAAAAGTTCAAGTTCGAAAATCATTATTTGGGAAACATCTTTCCGGATATCGATGCAGGTTTTCAGGTCAACCGAGTTACTTTCCATCAGAATAAACACGAATAAGAAAGCTTTAAATTACCTGCAATTCGCTAATAATTAGTATTGCATACCACTTGAAGTCTAAGTACCCTATCTGCAACCGTATCTATTTCAGATTCCCAATCTATAAATAGTGCGATAATTAGGTACCGTGTAGGTGCGCGTACCCGCCGCGGTGGCTGTAGCGAGGCTCTGCTCATTATATCCCTGCTAATGAGAACATAGGCTTGCCTGTGGATGTAACCACTTATTGTACGGCAGTGTGGAGAAAGTTGGGCTGCGGTGGTCAAAGTTTTGAATATGATAACTATAATGAGACAATCCAATTTCGATTATAAAAAAATATAGGGCACATGCTGGCTCTTCTACGAATCTCCATAAGTGCCTACATATGAAGTTGTGATCTCTTGAAGTTTCTCGATTCTCATTTATATGGATATCATATCGTACACTTATAAACTTCGAGCTTACTAACCAGTCGGTTGCAGCAGGTACATCTTTCTCAATTTGAAGAGTTGAAGACGATTTCGGAATCGACTGCAGTTTCTAAAAACCGGTACACATCATAGTTTTGGTTCCTTAAAAAAAAAAAACCTATGTTCTTCTTAAAGAAATAATACTATATTCTTCAGCGTTTACTAACCTTGTTCTGTTATCAGATTCTAGCAGACGATTCTAACTAAAGCGTTCTCAAAGTCTTCCTGTTCCACTCACAATTGGCTCGAGTCGGCTCAGGCTCGGCTCACAACTTCTCAATAATTAGTCGAAACGAGCTTTAGTTTACAACGCACCTGTGGGTGCGGACAGACCCACAGTCCTGTGGGTTGGATACGGGCAGATTGTTGTACCGGACCTGCTTCAATGCACGTCAGGTTTTCTGTTTTATAACTTTGTTTTTACGTTCGACTATAAGATGGACCAATAGAACTGTAATGATTTCTGATTATTGTCTGTATACCACAATTTCTTATTAAAAACATATTAGGTAGGTATCACTGATGACGTCAAACTATACCTACCAACTGAAACTTTACCTATCTACATAATTCTCATTATCATTTTTTTACCGCTGTCCCATACTACTTGAGGTCGGCGCAAAACGTTTTATTCCATTCTCCACTGTAAGAAATGTATCAACCACCAAGACTACGGGACATGTGTAACAAAAAAATTTCAATTCAATTCAAAGTTTCAATCTCAATTCAATACAATCCTACGTCCCACCTACCTGTTGACAACAGCACGCGCGGTAACAGTATCCCTCCGTATGTTTCCACCCAAATTGGTTCGCGCTATCCCCAGGCAATAACCGGGCCCACTGTAACGTGCGGGTCAGCTCGAAACACTGTTCTGGTTGTAATAGCTGTTAATAATAGACTGGCCACTAGGTAAGTGGAGGCAAGTTTTAAGATATGTGGTCAATATGTGGTTGTTTTGGGAAGGGACGCTAGCTTTGTCTCTCTTTCGTTTGAAAAGTTTTATAAATATTGTCATTCTATAACATGTTTGCAAACAAGTAGTTGTGGTGCAACTTGTTACATCCAAGGAACATTGCAGCATTTACATCATATCCATTTGATGACTAACTCCGAATTTTACGAAAGTTACACATACCTAGTGTTTTTTTCGACCGTTGCATGATAGGCAACTTATCTATCTGACCAACTGACTCGATGTTTCAACAATCACTCTTAGTAGTCTTATTAAAATGGCTCGAGTTTGGCACACGATTTGCTATAAGCTCAAGATAAAAATCCGCAGACGTTTATTTTGATGTCTGTTCATAACCTATCAAGTAACCTGCCTGTTCATATGAAAAGCTTGTTACACACTTACCTACTAATTACCATCAAATGCACGTGCCTACCAACAAGTAGTAAATCAAAGGAACTCGTTGCTACTAATTGACGTGTGCGCGTTGGGACAGTCGTATTTGTGCTCCCAGCCTAATAAGCCATTGAATCAAACCTAGATTATGTTAGGCCTCGACTAGATAGGCTGGGTTCCCATGAGAGGATGGTTAGGAACACCGTTGCAATTGCTGGGCGGCGAGATTCCATGTTACGTGATTACTAGAAGAACTGTTATAAGTAACCAACAACAATATGTGACATTTTAAACCGCAGCGTTGCCTACATTGCGGTTTAAAAGAAGATTTAGTTACACAAATTGAAAAGAATATGCTTAAATGGTTTTGTTATAGGAAGAAGGCGTGAGTGTATGAATGTCTGTATGTGGAAGGAGAAGGATGGATTGTGTCAAGCGGCCCCAAATAAATGGATATCAGGGCAGCAGAATGATGACGGTGAAGGGAAAAGTAGGTGAACCTATGATTATTTTTCGTAAGCGTGAAGTATTGCTTGCTAAAGCAGACTTGTCGACTTCAGGGACAAAATGATGTGAGTTTTACCACAACACAACTCTATACCTAACACAAGCACCGTGTCAACCTCATAAAACTCAGGGTTCCGCTACATAAATAAATGCTAACGAGATTTCACGTTTCGACAATACCGGAAAATCTTACAACTGGCGTTAACACCACTACTCGTATTCTGTAAATCGTGATCGTAGTAAGATGGCGCCTTCCTGTTAGTACTCGTAACGCAGGTCGATACTGTAATGCCTAATTATCGCCTTTTTATCGGTTTTCGCCCTTTATAACGTCGTCGTGAATAAATCCACTGGGAAATCATCATCATTTTTTTATTTATGTCTAAGCTTTGTATTTCTTTAAGTGACAAATTCACCATACTAATACTCGTAGATATAGAAGTTATTTTATGTAACATGTCATTAGTGAGCAAATCGTTGCAGTAACTACACATAAATAAATAAATAATTCATTCTCCTGCCCTTATCCCAATGTGTTCGTGGTCTGCGCAACATGTCTTTTCTTCCATACCTCTCTATTATTCGTCGTCTCGGTAGTCACCCCCTTCCACTAGATCCACTACAAAGTATCATCTTCTTTTCTAAGGACCACACACCAATCTAAATAAAACAAGTAAAACAACAGCTCAAAAATTAAGAAGCTCCTACTTTCTTCATATCAAATCTAATCGCCCAGTACAGATGAGCTCGATTATTCTTCAACAAAAATTTAAGATAATGCAGTTTTTTCAGCTGCCATCCGGTGATTAAGTGACGTCATTAATCACCCGCCACTCACTCACAAGTTAAATCGGTTATTAAGATCACTATCTATGGGGAAATTAAAAACGATGAAACATACTACTGATACCTGGGTCAGGCACGTGGCATTTCACGTCTGTGATGTAATAAAGATATGAATTCCTACATTATTTTTAATTAATCTTGGGATTTCAATCAATTATACCAAAAGTATCGATTGAGGCTATATTTGTTTTATGTGTAACTAGCGACCCGCCCCGGCTTCGCACGGGTGCAATGGAGAAACACTGATAATTTTAGAGCCATTATTTCTCGTAAAAAGTATAGGATAAAAAATGGTTATTGTGGGTTATCCCTAAGAGATAGACATATACCATCGCGGACTTTTTTGTAGACCTTTTTAAGGTGTACAATACTGTAGTACATTATTTTGATCTATCTCGAAGGGTTCAGCCAGCGTTTACAATGTAAGCGCAAAAAAATGTGTTTATTTACGACATTACATTAGAAACCTCTAAAATTATCAGTGTTTCTCTACTATATTATGCATGTATTATACATATAAACCTTCCTCTTAAATTACTCTTTCTATTAAAAAAAACCGCATCAAAATCCGTGGCGTAGTTTTAAAGATCTAAGCATATATAGGGACAGACAGACAGGGAAGCGACTTTGTTTTATACTATGTAGTGATATGGGCCACTCCAAGGTGAGTTATGGTAACAAAGGTACAATTCTCATTTAAGAACGTTCACAGTCTAATCTCGGTATCAATCTGTCAGAAGTACCTCTAATTTCCCCCTCATTTTTGCCAAGTTTTTGACATTGACTGTCGCTACAATGTCATTGCGACTAAATTTGAACTTTAATAAATATTGGAATTGGCCTTCTAACTTTCCTATATCTGATTGAAGTTCAGATAGGTGGCATATTCAACTTCAACATTTTCGCCACCAGTTTAAATATTTGCTGGGAACTCGGCTTCTTCTACTGCCACTGGCCCTTCTGCAAACGGAAGCAAATTGGAACGGGGATATTTAAGTCCTCATTAAAATCTGGAATGTTATCTTTCATGGGAACTTCGAGTATTTAGTGCAGAGATATTTGAGAGCTATTTAATAATTATCAAGCAATTAAATTCATTGGTGTTGATTCAGTAAAGCTCCCTGCTGGTGTGAAAAATATTATTCCTTCTAGAGATTCCAAAGGTTTATAATTAGCCACAAACGCAGTTGACACCTTTTTAGAAAACGTATGCATAATTATTGTGTTCTAAGAATTAATAATAACAACAATGCAAAATAGCTCATACGAGTTATTATATGCGCGTTAATAAAAATTGCATAAATTAGAATGTGCCGTAATACATACTGCCATTAATACATACTGCCATTTCTTACGTCGAATAAAAATGACATTCGAGGTAAGTTGCAAATATTATTATTTATAAGATACAGTCCTTTGAACACAACGGTATGTACAATAATAAAATTTCGTTACTTCTGCAATCACCGTTATAGTCCCGAGAAAATTTTGTGCAAGAATTTAAATTTCTAGAACCATCTTCTTTTCGTGCCCATGGTGCTCTAGTTCTACTTCTTTAGCTTGCTTGAGCCCAGAAAGTGTATTCCCTCTTCTTCTGCCTGGAGTTACAAAAAATACTGAAGCTAGCCAGCCTATGCTTATGTGCACAATTCATGCAGTTTGCCTTATCTCTAAGAATTGATGCTGACGTCTTGTCTGTTCATATAATGAACACCTCTATTTCTTTGGACGGCGCGGCGACATGGTTCAAGTTAAGGGGATGCGCTAGTTAATCCGCGAAGTTCATATTTCCTTACGTTTTTTGCAATTTGCAGTGTCAGTTTGTATGGTGAACAATATACGATTTGCAACGATTAATAGACTTTACATAATTATAATCATCAATACACATCTAAGTTCATATATTCATAATGAATGAATATTCCATGAAATATCAAATTGCAAAAAACGTCAGAGAATTTGAGTTTCGAGGGTCACCCTAGCGCTTCCCCCTTAAGCTCACAGAACTAGCATCCATAGCAACAAGCGGTAGTTCCGTGAGTTTGTTTTAGGAAACAGTTGAGATCAACTGTGATAGATAGTGTTCTGTGGTTAGAATAGTAGCAGCCAACGATAATGTAACGTTCCACTCAAATTGTCTAGTAGTTTCACATTCTTCAAACAGGATCCTACGGACCAGAAGCGGACTAGTATTTATATTTTAGTGTCTAAAAGAATTTTGAATAATTACGAGAATTTATAACTGTCAAAAATACTGCATGAAACAATTTATTAGCAACCAAACCAGTTAGTCTGGTTATTGAATTTCGATCATACGAGTATGCATTTATTTTTCCTAATGAAACTGGTAGTTTGAGAAGTCCAGTTCGATCGATCAAACCCAATGCAAATAGGCAATGTAAATGAATATATAAATAACTAGCATCCGCCCGCAACTTCGTTTGCGTAGAATTCGGAATTTCCGCCGTTTAAATCCTATTACCCGTTTTCCCGTAGGAATGAAGCATTTTCCCGCGGTAAAAAGTAGCCTATGTTCATCAGGGATAATGTCGGCTTCTAATGGTAAATCAATTTTTCAAATCGTTCCAGTAGTTTCGGAGCCTATTCAATACAAACAAACAATCAAATCTTTCCTCTTTATAATATTAGTGTAGATAACAATCATTAAAAGCTATCAACTAACTAATTATTAGCATTTTTAACCGACTGCAAGAAAGGAGGTTCTGTGTTCGACCCGTAAGTATGCATGTATGTTTTTATGTCCGCGATTTTCTCAAAAACCCCTGAACCAGTTTTGATGTTTCTTAAATTTCACGTAATCTGCATACTTTCAGGAAGGTTTTAGTATATAATACGTAAAGTAATTATTCTTATGTACGAAGTTATATGCATAAATGTACTGTATCTCCAGCATTTTTATGCGAATTTTGATGATTCGTCTTGTCGGTGTCTTCAATTCTTCAATGCACCTTAGCTTGGCACCGCTTGGCTGCAATTGTATATCTATGTATTGTTTGTAATGTATAAGGTTTGCCCAAATAAATTTTATTAACTTTGCTTGGGTAGTTTTTGAGTTAGCTTCAATAATACGATTTTTTTTACTTAGTTTATATTGATGATGTTTTAATATCTTCCTGGCACTGGTATTTACATAGCAAGTAGTGTTAATTGAATTTTTGTGACAACTAAAAAGTGAAAAATAAAAACTTTTTCACAAAAACCAAAAAAAGTTTTTTTTTTTCATGTATATCTCATAATCACACCAATTTGTAAGAAAACCGTTGTATCAACGAACAATTTATTTAAATGTCGATGCTCCGGAGAGAGTCGAAAGTGCTACTTTCTATTATATTCTTAGATCGAGATACGTAACGCTGCATCTGCTGTACTGATCTTATGTACAAGATAAACCCATATACGGATCTTATTAGCTGATTCCTACGTGTTTTATGCACACTTTCCTGTATTTCTGGATAAAAGAGTAGTCAGGTAGCGATTATGTATGAATTGGCTAATAAGATAGCGAAAACGTACATTATAAGCGCGAGAGACTTGGATTGGACTACAGATAAATAAATCAAAACATTTCTATCACACTATGAACACGAGTCCTTTTTAACTCCTTCATAAATAGTTTATAGGGACATCTTGACTACAACTAGGCGTTGTTCACCTAACTGCACCAAACCTACTAGCGCAACATGCTGACCACTACATTGTACCTGTCAACCACGTGCACATTGTATAACATTCTACTAGTCAACCGCATGCACAGAACCAACGATCAAAATTATAAAATAATAACAAATTACCATCCATCCCTTTCATTTCATTAATTTTATATCCACTTATACAAAAAAAAAAAAAAAAAAAACAGGGAACCCATTACCTCCTAGCTACATTTCTTCGAGCCCGTGACCCGTCTATTACCTTCCTGTCCAAACTAGTTTGTATGAGAGCCGACCTCTTTTGTTTTACACACACTACATCATAGTATACTCGCTTCTGGGGAGTTTTTAGCAGGTAGTGACTAGTGGTACCTGTTCAGTTAGCACGCTTGTAGAGTTCCATTAGAGGGTTAACGTGAGATACTAAGTGAGTACGTAGTTGAAGAAAAAATGTGAGAAGGGGTCTCGAAAAAGGTGATTTAGAAAGATAATAGTTTTTAGAAAGATAATATTAAAATCTTCTTTTTGTTGTAAAAGTTACACATCTCTTGTACTTTTAGAGATGATATCTTTTCAACTTCTATAAAAGCTTAAGAGTGTTAACGAGCTCTCTTAGGTCCCAGTAAATTAAAATTACTTAAATAAAAAAATGTATTTGTAAAAGCAGTTCAATACATTTGCATTCTTATTTATGAACGTTGCTTAAAGTGAAGAGACGTATAAAAGTCTAAAATGTATGGTTAAACAGACGCTAATCGTTACTTAACTTTAAACAACATTTATAAATAAGATTAAGGAAATTGTTAAGAATCGTTAAAGAAACGTTAAAGCGGTATATTATTATGTTTAGAATACACCAACCGTTTACTGACTTTCTTGTCTTACTAGTTAGTCTGTTAATGATTAGAATTTTCTTTCTCACTGTGTCGAACCTCTTCATATACAGCAGGTTCTTTTATCTACCAAAAATATCAATAAAATGCCTTAAAATCCATAAAATACTTTAACATCCCACTCAAAACACAGCGAGTGTCAAAGCGACCGCGCGATGAAGCTATAAAAGTAAGCTATCAATAAAATCGGTGTCAATGTAAAAACACGAAATATTTGACAAACGGTAAACACAGAACATCAGACTAATAAACACATTTACATGATAACAAATACACGGAGAAGTTTAATCTATAAATAATGCTTATTAGGTAAGTGCCGGCTACCACTCACAATCGCTCTACGATTTCTATATTCGATTCGGTTAGTTATGTTTCGCTAGGTTTTTCGTAAATTAGAATGAAAATGATTGAATCAACATCTACGAATTCAGGATCTCACTGCATGACAAATGCCCCTTATCATACAGAGGCGCATTGCAAGGCTAGGATGCTTTTCCCCGCAATGTTTTTCCATCCCAACCTTCTTTCTTATAACTATGGTCCCAACAGTGAGTAAATTATTTCATACAAGAGTAAAATGGCTGTGTATGTGAGAATGCCCGGTTTACACCACAATATGCCAGAATAGAAATCTAAATATTTCCGGTTTCTGGGTCCCGTCTGTCTTGCCTGAAATGGGACGAGTCTAATACAACATTTTGGGCCAAAAATAATTTCCAAAATAACCTGTTTTATTTCCGTATCTATTATACTTTCATCGACATAGCAACCAAAGCTTACACCTCATATTTTATCTTAGACGCTAGATTAGAGACGAATACGACTATGTAAATGAGCGGTTATATCGGTGAGCTAGTATTCCGACCTTGCTCGTAGTAGCTGTGACCAACAGCCTGCCCGAAACGCCTGCCCGATTCGCTTACCCGAGGACCGTTAACCGTGCTACGACTTTAATCTACACTTTCCTGGGTTTACACTTTGATTGACAATTGATGTGACATACTATGTAGAACATTATAGATAATCATGTCCGGCGAGTGTGTGTGATTTAAATGTGACAGTATTGCGTCAATTGGTACCGATTCAAGGTGAATCCCAATGTAAGAATTTTGTGCAACAGTGGCATCAGCGCTTATCGAGCATGGTTTTGTCAGCCATGACTGATCATTGTGTGCGAAAACCGAAGAGACATAATATGTCGAGTTGATGTTCAGAAGCGAGTGTAACAATAATTATAATAAAATGATTGCTTGAGAGAGTTACATGTGATAAGAATTTTCCAAAATGTTGTAAATGTGATAGCAGTAAGTGCTGAATGTTATAAGTAAGTAACTGCTGTACTAGCTACTGCTGGTTATAGTAATGAGACAGTACAACTGTTATACTTATAAGTAAAGCAAGTCTTAGACAAAAAAAAAAACAATCATGTGAGTAAACATATTATCCGAAAGAAAACAGACCTATTTATATCCCAAATAAGGGCAAAACAATTGCCTCGTGTTTGCGGATCATTATAGCCCGAGCTGCTAACGATATCCTCCTGACAACTTGCGTAGGTCGGCACTGTAGACAGGTACACGTGCGGCAGGTAACTCGGCACGTGCAGGGTTACAGGTCACTCTGGAGCAGGCATAGCCTGACGCAGGCTCGGCGATAGAATACAGAGATAGTGACGTTATTGCTTTACGAGGATTTCTTTTACAAGCTGTCATGGTGCTGTCCGAACAACGGTGTGGTGACGGTGCTGTACTACAATAGCGTGTCTTAGAACTATACGTAGATAACTACATATTACAAAACAGAAAAATATTACCCCGTCAACGTCTATTTTAATTCACACATATTTTTTCGACTTCTTCTTTAGCTGCTAACGAGATTTGGGTGGCTTCTTAGTTCAACAAAGTTGTTGCCAGAGTCCCCTGGTTTCAAACGTTCACCAACTATCTTCATCGGTCTCAATCTATCTTTGATGCTACTTGGCCCGTAGCAACTAACTTTTTAAAGAAAAGTATACTTACGAAACTTCCTACAAGATTACCAACTGATTTAAGAATCGAGAATTCGAGAACCAGTCAACCATTTCTAATTCGCCGTATAGACGGAAGTTGGTCAATAAATACTGTACATTACGACGACTGCCGAGCCCCATCCCGCCCTTCCTGCATGTTTGACTGAAGTCACACTCCATCCGGGGTCACCCAGGCGTGAATAAATTTTGAGGTTGGGCTTGGAACGAACCCTTGGAAATCGTTTCTATGTTCTTTTAGATCAGCTAATTATAAGGAACTTAACCTACACCGTGCACTGCTGCCAAGCTGTTTGTAAATAATTCATGTGCAGTCACTTGAGTGATGTTTCTAGCTTGTAGATCATCTTGTATAAAGCTCTACTGTTTCTTATATTATTGAAATTCTACAGTTTAGATCGATATTCAGGGAAAGCAAATGTGGCTAAAGGAACGAAACCAAGGATATTTCAAGCACAGGAATTCTAATGAGGCGTTTCTTTGAACCATTAACGATTGGCTCTACCACATAACAATCATCTTCTTCCTACTGCTCTTGACCCGTGTTACTTGGGGTAAGCGCAACACGTTTTTCTAAAACATAACAATCAAATAACGAAATATAATTTTAGACTCCACAATTATACATGAAAGTTAAGTTTAATTGTAATGACAAACATAATTATCTCTTCTGGAGCCACCGCCTGCCCCCCCCCCCCCCCCCACGGCTCCCTGTGGTCTATAGACCTAAGTAATCACCACGTAATTAAAATATCAATTACATTACTTTATTAATGCACTGTCAATTGTTATGTTTAAATGAATTATGTATGTTAATAGCTACCATTAATACGGATGTATTTTATGGTCCCGAGTGGTATGTGACCATATCTTGTAGGAATGTTTATTGATAGACCTCAAAAGGTGGTGAGATACTGTGGTCGTTATTAAATATGGTAATTTGATAGTGTAAATATATCACGGGTATGGTCTATGACCAGAGACCAGTGATTAATATTATTGACAGAAAAATATTTTTTGTTGAATAATAATTATTATATTCATAGAATTATAGTTAGTTGATTAATTATGTTGCTACTTGAAGTAGTTTTTTACTTGTCAAGCTAGTCAGAATTGGCAAAAACAAATACTTATGTTTTCTCATAACAGCATTCATAATTTGATTAGTAGTGTGGTAGGCTCTTGGAGTTTTTTTAGGCCCTTGGTTCTTGGCCTTGTTTCTTGGGATTCTTTTAGTGTTGATATATTTTAATTATAACATTATTGGCTGATTCTGTTAACTAAAATTAATAGACGTCATGTTATTAGACATTTTATTTTTTTATTAGTACTTTTTATTTTTCATCTATTAATTGATTATTATGTATTGTTTCAGGTGAGTAATCCTGATTCAACGCTGTCTTGTTATGAACGAGTTTTGTAAGTAATCTTCTGAAAATACAATTACGTCTTTTATACGTTCGAGTCGTTTTTTTTTACGTTTTCATGTCCTTGTAACATCACGTGTAACGTTCACACTATGGAATGCAATGTATTGTCGCACGTAATAATATATTGAGTACAGAATATTTATCCACAGGCACTTGGGCGCACTTGTTCACATTTTTATAGTTGGGAGAGATGCTTTCCTTTTTAGGGTTTCTTAGTCAATAAGGAACCCTTATAGTTTCGCCATGTCCGTCTCTCCGTCCGCAGCTTAGCTCAGAGACTCTTAGTACTAGGAATCTATAATTCGGCATGGAATATAATATTCACCACGCCGACAAAGTGGTAAAATAACATCATGAAAAAAAAAATTGAGGTACTTACCTCCTGTACATGTAAAGTTGGGGTTTTTTTTTTGTCGTCTACTCCATGGTGTGGGGTAGGTATTGCGGGTTTCTGAAGGAAACTTTTCGATTCAGGGATCCCTTTGTGAAAATAGTAAGCTTTAAAGTGCTAATTGTTGTAGTCAAGGGTCCCCCTCCTGCCAGCTAAATGGTTTTTAATGGATATGTGAAAAAAAATCACGGTAGTAATATAATATAATATAACGAAACTAAAAAGAAAACTATCACAGCTAAGTAGGTTTTACAAGTTTACGAGTAATAGTCGACCAACTTACATTTGCAGTTGCAATGTATGGGAGACCATGATTTTCAAATTGTGCGTGGCTGGTTTTTTTATTGTTTCTGACATTACGAACTTAATGTTCTAAATTTAAATTATATCAAGTTTTAATTGTTGACTACTTCAATATTAAATATTACTTCCTGAAATTTTATTGATCTCTTAAATAAATTGCAAAATATAATTTTGTACAATTCAAAAGCGTTTTTTTGTAAATGTAAGAAACATGGATTCGTTTATTATGATATTATGATGTTGACTTGAAAGAGCTTGGCGGTTCAGAACGTTTCATGCTCACTTATAATTATGTCTCAGTGATGGTGGCATGTGTGTTGGATCATTCGGTTCCCAACAAAATAGTTTAACTGAATGGTGCTGATCCACGCGTCCTGTTCGTGAACGGGTGCCGTCCGTCGGTTGAGACTGGTCATCTTTAACTGCCAGGGCTTATTTTTAATCTTATAGTTTTAAATGTTTCTTCATTTGTTTTTTTTTTACATTGTTCTCACATATAGAAGCAACAAGAATAATGTATCCAAAATTTTGTAATATCTTGATTTAAAAGAGAGTTTCATGACCGTTCTACTCCATAGAGATATACGTTTTGGATTGGGCAACTAGATTCATCTTTCTGACTAACTGACCGACTATCCGACACTTTACAGGTGCCTATAACTGGTTTAATTGAAATGAATGCTTTGTGTTCGCGTCATCTCATTAGTGATCATTGCACAGGCTTTATTTAAATAATAAATCATTATTCGTTAGTAATAATAATTACCAGTAAAACAAGCTATGTAAATAATTTCAAATTCAATCGATAATAATTGAAATAAACAAATTGAAAATATAATGTTCTGCATATTTTCACCCATGCATGCAAAACTTCAATTAACATTAACATAATGATATTTAATGGACAATTTATAAACACGAGAAAATATAATTACAGCTGAATACTTATGAAAACATGAGTTAAAATCACATTCGCAACGTACCTACGTGGAAATTAATGTTCCAATACGGGAAAGAGAATAAGTAATAAACCCTTCCAAGTATTTATACCAATGGCGAAAGTCTTCGTACAAACTAAGAAAGACTGAACGTAAAAGATTACAGTTTCCATAACAGTTTTATAGACGGGCAAATACCGAACGCTAACCAAAGAAACAATATTTTGTTTATAAGTTTCAAGTCTTCTTACACTTGTAAACCAGTACCTCCCATTCTACACGTACATTCAAGTAACAGCCAAAGTAACAAGTCTTATGAATTTAAATTAATATGCACAGATGATGGCCGCATTCATATTAATTAGTAGAGAATTAGAAATTAAATAGTTCATATGTCGGCCCTCGACGGACGTGATTGATGACGGGGCAGGGTGTGTTTCCATTGAGTCACGGCGAATTATTACGGAACTGATTTAGATTTATGTTGGAGATCTTTGAATGACTGGACGCCTTTTTCATGATTCTAACACTGCTGTATATATATACTTAGGGCTAGGTTTATTCCACTATTACATTGGTTCCATTGTATGAAGCAATAAAATGTGTCTATTGTTATTTTTTTTTTAAACGTTAGCAATAAAATCTTTATTGATTGAAAACAAACATCATTCGAGCTATTAAATAAACTTGAGCGTTTGCAAAATATTTGTATTTGTTTTGTTTTTAACCTTAAATACTATGATCACGTCTCCAACTTTCGCAAGATACTCAAGTGGCTCCCCATTCGACTTCCCAGGAACTCTCGGATATTGTTTCTGCTATTCATTCTCCTTCACAATCCTATAACACCATCCTATCTGCGAGAGCGTTTTTCCTACGCCCGTCCTTCAGATGCTTGTTGCAGGTCGCATCTCAAAAACCTTCTTAAGTCCCCTCCCCACTCCACCGACTTCTACTCTTACTCCTTCACAGTGCACGCGGTGCGGTTGTGGAAATCACTACCGCCTGACATTAGGGACTGCCAAACTGTTGCAATTTTTAAAAGAAACACGAAATAAGAGTAAAAGAACACTATCTTTCCACTTCATGATAGTTGTGTATGTATTTATTATTTTGGTTACGTTATAATTATAACAATCAAGTAATATTTATTTTAAAAGTATGTATATTATATTATTATTATTATTATTGTCCAATCGCAGGTATGCTGGAAAAGATTTCTTATGAAATAAGTATCACCTTTGTACCTATTTTTCTGTTCTGTTTTTTCTTGTCTGTTTATATATGTGTGTACATAAATGGTAAAATAAAATAAAAATCTAAAATAATTTTATTGATAGTTTCGACCTCAACTGCTTAAACAACTTATGAATAACCAATTGCTCGTTCACAGTTTATATTTTATGGTATGTGATGACCATTTTAACGTGACGTTCATCAATGGAAACACACATCACCAGTGAGTGTAGACAGGCATAGATAGATATTATAAAATTGAACATATTTTTTGTTACAACCGTCTGAAATCAATTTATTTCTGTAATTAGCGGAAATGAGAGATAATGAGTGTTCTCGAATCATCAATAATATCATCATCGAGAATATAGAATCGCACTTAGGTATTAATATGTTCTCGTACTAAGAAAAAATATGGAACAAATCGGAAACCTTGCCAATAAAGGATTTATTCACTGACGTTATGAAGTTGTTCCGAGTTCTAGCTTTGTTTTGAACCGTAGAAAAAATCTTATTGATGTCGTACAACTTTTTGGTAGTTGGATAAAGCAAAGCGCATGATGACTTCTTACTCAATCTCACATCAGTGGTAACATTTGCACTACGAAAACCGGCCTTACTGCTACGACATAAAGGCGCTGTCATTGCAAATTTTACTACTGATGTACACGGTAGACTGGACCTTTCAATTATCAATTTAACATTCCAATTTTCAATGGTAGTTAGAACATAAAAGGAACAAGTCTTTTCCAGCAAAAGTTTATTATTCAAGCTTCTGTTTGGCCTACATATGTGACAATCTGAAATGTCATTACTTAAACACAAACAAACACTCGTTCCTATTGTGAGACGGATCGCAGGAAATCTTTAAAAAAAGAAACTATTCAACAGCACCTCATACTCCATCCGTAGAGTCGAGTCCTTACGAGAAAGGGCGCAGCGGATACTGCGCGCACGCAACCTACTAAATGACTATGCTTTCATTATTCTATCTACAACATACATCATCGGTCCCGGATTTGAGGCTGGTTACCGCCTACAGTACCTACACCCGTCTGCTTTTAAGATAACTCAGATCGTATCTACTTAACAGACATCTTAATCTACACTACTTCTCACCCCAACCTTACCTAAGAACTACCCAGCGATATGAAACTACGGAATGAAGTCCTTATTGAACAGAATACCCCATACTTTGCACAAAATGGCAGCTTTATAAAGACAAAACAGAAACACTCCTGAACTCCAAAACGGTGGTAAGCGAGTAATCGCTTATTACCGCAGTGAGCACTTGGCCTGTCAGTGAGGCGCTTGCGCACCTCTCAATTATGGGATGCCAGCGCCTAGGGGTGGGCTTTCAAAGATAAGATGAGCTGGTGGTGTAGCTGTGTTTCAAACTTAGTACTTTTTGATACAGCACTAGAAGGACGTAGAATGTTCCTCAAAATAAACGCCTCACTTCCATTTTTTTTTTTACTTTGTGTGACGTAGCTTCCACAGCATAGGTACACAAATTGTGTTGGCGCACTCAATTTGTGTAGACACTCCTATCTGTTCTAAGCCGTGGAGTGTCCCGTTCAAATATTGGCCTCGACTCGGAAACCTGATCCACAATACTTAGAAAAGAAAAGCGACGCCCTGTGACAGTGTGACTTCGTCATTCTGAGTGTGTTGAATTTATTATAATTTATGTCAAATCATTCGGGGTTATATTGACTGGTATTCAGATGCATCTGGCTAGACTGGAAGCCGACCCTAACATAGTTGGGAAAAGGCAGGCAGATGATGATGATGATGTCAAATCATTCGGAGTTATACTCATTGACTGTTTGACTGACATTTTTTTGTGCCGGACGGGCGTGAACGTGATCCGTGGACGCGCGGGGTGAGGGGAGGTTGTAAGTCTCCCCGTCCAAATGGCGCTGACGTCCTGCACCTATAGATTCGCGCCGTTTCAGGAATTCTGTAGACTTGATGGCTTGCGGCTATGTACTGGAGTTGATACGGGAAGGGCTTCGTGAAATAATACACCAATGTTGAATCTTCATAAGTGTTCAGGAAGCGATTGCAGGACTCTTCAGGTTTCTTCAGGAAGTATCTTGCCGATGACTACGAAATCACTATGTTTACTTGGTCGCTCACATCGCTCGAAGCTATACTGTAACGAGAGTCGCAAATCTCTTCGTTTTTAATCTTTATTTGCTTACAAATGTACAAATGTATGCTTACATGCTATTATAGGCCTATAATATGCACATATAATTGCATGGGACCCAACGTGCTGCATGTCGGTAGATTGCCTATTAGACCACCTATCTATTTAGGTACCTATGTTATGTGTACCTATCACATTTTTTTTTCTTTTTTTATAAAAACGTTGCCCCACACTAGCAATTTCTCCTGTATTGTGGGTGCCTTTACAAAGTTTAAACTCAAATACACAAACAGCCAGACCCGGAACAACTACTTGTAGATCATACAAATATTTGTTCCGTGCGGGAATCGAACCCGCGACACGCAGCGCAGCAGTCAATCGCTTAACCACTGCGCCAATCATGCCGTCATTGAAAATAAAGTGGAAAAAGGTGCCAATCTTACAACAAAACTGTCTTTCAGGCTCAAAGTATATTTTATCTGAAAGTTAGTGAACCGATTTCCACCATTTAAACGGCAACTTTAAGCTAGTCTATTGGGCTAACGAAATGCAACATGTTGGTGATTACATCCTACGTTTTCAGGGCGTGAAGCGCCTCTGAAACTCTAATTGGAAGAACATACTTTATTCAATTAGCCAACAACAGTTCTTCCACTAGAAATTAGGTTTTGAAAGTTAGGCCCAGGGCTAGGTCTCGGTCTAGAGTACCTGGATGCACTAAAATCTATATGTTTTGACTTATATAGCGCACTCAACAGAGCTTCATAGGTGGCACAACCGTAGTCGGTTAAGTAAACACACATGATGCGTAACTTTAATACTATCTAGGTATATAAGACTAAGTTAAGATAAACTAACACAACGTTGGTAACGCTTTATCGCGACCACTATTAAATATGACTAAGTTAAAACAAAACCAAACTTATAACTATATTGGTGACGCTTCGACGCGAACATTTTGACTTTCGTCAAATCTCAAACTGTTAGATTTGCCAGAAGTTTTACTGATCAATTGATTTCATGGTAAAAGTTTTACATTTTGAGGCTAAACAAAGACATTCAAGATCGATAAACCTATCTTAGTAATACTGTTCTATCACCCACCAAAGGGTAGAAAATAACCCATGCCAGAATCAGACAGTGATCATTACCTCGACTGCTGCGCCCGCGCACGAAAGCGCGTCACTAACGCGCACCTCTCAATTATAAGATGCCATCGCGCAGGGGTGGAGTCCATGGGGGCTGTGATAGCCTGTTATATTTTATGAAGGTTGCTCACTTAAAAAATAGGTAAGTATAAGTAGTGTTTTTGCTATAAAAATAACTAACTAAGTACAAAGGTTCGTTGCTGGCTGGGAATTCTACCTAAATCCACGATTTATTAAAAAATAATGTCAGTTACTATTATTTCCAGACGTAAGTAGCATTATGAGATCAGGTTACCTCCTAAGAATCTTGTTTCATTTAACTACCCAATATTAAATTTGACAGTTCTTTTACAACCCTGATAATTTCATAATAATTCATATCTTGGACGGCTTTACTATTTCATTATGAAGGGAGATTAATTATTAATCACATATATTTCACTGGCAACCCTGTGCCGCGGGCTGCCGCCACGACATCCGAGCATTACGCCATTTTGTTTTTTACTTTTTAAAGCAGCGGCGTTTTGTACACAGCCTTATCTCGAAGGAGGCCGCTTATAAGTTTGTTATTTCTTTTAATAATATGTTTAATAGCCGATCTTATATCAGATGAAATAGGTATGAAGCTGTTAAGTAAGTGGGTTGTTTTTGAAGCATTGCTCGCTTACACGTTACTAAGACAGGAGATTATAAAACGTAATTACATTTCATTTGGGCTGTGAATCATCGGTAAGAAATGTGATATCATTTGTTGAAGATCTACATAGGAGCAGAGACTGTTTAAATAAAACATCTTTCACAAAAGAATCACTATCTTTTATATAAGCACAGTCAGCCTATATGGATGAAATGGCGACAGGTCAGTGGAACAACTTGTGACCCACGGATGCCCCTCAAGTTAAAGGGGAAACAAGAGGATACAAGTCCGTGATTAGGCCTGTCGTACTGTATGGATCAGAATGCTGGGCTGTGAAAAAGATGGATGAAAAACGATTGCATGTAGCAGAGATGAGAATGTTGAGATGGATGTGTGGAGTGACAAGAATGGATAAAGTAAGGAATGAGTATATGTATTAGAGGAAGTTTAAAAGTGGCGCCTGTTACAGAAAAATTGAAAGGAAGTCGTTTGTCTTGGTATGGACATGTAATGAGGAGGTATGAAACGCATGTAACGAAAAGAGTGATGAATATGAATGTAGATGGATGGAGAGGGAGAGGAAGGCCAAAGAAAAGATGGATGGACGGTGTGAGGAATGATATGAAAGAGAAAGGAGTAAATGATGCCATGACGTCTAACAGGGAAGAATGGAAGAAGAAAACGTGTTGCGCCGACCCCAAATAAAATGGGAAGAAGAAAAAGAAGCACAGTCAGCCTATAATGTTCCCACTGCTGGGACACAAGTCTCCACTCTTCGAGAGGGAGTGGGCTGTAATCTACCACTTAGGACTAGTGCGGGTTGGTAGATGTCAAATGTCTTCGATTTTTTTGTTCTAGGACATGCCGGTTACACAAGTGTCTACCCAGGCAGGCGCCTCAGAATACAGAAGAGTACCAGAAACCGTGACCGCGCCTAAAACTGAAGCGTCAAAAACGACTCCTAAATGGAGTATTTTGACGCGCAGCCGATCAGTTACTCTGTCAACGTCATAACGCGTAACGTGTTTTACCGATGTCCAATTTAAGTTAATTATGCCGTCTTGTATTGTTCCTACCTCTAAACAGCGGAGCTAAAAAAAAACAGCATAGGATCACATTTCACGTGTAAGTAGCACATTCAGATATCGTCTTATTTAATTTTTGAATAAATTGTTCAGTTTGTAATTGTCATAGAAAATTATGCGTCCATCTTGTGAGTGATGCCAATATAAGAGTTTTGATTTTCCCCTGTTTTTATCACCCAAGTACTGTGGGCTGGCTAGCTGCAGGCTTTTATCTGTTGTAGTATTAAGTTAATAACTATAATAATTTTAAAAAAAAAGGCCTCGAAAAAGAAAGGCTATCTATCAATGGGACCCGTATGTATATGATATTGTTATAAATCTGAATCTGAATTGCATAACATTCATATTAGGAATAATGTATACTAGAACCAATGTAGCATCTGATGTCAAATGGTGTCATAAACTTATTGATTTAAAGAATAGAGGTGGTTTTTGCTTCCCTTCTCAGTGTGTTTATGACATACATATGTATGTTGTATTTGCGAAGCGTATGTTCGAAGAATTTCAAACGAAGATATCATTATAAGCTCTATTTGTCAACTTTTGGCATTCGTTATTTCAATTTACAAGGAATTCATCGGGAAAAATTGCATATTTCCAGTTGGGAATAGCCATAAATCCGATAAGGGCTGTGATTGAAAAATATGTAGACTATTAGTTCATACTCCAAAAGACAATATTTTCAAAAGCTGACTCAAAAAGGAAATTAAATGTTTTTTTTTTATATCTTTGCATTAATGCTTGTGAACGGGTGTTGCTTGTGGTGACAGGTCGTCTCGCTGACCAAGGTTTTGTTATTGTTATTAGTAATTATTTGTTTATTCATTTTACTTTGAACGTCCTAGTTTATCATTTTTGACTTCAAGTTACAGTATATGAACATAATGCAACATTGCATATGTAAGCAGGCACATCCTTTATGCCTGGAGGCTTTTATTTTGGTATTAAGTTCTGTTTACTTTTTTATTATTTATTCTGCTTGAGTATTGTTTTCAATGTTTTTATTGGTATATTGGCGTGCGCTAGCTGAAATATGGCAAATAATTTAATTTAATGTTTGTGTTTCGTAATGTTATTTACTTACTACTTAATGTATAGAATCAAGTTCTTATAACTGAACAGACAGCTGCGCTGCTAGGGAGTTTGTTGCGCCACTTTTTCCCAGCTAAAGCATTAGGAAGACGTAAAGGGCGGGCGTTTTTGGAGACTATCTTACCTATGTAATTTTGACGTCCGAAATGTGCTGATTATCAGCCTAGTTCGAATAAATGACTTTTGATTTTGATCTAAACCATGTTTTATTTAAAGAACTTCTCTATTTCTTGAGATTATCAGTTACATAGATATGAAATATTAATATCTGTATACAAAAGGACAATTTTGATTTTATTCTTATCTTACCTCGAAATTCTCAACGTTTACCCCAAAGACGTGTAAAAAAAGTCTGACCTAGCAACATTATGCGAGTGGGAGTGCGGTTATATATGGCCATGAATAAAAATTATTTAAAAAAAAGGGAGTGTGGAGGGCGGGGGACGCTTTTTTAGAATTTGGACCAATTTCAGACACAGCGTGCGGCATGCAATTACAGTTGAACGCGAATTCTGGTACTTTTCTGTATTCTGAGGCAGGCGCTTCACTTTGTGTAAATAATTGAACACCAATACTGTCAAAACGATGAACGAAAACATTGTGAGGAAACCGGCTCTTTCAAATAATTTATTAAAAAAAAAAGGATTGGCCAGCCCTTTACTTCTCTTGTTTTCTTTTTCGTGTTCTCGTTTTTTTGTTTTTTTAATTTAACAGAACAAACAATGATAACCGGTTAAACTTCAAAAGTCACTTTCACAGCTCCCATTTTCTAAGTGGGTCTAATTACTTATACTTTTAAGTTGACAGACAAATCCTTTAATGGCCTGATACAGATAAAGGCGTTTTCAAATCTATTGTGACAGTATCTAAAGTACGACGACATGTTGACCGCCATTAGTGTGACGTATGGCGCTGTCAGATTCGACAGATATTTTTTTAATTGTCTTGTTTAGTGGCTATGTATAAAATAAAGGATGTAGCTTTTATTTATATTTATTTTCAGCTAAATAACTATTGAATCGCTTGAGTAGGTTATCGTATAGTAATATTTGCATGTTTATTTTATTTTATTTATTTATTCATAATCTGTACAATAACATATACAAAGTATCGTCAAACTGCATATCAGTTCGTCGGTAGTCCGCTCAACTGTGGGAAAATTAAAATTTGATTTATAATAATAGAAAAAGTAATTGTGTCTTATTAGTCACAGTTGTGCTTTACTATAAGCTTTTATAAACTAACTATTTTAAGTTAATATGTCTATAGGTTATTTCATAAATGCTTCGTATCCATGGAGGATGGTAGGTATAGGATCAAACGTCAATAAGAATCTTCCAAATACTTAGAACCTTTTCCAAGAATGTTATTATCACAATAATAAATAGCAAACCCATATTTCTTTGGCAATTTAAGAGTTAGAGCCGCTAATTACACCTTAGGTACCAACGTCACGACTAGAATAAATACTTGTTTATGGAAATCACTGTAAACGGCACGACACGACCAATACAAGTTTAATGTTAGCAATACCGGCCTACATAAAACCATAAAACCATTGAGACCAAGCCGCCATTACAGATAAAATATACATTTATACGGGAAATTGATATTGTACACGGGGTTTTAAGTACAGGGATGTCAGGGAGTATAAAACAACCCTTAAAACCTGTTAAAAGGACATAGATTTGTTAAAGACCTTAAGATCCTGAAACAGTACATAAATTTAGGTACGTATTTGAGAAAATGACCTGAAACAACCACAGAACAATTGAAAGTTTCAGTCAGGGCCATTGAAATCATCACATGATTAACCGTTAAATTAACTGAAAAACTGTTAAGTAAGATAAGTTTGTTTATTGTTAAGTTATATAATCTTTTATATCAAACCCTCATTAAACAATATCCTTGAGATTCTTAATTCTAATCTTTCTCTTAGGTATTTTATTTTAAAACACAACTTCTCAAGCACCCGAAAACTGTCACATGCGAATGTCCACAAAGAAACTTATCAAGTGACATCCCTACCACATACATGACATAAACCCTTTCAGATGCCTCGTAAGGCTTAATCCACACCATTACATTAGTCGCGCGGTCGACGACAGACGCGATCCGACGCGCGGTGCTTGTGTGCTCACCGCTTAATGCGATCAACGACGTTTAATAAAAATATTACGTTTCTAAGCTCTTATGTTGATGACTCTGTAGGATATGCGCTATCTGCATAAATGGCAAGGTGCACGTGCTTTATACTTAAGGGATTATCAAGAGCTAAGGTTTAGTCATTTGGGGCAGATATTAATATCGCAACCAAGTCCATCAGCCGTATCATTTGTCCTGAATTTACGACGTTGGATTTGTTTGTAAATAAAATAAGTTAAATGAGAACTGAGAAAGAAATTAACCTTTCTTTCAAAAGTAAAATGTACGATTTTTTGCAAATGTTCGGCTTTTTGTTTTTAAATTTCGAAATGGTCGCCACTTTTCCCAGTCAAGGAGTGACATTCAGAATCATGAGATCACACTTCAAATAACAAAGCAAATAAAATGATGTGTTATTTCTGTCAGCAGTAAATTCTGATTCAAAGGCCGTAGAACACGAACGTGGGACGTAAACGTAACGTAAATTCGAACATTTTTTTTTAATCGAACATAGGTACGCACGGCTCCACATCAAGCTATACATAACCAGTATAAGGGTCATATTCAAAATAATCGTAAGTTACGGATAGGAAACAGATATGAATATTGTTTGATTGTAACAGAAAAATAACAGAAAGGAATTATTAGGGCAAGTTTAAATAGCACACGTTTATAAATTAAATAATTAACGTTGAGCTAATTAAAACATCTGGAATAGTAGAATACCATCATCACTATCACTACTTATGCATACCTATTACAGTTCACCTACTAAGATTAAGTATAACAGGCTACGAGTGCGAAGCCGGTGTGGGTCGCTAGGTGGGTACATAATGAAACAACATTTTGATGATCGTATTTTAATTGGTATAATTGCCATAAATCAATAAACAATTCGTAAAGCAGTTTAAACTGCATGATTTTAATAATTAGAGTTCTGTGTGGATGTTACTTTTTTGCTAGCTGACTAAGCACTTACAGTATCAACAATTTAGTTTTTTTAATGAAAAAGAGTTTCTCAGATATTAATTTAAAAAATACTCACAACATACAACTTTACACTGACCTGTAAATTGCAAAAAACCTGATACATTTTGAATTTCGCGGGCTACCTTGGCGCATCCCCCTTAACTTATACTGAGACGGCCAACGAGAGGCTGGGTACGCCTCGGCGAGGCTGCGCGGTTAGTACAAACGGCTCAAGCGGTGAGGACTGAGCATACGCAGTAAAACATGCACACACAGACAATACATGGCACAGCAATGCAATACATGCCACATTATACGCAAACTTTACATACTTCAAATAAATTTAAGTCAGTAAAAAAAAAATGTTTTGGCTAACCTGCGGTGCAGTAAATGTTAATATTTTATTTTCATTAATTCATACAACATGAGACAATGTGAATAACGCCTAATCATTCATATCTGTTACGTAACAGAAAAAAGTGACAGATAGAATAACGGATATGAATTAATTGCACGTGTCTAATCTACAAATCTATTTATTTCCACAACAATTCGAAATGTTATACGAATATTTTATAGTTATAACAAATATCACAATACAGCCATTTCCTAGTATGAGTATTATAACAGTAATTACTTACCGCTATTGTAAACGACTCACATTGGATATTTACTTTTAAAAGTCTAATTTTCTTCGACAACGAAACGAGCTGAAAAACTATATTGAACAAAATCCCCGAGTGTTTATTCTTACCTTATGTAGTGACAGCTAGTGAACTCATGTTGCCAGTATATCAAATTTCTTTATTGCCATGGAAATAATGTTAAAATAGCATAACAGAGAAGAATAACCGATATGATTAAAATCAGGAGACTCATTAATAAATTAAATTTGGAGAACACTAAATAGTATTTTATATTTTGTTTAGTGAAGTGTTGAAAGTTTAAACAATATTCTCTGAATATAGTTTTTTTTTAAACTTTTGTGTAGTGGTTAATAATTAAATTATTTTTTTAAGTTTACCGTCAAAGACGTGGACATTGAATACTTGTATAAAACGGAACCTACGCAATGACTGGTTTAATTTTTTTTAATGAATTGTTTAGCTGTACCAAATGTTTCGTTGTTTTTTATTAAGCTCAAATAAAAATTTAATCTGTTTGTTTATAAAATTTTAGTCAGTTGTATCTCGTTATGAAAATAATTGGGTAGGACATTAAGACAATAGTAAATATACAATTATTTTGAATATGACCCATAAGCTGACTTCTGGTTATGCGAAAAACAATGCAATAATGCGAGGTCAACTAAAACTGGAAATGTATAGCTTGATGAGCAGCCGTGTGTACCAACAGACTATCATTATTATTATTATTTTTTATTTTTATTATCATCATTCACTATGCATTTTGGTTTTACGACAAATACAATAAGTATATTATATGAATAGTCTTAAAATTAATTAAATATGATGTGCGAAACTAGTATTTTCAATTTTAAAATCGTTCGGAACTTAAATAGGTAATGATTACTCCTCGCGTCCGTACCACTGACAAATATGCAAATAATAAACTACCTAATATACAGGCATATCAATTGAATGCCAATAAAAAAATAACGTGCACCAACCCACTGACAGGTGACGCTTGTCCGACACCGGTTACACAATACCACGTGTTGGACGTTTAATTAACAAATGAGTTCTGCACCTTAACAGCCAGTGCAAGGTGCACAGCCGACAGAGCGCAGTGGGTCAGAGCACTGACGGCTAGAGGTGGTTCACATGAGTGGACCTTGAATCCGATCATAGGAGAAAGCTGTAATAAATAGTAGTAAACAATAGCAACTAACTTCTACTTAATAATCATCTTAAATTCATTCTATCGTCTTATTCTATATATTTATTTATATATCTATATACAATGTGTAACGTTAAATGCGCAAAACCTGAAAATAGTTTGATCAGAATAACGAGCAGAATTAATTGAACCACTGTTTGATATAGGTCATATTTTTCAAAAAATCTTCATTAAAAACGTTGCCGTGTCTATTTATTAATAGGCCAAGCAACTCAATGTCAGCGCGGCGCAGCGGGCCGGTGACGACTCCTCCATCAATAAAGCGTCGTCGCAGACGCAAGAAACGATCAGAATGGCCAGTAAAACTAAAACAGCACATAAAACCTTTACAATTTTTTTAATGACTTATTTTCTCTCTGAAATAGGTCAATTGAATTAAAAATCAGTTGGGGTGTGTGAGGTTTTGCGCATTTAACGTTACACGTTGTATATAAAATAGTAAACTGACTGACTGACTGGGTGATATATCAACACACAGCCCAAACCGGTGGTCCTACAGACATGAAACTTGCAGGATGTATTCTTTGTGAAAAGTAAGTATCTACTAAGAAAGGATTTTTGGGAATTCCACCCCTAAAGGGGTAAATTAGGGGATGGAAGTAAATTAAAGTCCGTCAGTTTTGAAGTTAGGATCTTCAAATTTTGTGTTTAGGCTGACTATTAAAAATTAATTTATACGTGTCTCAGCGTTTTTGATAATTCCACCTCCGAAGGGTTAAAAAGGGGGATGAAGTTGTGTATGGAAAGTGCTTAATTTTCGAAGTAAAAATCACTAAATATACTATCTAGGCTTATGGTTGGAAGCTAAAGCAACGGTGTCGTTACAATTGCAACCCTTGAGGGGGTGAAAAGGGGGATACAATTTTTTTTGACCGGTTATGCGAGAGAGACAAAAACAGCTGAACGGATTTCGATGATAAGTAGACACACACATACACACAGATGCACACAGATAGCTTATAATCTGCATTAACCTACTTATTGGTTATTTTTTAATCCCGGTAGTACGTTCCCGTCGGATATTTTTCAACATCCACGCGGGCAAAGCCGCAACAAAAGCTAGTTACTACAATAATATACATATACATATAATAAATAATGTAACTAGGACTTTTTTTAATTAATTTCCTGAAGAGGTCAAATAGGTGGGTTGTGTCCGTTTAGACAAATTTTCGTTTCGGCAGATTTTTATTTCGGATGATGAAAGATTGTATGGAAGGAAGTTTGTGAAGGAAGTTCGTCACTTTTAGCATAATCAGCCTATAACGGTCCCACTGCTGAGACACAGGCCAGGCCTCTCTGTGAGAGGGAAGTTCGTCACTTTTGCCTAGGGCAAATCCCATCGACTTGTCAACCAATAAAACTTTATTACTGGATATTGGAAAGCCTTTTTCAGGTTTAAACAACAGCCTGGATGTGGATAATCTCTTATCCTATTTTGTAACTTCACTTTTATAAATGCATTGTCAGCCGACCGCATCCGCAAGGGCAAACTTTTCAGAAAAAAAAAAACTGCTTTAGAAACTATTAAATTCTCACCTGATCCACAGTCATAGTCACTCTCATCAACTATTAATTTTAATTATACTAATATTTCCTCTTAACAGGTTCTGGCGCGGTAAACGAGACTCAATGAAGTTTTATTGTTATGACGGCTATAACCCTATAATGCCCTACAAAGTGTTAAACCTCGAACCTGTAACAAATTTTCAAACCTGAGAACCAATCTTTGAAAACGGTAGCAGCCAAAGCGTTACGAAGCTCACTCAGATCGATAACCATCAAACAGATACAAAAAAACAAAATACAAAATTAAAAAATAAAAGTCACACAAACGACATAATAATATCTCCACATCACATCGGAAGGAATGATTGCATCGTCACACGGTGCGACAGACAGCGATCACGATCGACAGATAATCGCAGCCGTGTAAGTAGCCTACGATTAACTCGGATAGTCGGAGCACAATGAGTAATCGGATGGAACGATTTTATCGATGAAACGATTCCGATGAGCTTTTTAATGACAACTCTATGCGGAACGCGTGGAACGGTAATGTGTTTATTTGTGCGTGAAGTATTTAGATAAATATTTTAGATAAATTGTAGATACTTATCATTAACTTCTTCAGTTTTGGTCGCATTCCTTCATTTGTTGAGATTAACTGTCAATTTAATCTTCTAACTAGCTTCTGCCCGCGTGAAATTTCTTGTTCCCCGACGTGACCCGTCGCATCGCATCGCCTGCTCGTTCTATTACTTCTTAGCGTAAAATAGCCTATAAGCTTGCCTAAAGAATTGCACTTTTGAGTAGTCAAGGGGTCGGACAGTCAGAATGATGAAGCGTTCAAACAAACAAAGAAACATATAACCTCTTCAGGTTTATTATTAGCACAGTATATAGGTACTAATAGATTAAAATCAGTGTGCGCGGCACCAGTGAATCAGTGATCCCAGATTCCTATGCCCACAGTCTACTTAGTTACGCCAGCAAGAATTTAAAAAATGGTTCTTAAAAGGTTAGACTTTGCAAAATAACCAACGGGTTATATTTAATTAGCACCTTTAATTACCTACATAACCCATAAAAAACACGCCCGACATTTTCAGGTTACTGCAGGATTTAAACTAAAAGCTTTAACAAAATATGTTTATAGGCAAACGCGCCGTTAGCGATAACCATTAAAATTTCACCGCGATTATGCGATGTACATATGGGTGTGTATTTGTGTGTCCTATACTAGCTTCTGCCCGCGGATTCACCTGCGTGGTTTTCGGAAATGATCCCACGGAAACGTGCTACCGGGCAAAAAGTAGCCTGTCCTTCCCCAGGATGCTAACTATCCTCTTGCCAAATTTTATCGAAATCAGTTCAGGGGCTTAGACGTGAAAACGTAACATACAGACAGAGTTACTTTCGAATTTATAATATTAATATGGATAGCCGTTGCCCACTGGCCTCGACCAACAGTGGACATTTATAGCCTGGATGTTTTACGAGCTAATTAGTATTTTATAGCCAATTAATTAAAAGCTTAAGAAAATTAATTTTCTAAGTTTATGGCTTTGAGGATTTTACGCCTTTCATATTGTACTTGTTGGCATTATATTTAGACAAGCTTGTGGCACTTGATGGGTAAGCAAGCCTGTAGTTCATTCTAGCTGTTAAAACACATGGACGGCCAACTGGAACCGTGCACCTTCTGACGCTTCACAAGTGCCCATGTAGGTTTATGTGAAATTAAATATTTTGATTTTGATAGCCTTTATTTTTATTAGCGCTTTAAGACGGGAAAAAAGACAGTCATGGTGTTCTGATTTTATCATTTATTCACCCATAGGCCTCAAGTAAGATTTACTGCACCTAGTAGGAAATAATATACCTATCGCACATTTTATGCTATGCGAAAATAATATTAAACTTGAAGTGCATAGTTTGTTAACTCCTCAAAACGCCATGTTAAATCTCCGCCCACGTTGCGTAGGCGCGCTGCGCACGGTGCGACTATCTGTCGCACGGAATCGCGACACGACTGCGTCTGACTTGATGTATGCGCACGATCCTCCACCATTCTCCGGGGGTGGGAGACGCGAGATTACTTTGAATTTATTATAATTACTCTCTTCACTAGAAAGGTTCATATTTATTGGTAATCTTTTCTGTCGGTGATATTTGTGAGTGCATATGCCACAAGCGTTGCCACTTTACTATACAAACAGTCTATAATAGACTAGCAACCCGTACCTGCTTCGCACGGTTTTTATGGCTTGGTGAAAGATCTTGATTTCTTTATTATGATTTGTAAGTTTCGTATTACTATAGGTATGATGCATATAAATCTTCCGGAATACATTCTCCAAATGCTGGTGAAAATCCCGCATCCAAATCCATTGGGTAGTTTACAAGAGCAACGCGGTCAAATAGATGGACATGAAAAGCGACTTCAGCTTATAATATCTACAGATAGAGAGGTATCGCAATCTGAACTTTACCACAATTAGCCCAGATACCTCTATATATTCCAAATCAATACACAAACACATCTATATTCCAGTAAATCAAAGAGAAGCGTTCTTAGTCATTCAATTAAAGTAATTAGTCGCTGAAGGCCGTGGCTCGTCGCCGTCAATCAGCTCGTAATGAAGTGGTGCGGGGAGCCTAATGGCCGTTTTCACGCACAATTTAGGAGTCACTCAGAGGCTTTATGTGGCAGTTTTAAAATGAATACATCATTTTTCCAATGTGTTTCGAGGAGCACCAGCTGCTGAAAGATTAATGAGTTTGTAAAGGATAATTAAAGAACTAAAGATACTAATTTATGCAAATGCAGATAAGATTTCTCTTGTAGATGAATGTCAATCAATAACGTCGTAACATCCAATCAAATCCAAATGGAATTCATCATCATCTATATCTACACTAATATTATAAAGTGGAAAGATTTGTATTTTTGTATGTATATATGTATGTTTGTAACGAATAAACTCAAAAAGTACTAGACTGATATCAAAATGTATTCACCATTATAATGCTACACTATCCTAGAGTAACATAGGCTTATATTTATTACTAGAAAAAATAGGGATCCCTACTAAAACTTCAATAATGTAACCCAAGGTATAAAAAGAATTGCTATAAAATGTCTTTCATCGCATGCGCTGCGGAAACTATTGATGATAGAACAAAGCAATGTCTAAAATATTAAAGAACATTGATATGTTCTTTATTATTTATTTTTGTAGATATTGATATATCTACAAAAAACTTCACGATACTACATAGATGTAGTATCGTGAAGTTTTTTTTTTGACATGGCCAATAATTGTAATAATGTCACTATAACTACTTTTTTACGGTGACACCGCGAGGTGCAGCTAGTAAGTTACAAAAATACTTGGGTATATTAGATTGACTCAGTTACCATTTGGAGAAGAGAGATTTCATCAAAAGCCAAGCTGAATGAGTGAGTCCTCTTGGGAATTTTGTAGATTGAAAAACGATCCTAGTTCAAGACACAGTTTCTTCAATTCAGATTTATCTCTATGATAATAAAATAAACATGACAATACAGGGACACAAAGATACGCCAGTATAGGCATATTCCAATCATCTAATAGCCTAACTATACATACACGTATGCATTTACTGACCAATCACCTACCAGTCCCAACCCAAACCTAATCAATGAGACTGCGACACGATCGCATATGTCGCGCGACGATATTGCGCGGTCGAGTCGCACGCCCGTATCTTGCGACGAGTACATCAAAGTGAATGTTCCTTGTATCTCTGTAGCCTGAACTGTATTATTTGTCTAGGATCTGGGTTGTCAAAGTTTAAACAGCAGATTGGAAAAATTGGTTGAAAATACTAATTGCATGCTTAATCACGACCATTAGGTAATAGTATGGTTTTTATCAATAGAGCCATCTTTATGTGCGTATTCAAAAAACTCCATACTGTAAAAGTCTGAAATTTTCAACATGTAACCTGAATTTTAATTAGATGAAGAGAAAGCTACTCGATTAATGCAATTGATATAATAATCTTTTCCCATAAACTAGTGCGTGTACGTAAAAATATCCGTTAATTCGCAAAACTTTGAGCTCCGCATCCCATCTAAGCCTGTGCATGCACCAGACGATGGCGCGATAGCGGCGCGGCTAGTCGCAACTAATGTGACACTCGGCGCGTAATGAATGGCCCTCTTTAGATTGCCGATAGCGGGACCATCGACGACAAATGCTTACAATATGTGACGCTGTATGGAGTTCGTTTGTATTTACTTACAGCACATTTGTCCCCCATCGGCCGGCTATGCAGCTATGGCAATATCTATGGCAAGCGAGGAACGTTACTTGTTGTAATGTTATTAATTTTCATATTAATTGATGGTCTATGAACAGCAGTACAATTCTGTAACCTTCTCACCGTGAAAACTTAGGTGAAGTGAGCGTGGAGTGAGCTGTCAGTGTCATCCCAGCTGATACTAGGGATTAACCAAGCATACATTTACAATCATAATCGAGTTCTTAATAATATTTTTATGCTAATTGTATTGATGATTTTATATAATTTCAACGGTAGTATTTTAGTTGTCAAAGCATTACTATTTTATGGGGTTTTAAAATAAAATAGCAAAACAGAGACTCAGTCAGGATCTCAATGTTTTTGTTTTTTCTTTTGTTTCTTAGACTACTCGTAGTCTTGAAGAGTCGGCGTGATCACTTCACCCGATTACAAAATTTCGTGAATCGGGTGAAGTGATCACGCCACACAAACTACGTGGGATTAAACTTAAAATACTAGCTTTGAAATTCTATAAAATGATCAATAGAATTGACATAAAAATTATTATTAAAATCTCGATTATGATTGTAAATGTTTGCTTGGTCAATTCCTAGCATCAGTGGGATGACACTACTAACAGCTCACTCCACGCCCGTTTTCACGGTATTTTTACAGAATCGACCGGCTGTACGTTGTATAGTGCGTTTGTTGATCGTTAATCAATGTTTGGGCCAAAGAATCTAAAAGCTAATGGCATCACACAAGTCGCAATAGCTTTCATTTGCAAACGGCCCGTAGGTTATGGTTAGAAATTCGTCTTCCCGGTGACTTGATGAGTTACCGTCTATAACGATTGTGACTGCGCAATACAATGACAAGTCTGCGGGATAATTGCACACTACCGTAGCAATGGCACACACTGAAGCAATGGCTTTCATTTTGATAATTCAAAACATTCATTGCGTTATTTACTTTGCTGAGCAGACAAATTTTTGAAACATATGAAACAATTAATTATCAATATCCTTTAAAATCATTCAGATTTTAATTATTGACAATGTGTTACGCAATTAAGGTGCTAGTCCTTATATCCGAGAAAAAATACAAAATGACTTAAATAACACTTCCGTCTTAATAGAGTCAAGACCAACATTAAATTCACCGTCATGTTATTTTGATGAGTAAAGATTTTCTCTTCTGTTCCTCGGTGCTCCATTGATTTTCATTGCTTACGGAGTCAATTCTTAATTAGTAAGTTCAGAGACCTCAATAAATAGCTCCCTTACTTAAACACTTTCGTGACGCGAGAAGCAGCTGATTAGCACCAATATTTTGATTTTATTAATATTGTTTCCTTCCACAAAGTACTCGTAACTGTATTGTGCAATCAACGTTTTTACGCAACATTTTATGATATCGTAATGTTTTTGGTCTTGATATAAAAATTAACAACCTTACTGATTACGTGCAGTGCCATAACTTGATATCTTTGAGCAAAAACTTTTGGAGTATCCGATGTTATGCGAGGAAAAAGGACAAAAAATATAATGTCTTATGACAAACAGGAATAAAAAATAAATCGGCAGTGCATTAAGCGACCGCAGTTTTATTTTGCATGTGCATAGTTCTTATATATTGATATGTTAAGGGTGAGTTTTCTTTGTTTTGTGTACAGTAAGTAATGATTATAAGGATGAGTGGTACAGAAGACGATAAGCGGTTTTGTATAATAATTATTTTAATATTATCATCAAAATCCAGTCCAAACAGAAGTTTTCACCCAACTTCGTAGTAAAAAAAAGTAATCTTCTTTGAAGCATCAGAAATTGTTTATTCCACTAATGAAGTTTCCAATCTAATCGAATGAAATCGAAGCCAAACATAATAAAATTAAATTAATGAAGACACGTTAATTAGAAATAAACATGTTAATTAACAAGAGAAGTCGCGTGACGAAACCTGTCAGACATTAACCTTGAATGAATGAATAAATTGTCAGACCGAGACAGAGTACCTAATCAATGTTAGGTACTCTGTCTCTGTTTGTATTTACACGTGCTTCGATCTATTGGGGGCGTGTGTAAAAAAATGGGGCAAAGCCAAGACAAAGTTGATTTTTATTTGTAATTTGCTTGATTATCAACTTAAGCATATGATCCATCATCAGCCTACAGCAGTCCACTACTGGACATAGGCCTCTCGGGCCTCTTCAATTGCACGCCATTCAGCTCGATTCTCGGCAGCTCTCATACAGCTACTACCAAACACCCTGCGAAGATCTTCGCTCCACCTAGCCCATACACGTCCGACTTTACGATTGGCCTTATAATTAGCTGTATTCTGTTCGTCACAAGTCATAAACTTTCAGTTTACTTCTGTTATTCTTATTCTATTTCTCTTATTTATTTATTTTTTATGGATGCAGAAAAGTCCCACAACATTCAATGTGATTTCTATAAAAGTGACAGCTTTTTCGATGAGTCTAATATTCCTATGCCCCTTGCCCATGGCCCGCTCTGCGTATGGCGCTTTACTTTGTATAACTAATTTCATCTCCACTGCTCTCAAAACGGTAAGAAAAATAACCAAAAATTCGAGGGCATGTGATGGATTGCAGCCCACTCCCTCTCTCACAGACAGGAGGCCTGTTCCCAGCAGTGAATATTATTGGCTGATTATGTGTTCCTCCTATGCTTTGATGTTACTCATTGATTTTTCTGTATATTTCTTCCTGTAAAAGCCTGTTGGTTTGAAAAACGATTCCCGCGGTCCGCTTTCATCCAAGCCTCGCCTTACGCGAGATCCATAAAGCGATACATTATTTTTTCTCGTCCCGCGGCCGGTATTAAGGCTTTCTTAAGAGCCTTATTAAGCGGTATCTCGTATACAGAGGTATACAGTACATCTTCTGTATCGAAGACGGACATCGAGGTAGCCGCAATAAATATCGTTGAAACATATTTCTAAAGTGAAGATAGGTATCCAGTTGACCACATTCTTGGCTGATAGCAAATATACTCTATATTTTCTATAACATTTCGACTGAAATGTAGTAGCAAATAATTTCTGCACTATGAAAAATGCAGATGCAACTGTACCCGATTCTTTGTAAAACAGAACAAATTATTTAACTCCAATGTCTTGTTCGTTAAAGATAAAATATATTCTGGAAAAGACAACGCCTGCACCTTCAAAATCAGTTTCATAAAGTTCAAAGACAACATCAACTACAGATTCATCACCACCATTTCTTAAACGTGTACTTAAACTCAAAACCATATCATAATTTTTCGCTTAAGTTATACGCGATGGTCCGCCCTATGAGTAGGTACAATCAAATCAAGTCAAAAATTCTGTTTCAAACGAAGACTCATATTTTTGTTAGGAACATTGTCCTTTAAACTAAGTGCTTTATATACTACACGTATCATTATCCAATGTTTACATATTACAACGCTCCTACATATACACAACAACTAATTATAATTTCACAATCGTGACCGTTATTGAGATTAATCATACCTATAATGTTTTAAGGGATTTTGAACAGTATCTCGTAGGCGAGAGAGTAAGTGGCCTGATTTTGCAACTATGTTAATTGGTTGGACTCTATATGGGAATGTCAATATGTAAACCAAGTTTCGCGGTGTGGTCCAATCTTGTACCACTTTGTAGGGCAAGAACACGTCATGACTAAAGGGTAAATATTTCTTGGGACCACTATTATAAGCATTTGCTTATGAAGGAAAGAAGAAGAAAGAATATACATTTATTTAGCACAAGCAAAGGCATACAATATAATATACAATTACATTAGTCACTGTTAGTGTGAACGAGTGTGGGCCCTCAATTCTCACACACGTTAAAGTTTATTACGCAAATAAAATGAAACCATTAACTTACAGCTACTCTTTGAAATCCTATATGCTACTAAATTGTGAAAATTTGTGAAAGCAAGAACAGGTCACCAGTTCTTGTTGTTTGAAAATTATGACCTTGATAAAATTCGGACCCTCAGTCCTCCATTTCTTTTGTTTTCGTTTTATTACGCTTATCTTATGAAAGATAAGAGAAATACACAATTGTCTCTTTTTCTGTAGTGTCCATAGTTTATCAGGTACAGGTGGGCCCTAAGTCTTCTATGTGAGAACTGAGGGCCCAACTTTACAATCCATAACTCGCTTATTTGACTTTCACAAAATCTGATTCCAACTTTCACAATACTTTGGGAATGTTCACTAAATCCTTCCCCATGTTCAAAGAGTTTTATCAAAGTGGCCCTCACACCACACGCAAATCAGTTTTACTTGTTCATTCCACTGAGGCTTCAATTTTTTTATTCGATTCGATTTTTTATTGAAACTATAAATATCAATTTATACACCCGCATTATCTTTCTATATCCACAAAATACATGATTATCTACTGATTGCATCCAGCATCTTTAGCGTAATTATAAAAATGCCTTGAATTAACTGTATCCCTGATACACAATTAACTCGTTAATAACTTCATTTGGGTTCGTCTGCCTGTCGTAAAGTGTACTTATTTATGATACTACCGAACCGTTTAATTTATGACGCCGATATTGAAGTGAAGACTGTTGTTATTATGCGTGTGCCCCTGATCCCTGTGCAGTAAGGGCCTTAGTGTTTGTGGTCATTTTGGATTTTAGTACCTAGATGAGCATCTCGCCTTTTGCTTCATTTAGCGATAGAAATTGGCGTTTAGCGTTAAGTTATAATGTAGATTGATCTTCCCCTCGTTTACAACTAGGTGTAAAACAAGTATTCTACATGTTGTGTCTGTGGTTTTTGTGTATCGTTTACATGTAAAACAACTTGTTACAAATTACAAAAACTTGAACGAAATAGCTAACAAAACATGTCCAAAACAACATCAGCATGTCGATTCTGTAAAAATCTCACCATGAAAATTTGCGCGGAGTGAGCTGTCAGTGCCACCCCACCTGATACTAGGGATTGACCAAGCAAACATTTACAATCATAAGCGAGACTTTATGCAAATTCTATTGATATTTTTTTATAATTTCAAAACTATGTAGTATTTTAGTTATCAAAACATTACTATTATTAGGTATATATTAAAATACTAGTTTTGAAAATTATTATTTCATCAGTGGGATGACACTGACAGCTCACTCCACGCTCACTTCACCTAAGTTTTCACGCTGATATGGTTACAGAATCGCACTGCAGTTCATCAGTGTTTTATACACGACATGTTTTTGGCAATTCTTTTAGAAGACTTGTCGAAAACAAATATAACGGCTTGTTTAAGAATGTAAACGCCGGGTACCTAAGTCATACAATTACTCCATTAAATAGTCAATTATTGGCTTCCTGTCTAAATGATCTACGACCTACCATTTGTCTTATCTATGGTAGTCTACATATAAACTAGAGCACACATCTGTCGATCGATAGTATGTGTATGCATGTAACTCACTCGGCTACCCAAACACACTGCCTGCACAATCGTTATCTTCGTCTATGTTGAACCAGTTCTTAATTTCCTTCGGCATGTTATTAAAATTACCATGGCTACAGGGACCAGTTTATCTTGGCACGTAGTGCGGCGGTGACTGCGAAGGTGATCGTCAACGATTTGTAATAACTTAAGGTTAAGGTCTTTAAGGTGGTGGGTTTTAGGTGGTTAAGATCTTTCACGGTAAAACAGATGCTCCCGAACTGCTTGATGAGTTGTCCCATCTTTTTGCTCCGGTAAATTACAACCGTGGCAGGAGGCATAGATTGTTCGCCGTGCCTTGGAGTCGAACTGTCGCGCGAGCCCAGTCTCCTGTTCCTCGCACACTCTGCGCTGAACGCGCTTTTGGACGCTAAGCCTGACTGTGATGTGTTCGCGGATGGATGGAAGAAGATCTTGTCAGTATGTCTGGGGTATTGTGAGATGAGCGTATGACTGGCGATTAGTTATATACTTTTGTTTACTGTGTACTGTGTTTTAAAATGTGTTTGTGTTTAACTAATAATTGGCCTTGGCCGTTTTATGTTAAATAAATAAATAAAGGTTCTGAATATTTTGCAAATCAAATACCCATCGTCGTCACCCTCTTACCGTATAAGTATCAGTATATTTCGAGTCGGCGCAGCATTTCTTTGAAATTAACAGCGACTATTGAAAATACTGCCGGTACAACATAGAGTTTAATCTTGCAAATGCGTATTTTCGTTTTATATTATAAGCTCTAAAAGCATAAAAACATGTGATAGGTACTCAAATTGGGATTCGAAACTGTCTATCCTAAATTCAGATTACTCGGTGATCTAGCTAGGAGAGCAACGATTCACCCAGCAAGTCGTACCTACACCATGAAACTAATAATGCATACTTTGTGAGTCCCTCATTTACTATAAAACCTTTATGAACCTAAATAAATTATGTATATTATGTACCTAATCCCCAGATCGAGCGACGTATCGTAACGACGTTTTTCCATTAGGATTTTCTCAGTAACATCCTGGAGACTGGATTTCTGTCCGGTTTATGGCAAAAGGCTAGAATAGCTAGCGAAATGTAGATCACCTACATACGCTGCCAGTCCCTTCGGAGAATACATGCATGTCGTTGTGTTTTCACACTTTCCCGCGTATCAAGATATAATTGTCAAAACAGTCTTTACGACTTGCCTTTCGCTCCATCCGCCATTTTTACGGCGGTTTATCTCGCGACAATAATAAACTACATTATTTTCTAAATAATTAAAAGGGAACTAGTTTAATTTCTCTAATTAAAATTATACAATTAAAGTGGAATAATCAAACTAATGAACGAAAGTTGTGTCCGTTTTTCACGTTTTATTATTGGAATGTTATGACGTTATTGCGCCTTACTAATGAACCAAAATGACAACTTATCAATGTCTGATTTAAATGTTCATACGTTAAAAAAGTACGCAATAAATATAACATATTATGGGTCTAAATTTTGCAGCATAACTCAAAAATCAAAGTTAGCGAAAATGATTACACATAACTCAAGTAAATAACCGCGCCAGTTTCTCAATAATTTCCTAAAGTTAATAAGAAACGTGCGAGGTAATTAACCTAATCACCGTCGCTAATCAAGAAGATTAGAATCTTCCGTTACGGACTTCCGGAGATTCACAAATAGCATCACACTGTTAGTTGGTGGGTGAGGTGTTCGAACCACATCTGCACACCCTAAATCCTACTGAGAATCAAAACACTACGAAATATTCTTCTTATATTATTTTCTTTTGCTTTGGTGACAGAAATTGGCATGGCATTAAGTCATCACGTAGATTGAACATCCCCGCGTGTATTGTACATATTATGACTACTGTTTTCATTTATCGTTTACACTTGAAACAAGTTGGAAAGACTACTTGTATGCAAAGCTTGTAGAAAACTTTTCAAAAATGACAAAAACGTGATCAGTTTCTTTTTTTTAGTAATGGCATCTCGCAGGTCAACCTAGGAGGTAGTTCGCTACTTAACCTTACTTAACTTTGCCTGTGGGTGCCTCAAAAGCCTCCAACCAGGGCTCAAAAAACTTTAAACTAAGCGACTATAGCTACGCTAAGGGCAGCCCCTGTGGCGTCCGGACCTCGGCTTATGGCGTCGCTGGGAAAGGGCAGAAAGGGACAGGCTGGACCGAATTATAACGTGAACAAAATAGCGTGCACAGCCTAAATCCTACTGAGAAACAAAACACTACGAGATATTATTCGGACAAAACTAACAAACAAGGCCGCACAATTAGCCAAACTGATGTTATCTCCGCCCGGCTATATCAAAACTATGACTTATATTATCTGCCTCGATCTACATGTTACAACAACGGCGCACGTCACGCTTCAGACTTGTGACAGTTGATGTGATCTGCCTCATGTATGAATGTGGACGATTAGCTACACAATGGATAAAGTAGCGCACTTGACAGATGACAAGGAGTAGGCTCGGTTAGGGACGGGAAGTAGAACGTTGCGCCAGTGATATTCCCGAAAAGGGCATGCGCTCTAGTTGCGTATCAAATTATTGCTAATCCATTGCTTAACATATTCGAAAAATTTGATGATGAATGTTGTTGAACTGTCAAAATGAAATCCATTGCTACAGATGATGTGTTACGAAATTACCCCGCTGAGCTTTGCATAATCTCCTCTGTTTTTTCTCACATAGCTCATGCCAACATGTTTTTTCCAGTACCATAGTAATTTAGGTATCCATAAAAGAAGGTATTACGATTACCAAATAGATTGTCAATCATGGCTATTTTGGCGATATATTAGTGTAACCATTTCCAACCACAGTCTCCGTCCTGGGGTGATCTATCAAGTATACTGTATACTGTACCTATCCTATGCCGTGCGCACAAGCAACTTGAGACGGACGGGCAGACGGGGCGTGAAGCGTGAAAGTTAGCGTGTAGGGTTACAGGCTCCGGTGACGTCACGCTAAGAGGTTATGCGTCATTGTTGTACAGACAAATACATGACTACATCTCAGAGCAATTAAGTATCTATAGAATAATTTTGACTACGTACAAGAGAGGGCCAATTATGCGTTTATAGAATCTATTGGACAATCATCGTGACATACAACTTATGCTTTTTTTTAACAGCCATTCTTGTTCTGTACGTAGCATAACTTACATATTACCTCACTGACTCAGTTCAGAGACAATGTCATGTCTTTTCAAACCACTTAAGATAAAATACACCAAATCATACTAAACATTAATGAAATTACTAAAACACCACCATTACGATTTGTCATAAAAATAGTTTTATAAAGGTTTCCTACCGGAATTACGTGGCATAAAACACTGCTACACAAAACTACATTGTTCATGTAATGTAAGTTTATCTAAACAGCGCATCAACTAGTGCGCGACGAGCAGACAGACAGACAGACAGACGGAGAGATAAGGCGTGAAGCGTGAAAGTTAACGTATCAGTTTACGTAGAGGTGCGCCGTGTGACGTGACGGACGGGAACGTGTGTCGGCTGTCACTCTATTGTTACAGATAGGAAGGGATTAGGTTCCTATTGTTTAGTACATGAGGCTTATGTTACTTGCTTTCATGCTTTCTTGACTAGTGTAATATTCATCTTAAACTCCTTGATAGCAGGTTAATTTATTTGTTTAGTACCTCCATCAAACGATATGTAGGAGAACTTAATGCTCCCTAGATATGCTAGATAGACAAAAAGTAATGCTGTAAAATGTGCCTACTTTACGATACGCCCCAACCAAAACAGATCTTTTTTTTTTTTTAAAAAATACGTTAAATTCAAAATGCGCCTGCGTAATATTTATTTACCTAACATACAAGGTGTAACTTAAATAACGCACAACCTCTTAAGGGGTCATTGTACTCATCATTATGAACAACTTTTACTATGGGACCAAACCTGAAATCGCGAAAAAAAAATCAGCTGTTCCCTACATTATGACCCCCCCCCCTCCCTGTTTTATGTTCGCATAACTCGTCAAAATGTAGGGAACAGCTGATTTTTTTTTTATATTGTACTTTATTTATTATTTTAGTATAGTATTATATTAGTATTTATTTTGGTGATGTTCATGTTTGGAAAGAACTTTATGGTATCCAATATCTTGTGACGAATTGGCATATTACTTGGAATAGTATCTTCATTAACTTTAAAGATTCATTAGAAGACGGGAAAACAGAGGATACAATAAAACTTATTTGCTATTAAAACATAAAACGACTTCGTAAATTATCCAAGTAGATACTTATTACTTAAAACATAACAAACTCTAACACGGCAAGAACATAAAAATTTAATACCTTTCATATACTTTAACTGTGCGAAAACGAACGAAGTAATTAGATAGTTAAGCGATGCGCAGTGGTTAAGCGATTGATCGCTGCGCTGCGTGTCACGGGTTTGATTCCCGCACGGAACAAATATTTGTATGACCTACAAGTAGTTGTTCCGGGTCTGGCTGTTTGTGTATGTGAGTTTAAATGTTTGTAAACGCACCCACAATACAGGAGAAATTCCTAGTGCCGGGCAACGTTTTTTTTTTTTAAATAGAGAATAGAGATAGAGTTCCAATAATTGAACATTTGCTAGAAATGTTAACGTTAAATTTGATCAATAAGTACCCATGATAGTAATGAAAGCGCAAGTTTTTCTCATTTTTTTTAATTTTATTTGTCTGTTTTTATCTGTCTTTTAAGGCATATACACTTTTCCCAACGTTACTGCCATTTCTCCAACCCATCTATAAATACGATTTATCAAAATATGCTTCTGCCTCGGCAATAACTTCCTCGTTTGAGCTGATTCGCGGGTACTTATTGATCGACCCAGGTAAGTTTTCCTGATGCGTTTGCGCATGCCCCATGAAACACATAACATTCAGAAGCCTCAGTACAAATGCAAGTATTTTTACATAAAGCCTATTTCGCAACTATGTTAGGGTCGGCTTCTTGTCTAACCGGATGCAGCTGAATACCAGTATTTTACATCGAGCGACGGAATATTATATAATAAGGAACGCCTGTAATTGTAAAAATTGTATTGCTCCTTCTAACACGATAAAATGCTAAAAAACTTGGGTCATCATCCCAAAAGTGCAGAAAAGTAAATTATTAAATAAATTAAACAACCTAATTGTTGCGGTCTTTTATATGGCACATGTCAGCTCTGAACTTACCTGCGGATGAATCAGCTTTCTAATATATTACCGTGGTCAGAATGGAGCTTCTGTGCCTCATTTGATGACTATTTAGCCCGCAGGCACGCTCCGAGACTATCGCGTCGCCATCTTGAAAAGTGACGTTACATAATTTATGGCGCCATCCATCAAAAAGTTCATTTTCGCGGTCACACCTGTTGTGTCCTCGCTTTTAACTGCAAAAAGGTGATGACGGAATGTGGTTCTTGCATATGAAAGCTATTCTAAAGGGAGGTGATATTCAAAGCCCAAAAACGTTGCATAAGTTAATGTCAAGTTCAAAATCTACAGATACATAGCTGTGAGCCTGTGTTTAGGTCTCTAAAAATACTAACCTTCCCGTCGCTGTACATATTGGAAGTGTCCATTTTTGTTAGGTCGAATTTAAATCTGTTTCCGTCACTTGTCGACATTAGATCAAGGTCAGGCCCTTTAATACCACAATACAAGTTTTTTATTACATACAGTAAAATATAATACAGCACTATTAAGAAAAATATAATGTCAATGGGGCCAATCATATATAATAAAATTCCACATAATCAAAGAACATTTTAAAACATTCAAAATCTCAAAGAACACCCCACACGAATATTTAAAACTAAACTGACTGAATTACGAGTACTATTATAAAAATGTTACTACTCTGTAAATGACTTCTTGAATGACAAAGATTTATAACTGTACCTTGACTTCTTGTAATTGACATTTTAAATACCTTTTTACAATAATTTATAATTTGATAACATAATTTTTAATGTAGTGACTTTTTATGTGACAATTTATTTATGTGTATTAATTTTTGATGTCTTGTTATTTTAATCTCAATGTAATGTTTTCTAATGTTTTTGCATGCCGTAAGGTAGAATGTACCGGAGACATCCTATTCTGTACCATAACAAACCTGTACCTACATTGTTGGCAAATAAATATTTCTGATTCTGATTCTAATTCTATAGAAGGATAAAATGGTTCAAATGTCTATGATAAACCAAATATCCGTTCTTCTCCACAGGAACCTACTACGCTTTGGAACGTGCAACTAGCTTCATTTTCGACACTTCAAATTGCATAATTGGCATATTTTCATGACAGATGCTGATTAAGGCCCTTGGTACACGACACGGTTTCTTTACGCGCAGAAAAAACGTGTCTGTCAACAAGCTTCCACAGTGATCCATACAACACCGACGACCTTGCCTACACACAGCGAATAAACCGTAGTTTCCCACGGCAAGAAAAACGTGTATTCTAAAGGGCCTAATAATGCAGAAAATATATGAAAGAAACTTGTATAATTGTCGGATTTTCGCCTGTCGTCTATCTGTTTTATTAATATAAATATATCACAATAGTAAAAATCGTTCAAAAGTTCAAAACCGTATGTTGCTTAGACTTTAGTGATGTGTGTACATGAGGTCGGCTTTCTTATCTGACTACTCTGAGAAGAAAAGCTGAAACAAACTCAGAGGTCTCAGTCTCTTTTGAAGTCCAGACATAATCTGACCTCAGATTATGTGAAGACCATGTAGATTGGTGTTTGAAATAGTCTTTTGAGGAAAGAACCACACAGATTTGAGTGGACCTATCCAGTGAATCCGTAAATACAATGTGTGAGTTTAAAACTTGATTCGAACCAATCTGCCGTGACAGATCACTATCGACTGAACGCTTGGCAAACTGATTAGCGACCACAGATTTATTAGGTTGTCTCATAAGTTCTTGGCATATTTTATTTTTCTCGAATTTTCTCGTATTTGAACTAAAGCGAATTCAACAAAGTTCTAGATCTTTCTAGTAAGGATGAGTATCTTTTATGGTGAGGGTATAAATAGGCGCGGACGCAACGCAATAATTAGTCTTTAGTGAAAATGGATCAACGTCAACTGCGAGCTATTATGCTATATGAGCATTGACTTAAAGTCTCTTCAACAGAAACGGCTAAAAAGATTAACACTGCATTTTGACCGGGTACTACTAGCGATCGGACTGTTAGTTTTTGGTACAAGCGTTTTGACACCGGTGATATAAGCTGCGAAGGTCAACCTCGCCCAGGCCGACCCACCAGCTTCGATGGAGATGCTTTGCGTCACGAACTTGAGCTACATCCATACTATAGTACGCGCGATTTAGAGAAGGCGCTTGGGCAATCTCACGTGACTATAGATCGTTATCTCAAATCGATGGGATATAGCAAAGTGATGTCACGTTGGACACCTCATGCGTTAACGGACCATGACCGGGCCGTTTGTGTGGCCATTTGTCAAAGTTTGTTACTTCTTCCGCACAGACGAGACTTTCTCAAGGACATTATTACATGTGACGAGAGCTGGATACATTATGAAACTAACACGCGTCAAGCCTATTGGATTCCTCGCGGGAAAAACCCACCTAACACCTAACCAGCCCAGCCTAAACTTAATGAACACAGTCGTAAGATTATGTTGTCTGTTTTCTGGGATTGGCAAGGAATGATTTTCTGGGAACTCCTCGAATCTCATCAGACTATTAACGCCAATCTGTATACGCAGCAGCTTCGCAAACTAGCAGATATGTTAAAAATTAAGCCGCCAAAACGACTTGGAGTCCAACTTTTGCATGACAACGCACGACCTCATTGCGCCAAGTTAACACATAAACAGCTGGAGGAGCTAGGATGGCTGACTGTTCCACATCCACCGTATAGCCCGGATCTTGCGCCTTCAGACTTTCATATATTTCAAGCTCTTAAATTTCATTTACTGGGAAAAAAAATCGAAAATTCAGGAAGTATTAAAATTGAACTTGAAAATTTTTTCGAGTCCCAGCCTGGCTCATTTTGGGAGAAGGGTATTCAAATTTTGTCCAGTAGATGGCTGACTGTTGTTGATAACGAGGGAGACCATATAATTGATTAAATGTATTTTTATTATTAAAAAAAATATTAATCATAATTTGTTTTTTAACTGGCAATAATTTATGAGACAACCTAATATACTGACTAGAGTACGCTAGTCTCATAGTCTATAGAAACCAAACGTGTCATTATTTTACTACCCACTGTGACGTCACATGAGCGATTTAGTGATGGGAACTCCCCGTCCGTGAGTAAACTATTCAAAACGTTTCAAGGCCGTCCGCCAGTACGCCATGCCATTAGTCTGGATCGAGAGATGACCGCTTGCCTGTTAGGTCCTTTTCCACGGCATCACTTGGAAATCTGTAATTATTTTATTTATGTATTTTTTTTTAATGATCTAAACAAAATCAGTAAATTGAAACATTGCAGTAAAAAAAATAATTTACATGTCACAAAATACCCATCGCAAATATTATCATAACTCTGTTTCCAAAACGATTAGAATCGAGAACTGTACAACCTGTGTGTACAACACTATTTGCTTTATTTGACAGAAAAATGAGAATAGCGACCGTACCACGAAGCTGAGCGACAAGTGAAAATATCAATAATTTTAATTTTCATTGCGTATTTTAACAGACGCCCTACATACAGCCTTGTAACAAGCTGATTAACTAAGAGATTTCTTATGACATAAGAACCTTTGTACCTTTTTTTCTGTTCTGTTTTTTCTTGTTTGTTTATATATGTGTGTACAAAAATAGTAAAATAAATAAAAACAGCAATGTATTATGATTTATCCGATACACGCTCAGTTACATAATTTTCATTGTGAAACGACTATGAACATAAAATAATTGATTTTGCATTAAAAAACACACAATTTAATAACAAAATGACTTACCGCTGAAAGGAAACGTTTCCATTATCTCGTCCACTTTTTTTGTGTAGTTTTTACAGCTCAATACCGCACAATTTGGCATTTTTTAGTTTTCGTTTGACTTCTGACATCGAGAACGTTTGAGCGCGGACTGACTGGAAATGGCGCGAAGGAAGTCATTTTTACTCCCTTTTTACATCCGAAGTACATACACTTGCGTCGTCTAGCCAATAATTATAAGTCCGTATTAGCGACGGCAATTAACATTCTAGTAAATGGTGGTGGTGTTCTGGTTTCATAAACATTACTGTCAGTAGTCAAAAATATTGCCGAAGTTTGAACTATGATATTCTGTCTGTTACGAAGTATGCTAGGGTATAGGTACATAATGTAAATAACGGTGAATTTAATTATGTTTTATATTATGCCTCGAGACAATCGAGAAATAAATATTCCTAAGTTTCGTCTTGAAGCGTCATAAAAGCTTGGTTATTAATGGCGTGAGTTTATGCGTAAACCTAAGTCGATAAGTCTTTACTACCTATAGCTTGCTATGAAAGGTATCTGAATGGTAAATCTTTTTCATTCATTCATTCTGAGTAAAGTTGCGTTAAACGTCGTCATTAATGCCATAGATGGCGCTGCCGACAGTTATCACAACAAAACAGTTCTTAATTATTACTAATCTCCCATTTCCTTTTAACTGTACTACTGTTTTCTGCAACTGTACGCGCAAACCACACTAAACATGCACCTAACACTAACTTTATTTCTAAATCGTTAAAGGTGAATTTCCCATGAATATTTACACTTTATTATCTCCGTGAGAAATGTAGTTTCCGTGGACTTTATTCCTTAGAAAATTTGAGTGATTTTTCAATGTAGCAGCGACTTCTTATGTGGTAAATAATGTGTCATTAGGAGTAGGTAATGCGCTTCCCAGCGCCTGTTAATAGTTGCGTGTGTATGATGCAGTCACTTTCTATACTGATCGTGTCTGACTGTTATGTATTTTACGTCTAGATTTCCTCAAGCAAATGCATAATTATCATCCAAGAAGTTTATCTTTGCTGGAAACCACAGTGCATAACTTTATTTTCTGAACACTAAAATTTACATTTTACTGTATCGTTCAGTGGGTCAATCAGCGGTGCATCAAAGATTGGAAAATATAAACTAATTGGTTCTTTACGAGTCAATCGTTAACCTGTTCCAAAGAGAAATTACTACTCCGATACTCGATGATTATTATTGAAATTATGTGAAAAGGGCCGGCCTTATTATTTTGAACCATAGCTTTTTGTTACTAGGTTGTCCTGGACATGCAAACCGCTAAGAACGAAAATACATTGACGTTTGCACAACCCTCAAAACAACAAATTTGTTTAATCAACCGCAAAAAGAAAGTTTCCCAAAAAGTCCCGAATGCTACGCTCGTAGCGCGCTGAGTGCTACGGCGTAGCGCCCGCGCGTAGCGGAATCGGTTTCTCTCTTTTCGAAGTTATTAATAAGTTGAACTGATTGACTATCATGTGATATTATAGACTGCTATCATGAGTATCATTCGACCGATCACTGCTTTGTCAGCGAAGTCTACTTCCAAACTATTTTAATTATTTGATATTTTATATGAATGTGTTTGTAGACTATTTGACATTCAATACTTTTAATGTATTATGATCACTATTAGCTGTTTCATAATAAGGCGGTTACTTACAATACATTAAACCTCATGTAAAAGTTATTATCGAATAAATGAATTGAATTTTAAGAGAATTATGACAGCATTTTCGCCCACTCATGAGTGAAAGTATCTCAAACATTGAATAGCATCCACTAATCAACTGAGCGCAACTGTTGCACAATGAAATGTAACCAATTCAACGTACATTTGTAATGTAATGTAATACACCATTTAAGTCAGCGCCGCATTCCAATATACGTCGATGGGAGCTCAACATAAATCGGAATTGTCATGTTAAGAACCATTTTATCAAGACCTCTGTCACCTCAAAAGTTGTTCAAAGTATGGCTCAGCGAGTAGTGGTTGCAATGAATACGCTTGTATAGAACTGGCTTCGTTAGCCCTCTTCATTTTGGTGCAACACTCAAACCAATAAACGTCCAATTTATGGCTTCGGCACTATAAATAGTTTATTCCTGATCTTATGTTATAATGCAGGTAATATTTTAGAATCTATTGTAGTAATTAGCTTTTAATTAGTTGTAAAAGAAGTGCGTTAATGGTTGAATGCGAGTGTTTCTTCATAAGATAATTGTGATTTGCTTTATTTTAGTGTTTTATGAAATGAAGCGCCGGGGAGTCGCCGTTAGTTACTGTCGGACCTTAATGACTACTTTAACCGACTACCTATCCGGGCGGCGTATCAGCAGAGTCCACGAACCATGTTGTGAATGTGAATGTGGCTTCTGATTGATCGTTAAACTCCCGTAGCAGATTTTGTCTACAAAATCCACCAATTGAGTTTGAACCAACCTCTGATTGGTTGCTAAACTCTCATAGCGGATTTTGCACAAAAATTGCAACTCTGAAGGGGTGGAATTTGTATCCGCGCGATCCGTAGTAGATTTTTCTAAGAAACGATAACTGTGCTAGTGGATATTCTCGCGGCGGAAGTGGGAGGGGTTACTGACCATGGGGACATTGCTAATCTATTTAGGGACCATTTCACAGTAAGGTCTCCACTTGGCCCCTCTGTGTCGGGAAGTGGCTTTGTGTCTCATGACCGAGGGGACGAGCCGCTACTGAGCTTCACCACGAAGCAAGTAAGGTCGGTGATAAAGAGTATGAGTAGAGGCAAATGCCCTGGTCATGATGGGCTTAGCATAGAACATTTTAAATATGCGGGCACGCATATGCCGAGGGTCCTGTCCTTGTTCTATATGATGTGTCTCAGCCATTCGTATTTACCGGCAGACTTAATAAAGACCATTGTTGTACCCATCGTGAAGAATAGGACAGGAGACATCTCAGACATAGGCAATTATCGCCCGATCTCTCTTGCTACTGTTGCGGCTAAGGTATTGGACAGTATGCTTGACTCTTGTTTGGCAAAATGTATAAAGTTACATGATGCACAGTTTGGGTTTTGTCCTGGACTATCTACCGAGAATGCTATCCTAAGTGTCAAGCATACTATCAAATACTACACTGATCGTAAGACGCCGGTGTACGCCTGCTTCCTTGATCTCTCCAAGGCTTTCGATCTCGTGTCCTATGATGTGTGTCCTTTGGAGTAAATTGAGGAGCAGGGGTATACCGGAGGAACTGCTCAGTATATGTCAGTTTTGGTATCGTAGCCAGACGAACCGTGTTAGATGGTCTAATGCGCTCTCGGAATCATATGGGTTGGAGTGCGGGGTGAGGCAGGGCGGTTTGTCGTCTCCCCGGCTCTTCAATCTATATGTTAATGATCTCATTGACGAGCTTAGCAGCATGCGTGTCGGATGCAGGGTAAATGGTGTTAACTGTAACAACATCAGTTCTGCGGACGACATGGTGCTGCTGGGCCCGTCGCCAGGGGCGATCATGGAGCTGCTCAAAGTATGTGACACCTACGCTGCTGCACATGGACTGGTATACAATGCCTAAAAATGTGAATACATGGTCTTTGGGGTCGCTGGTAAGCGCCGGGAGGATGCCCTCGAGCTAGTCATAAACGTTACGCCAATACGTAGAGTCACAAAGTTTAAATATCTTGGGCATTTTCTTACTGATGACCTCAGTGACCATGGTGACATTGAGAGGGAGCGCAGAGCTCTAGCGGTCAGGGGTAATATGTTGGCGCGAAGGTTTGCTCGGTGTACAGACCAAGTAAAGATTACCCTTTTTAAAGCCTACTGTCAGTATTTTTACACCGGTAGTCTCTTTGGGTCAACTACTTGAAAAGATCGCTGGATGCGTCCAGTATAATGTTTTTAGAATGATGTTGCGACTGCTTCGTTTTTGCAATGCCTCAGAAATGTTCGCGGTAAGGCATACCGATGGGTTTCATGCCATCATCCGCAAAAAAACGGCCTCACTCCTGAGCAGAATAAGAGGCAGTCGCAATAGCATCCCGAGGGCTGTGGCGACTGATACCTCCTCCGCCATAATAAGGCAATTTGTGCGAAGACTAGTTCCATAGTTTCTGGTCGTCGTTTTCATTTCGTCTTTAGTTTTAAGTTACTAACAATAGTATTTTAAGTGCATAACTGTTTTGACTGTTTACTAACAATTTATGGATCTCGTAGTTGTCCGAAACAAAATGTTTTATTATTATTATAAATGAAAAACTTTTTTTATTCATTAATTTATTATATATTGTTTCAGTTTTGTCAAATTTTTAGATTTTTAACAGTTTTGGATTTCTTTTTTCCATACGAACTATGATGACAAAATTAGTCGTTCCTAGAATTATAAATATAAAAAAACAAAATGTACCTAAATAATAATTACATTACAAGCAATATGTACTTACAAGAGAACTTAAACTAAAATTTATATAGCGCAGTCATTTTTCACCACGTTACCTGTACTCACGATGATAAACAAATTTTTCAAAGAAACATAAATATGATGTTTTCGTATTGTAACTACAGAGTAAGTACGTAGGTAGGTAGGTATAATACTGCCACGGGTGCACTCAGAAAGAATGTACGACTAGCGTTTTACAGACCATACTTCCATAATATGTTCCAAAATTAAAACAGTATCAATCTCAATACAGTTTTTATGCACCTGTAGTCAAACTGTACTGTGTGTGGACTGTATTGATCGTCTATATGTTTCTATGAATACAATTATATGTCTCTATGGAGATGTGAGAGACTAGGCGCGCTGAGCGATGTGCAAGACTGGTAGGTAGTTATAATTTGCCCAGCGATGCATGCTGCGCGAGTTTTATTATCATATTACAGACGCATTGAGAACAATTTTGAGGGTTTTGTACGCCGTACTATCCATTTTGTATAGGTTATGCTTCCTAATTCCTTAATCCACGCTCCACACTCTTCAGAACTATTTCACTTTTCAGCAAAACTCATTTCGGAGTTCACTTCTGGGTTCTCAGGCCTGTACTCGCAGAAACTCGGGAGTATTAAATACATTTTTACGAGAATTCGGGCGCAGTCTTTGCGTATAATATTTAAAAACAACGAAATATTGCAAATTCTACCAACGCAGCTGTTCGATTGGGCAAAATCCATCACCTGAGTGGTATCGAGTGCGCTGATTGGTTGTTTCAAATTCAATTGGTGGATTTTCTAGACAAGGTCTACTATGGGAGTTTAACGACCAATCAGAATCCACATTCAAAACTCAGTTGTGGACTCTGCTTATATGTCAACATAAAAAGTCATATTTGCAATATTTCATGACATTATTATAAGCTAAGATCACGCCTGTAATCCCCAAAGCGTAAGGCAGCGGCGCAGCTGGAGTGCACCACCCGTTTTTATATGGCATTATTATACCTAATGCAGTTTATACCTCGGTTGAGAACTTGAGACATAAGGCAGGCTTGCCTTATATCTTGCTTATACCAATTCTGCCTCTCAAAACATCATCCAACTCCTGTCCCTGCCCTAAACCCAGGAAAATTACCAAGATATAAGTAGGAACTAATTACCGAGCAATGTAACGAATGCACTCAGATAGCTCGGCGTAGTGAGAAGTTAATTGTAGCGTCTCTGCCGCATAGCTCGGATAGCTTGGCTGGCTTACTGGCATGTGTGGATACCTGTTCTTGATCCAAGGTAAGACCGGGCAGCGGGGAAGTAAGAAAGGATCCAAGGAAGAGACAGATCATAGGGGAATTTCTTCTTCGTGTTCTGTCTCGTAAAATTCAACACATTTTATTTCTTATAAACTTACATGGACACTTTATGAAACGTCAAAAGCTAGGTGTACGGTTACAGTCAGCCGGTCCCTGTGGAGACAGCAAGAAACTCTATGGTCACTCTTATAAAAATAATTGACTTCAACAATATTTTCAAATTACAGTGTTAATAGTTATGAGAGGACAGTGTTGGCCCCTCAACAATTACCAAGTACTTGATAACAGGGAATGGCCAGCAAATCGAAACGTGTATGAATTGATTATATGAATAACTCATACATTATCCAGTGAGCCTGGACTACCCAAGATGCACCAGACATTATTTTTAGTTTTAGATTCTACGTGACGCGTCACTCGTTACAAAGCAAAGAAATAAATAAGAAAGTTATGTTCATTTATGTACAAAACGAATCGCATAAACTCAACAAGCTTTTAAAATAACAAAAAAGACCTTATATAATTATCTTTAACCGTTGTAATACCTTTGTCTTGTAATTAGTTAACATGTAATTATAATGAAACTCTCCCCCATGGCGCCGCTCGTGTGAAAGTAATCCAAATCTTGGTGTTTTTCATTATGTTCTGCTCATACACTTAACTTACTTACTTTACTATACTTTACTTACTTACTTTCTACTCATAACCTTTTCCGAAAGTGCGAACAATGGAACCATGATGGTAAAAACAACGTTTTGATTACAACATCCCAAGGTACTTGTAGCGCCATCGACTACGAGTTGAATATTTTATTAGCTTGTACATACAAGTACTCGACCCGGTGGTTGCATCAAGTTCAGAATCTTAATCCTTCATTAGTTACGCAATAGGTTCAGAGTTTAGAAGTCTTTATTATTAATATTCGCTGAATACTGCTTGTATGTACAATAAGTTAATTCATCGTCTTCGCAAACATTCATTCTCGCCTGGGTAATTAGTTCGTTTCCAAAATCTACAGCAGCTACATAGATAAAACATTGGCAACAAATAAAAACACAAAAGCCCAGTTAACTGATATTACTACTGAGAATATTGTACCTAGAATAGAGATTTTCAAAGTGGTCAAAAAACATGCAAGAGCCTATTCTTATTTTATTTTCTAAAAATAACCTAATACCAGTTCCCAAACTATTAGCTCACCGCTACATCTCGGAACCTAGTCCGCAAACAGGAAATAACAGTTTCATAACAGTTCATAATTATTTAATTCGTCTCAATAGTGACCGCGACCGGTTCCTGCTATTACCTCTACACTTTACACTAGATCACATAATACAGCACAAACCAGATGGCGGAGATCATAATTCCATATCACGCACTGAGTCTAAACACAAAATAAATGCCTGCCTCTCTTTCACTCGCGTAGTAAGCCAGCTTGAGAACATTTTATCATTTTTTGGGGAAAAACATTTTGTCCTTTTCATCACAAGCAATGTGATTGCATAAAAACACATGCCACTTCTTAAAATAAGGGTCGGGATAATGTGAACCAATACTATTTCAGGGTAGTATTTGTTTCCTCAGTTCTACGTACCTTCGCGCTTTCTGGTTCAATCTGTATTCTGAGTAAGATACTAGTATCTGTTAGAACTGTTATACACAGGACATTACACAATGTTGCGCGTTGTGTATGTGCCAATAATTTGATGGGAAAACCTTCTTTAATTTATTTATTTGTTTTCTAGTTTATGTGTAGGCTTAAGACGTGTTTTAATTTGTCGAGATTATACCGACACCGTGTAGGCACCAGTGGGTATGAGTTATATCAAAAGACGATCGTAAAGAACAGTAGAGTGTCATTCTTAGTTCAATGCATACCTACGTCAAGACCTCTGGTTACATTCCAATATACACCTCTGCTATAGAACCAACCTTCCAAATTGCCTGAAAGGCTTGCAAACCTTTGGAGGCCTCTTGCCACCTTCTTCAAATGCCATTCAATATGTTAAGACACCTGCAACCTGTCCACAAATATTGCCAAATTTCTATAGCGAACCCACCCAACGGCAATGATTTATCTAACTTAGCGTCCACACCCTACAGTCGCAATGGAATACACGGCTTTACATCATTTAATTACACACTGCATGACCTACAAGTAAAATCTGATCATGAATAGGCCTCTCCATCAATACTTTGACAGTGTTTTATTAGCTTGTTCAGCTTAGCTGCGAAGGTACGATTAAGAAATCTGCAATATTAATCACAAGCTGCGGGCAATTAATCTTAATCTGATATTATCGAAATTGGCATTTAATTAAAGGAATATAGTAGCATTTAGTAGCTAGAGAAATCTCAAATAATTACATCCAATTGAAACTATGTATTACGCTACATAAATAGAGCGATGTGAAAAGATAGCTAAAAGCCCTGTACTTAGTTATTATTTACAAAACACAACTTAAGAAATCGAACAAAGCGAAAATTAACTTCAGCTACTTCTGTCTACCCATATCGTCTGTCATTGTGACGCTAACCGAGACCGACAGGTGAAGTTATTTGCTCATTGGCCCGTTGCGGTCGACTTTTAAGACTTTGTCACCCATCCCAGAACATACCGTAGCAACAATATCTTAACATAGCCGAAACTCCACACGTAAAAATAAAATGAAACTTCTACACTCAAACCCGTAAATAGAAAAGCATGACATAAAAATTCGCGTCGCGTGTTAAAATTCTTCATACATAACAATTAACTGCCAATTACATGGACATTCCACAAAATGATGAACGAAAAATAAAAAACATTGTCATTCATTGTCATTTCATTTTCATTTAATAATGTCATTCCACAGATTAAAAACTACTAAAAAAACATTTTTTCCTACAAAAACGGTAGGTTTAATCAGGTGTAATCTACCAGATCCGGCACGATCAAGGTTGACCACAGAGTCTCAACATTTCCGGTCTGATGCACCAGGGTCATTGGCTCCCAATCTTTAATTAATCGGAAGCCGAACATTACCGATGATGGCCGAAGCCTGATGAGAAATGTTTAGGATTACAAATGCATGAAGATTGAACTCTGTGCAACGGGTCGGAGGAAATTAACGCAGGGAGGTGAGAAAGACGAAAAATTTAACTCGATATTAAAGTAGAGATAGCAAACCTACCTAAAGCCTATAATAGATAGAGATTAATAGAGATCTCTATATCGGCTTCTGGTCTTAGCCAGAAGCAAATAGAATGAATCGTATTCCACAAACAAATACGTGTACAGCACCTTCTGCTTATTGGGGGTTCCCGATCCCCATTTGCAGCAAAATTGGCGATGAGATCATTCATTACTAACAAATAACGGTAGAACCCAAATTCTCAATGAACCACACGCGGTGGAGCGCCGAGGCCTACCGGTAAATTAATAAAATATTGATACGGAAGCCAAGAATAACCAATATTTTACCCACAATTAACTTTTTAGACAACTTGAAATCCGCCCCGTACATATTTTCTTACACAGTTAATGAGCATTCCGAAATAAGAGAAGTTATTTATCAAAATATCGACCGGTCCGGTAACGTTATTAACAAAATAACGGTTATTAACGTCACTCGCCGCGATAACTGCTAACTACGTTATTGTGATTATATGGAAAGTGATACTGGAATTTAGGGTTGGGAGATATGTTTTAACAAACGAAATGATGTATTTACAAGTATGTTTTTTCATGCTGATCCTAGCCAGTTCCCTACGCCCGTTTTCACTAACACTAGGCATTCATTAAGGTGTCATTTGAATCAAACAAACACTTATCCATCGCAGTTCACTGCTGGATATAGGCCACTCCAAGGCTGCTCACAACACAACATCCTTTCCTCCGCCTTGCGTATCCAGTCTGTTCCAGACTCCTTTTTAAGGTATTGTCTAGTGCTAGTGAAAACGGGCATTAATATCTGAATGGAGAGTCTTTACCCTGCAGTGCGACAAACAAAGTAGGTACAGGCTGATAATAATCCAATCAGCGTGTTTTTAATTAGATTTTTCAGCTTAAATGTAGTTCAAAACTTGTCGCAGTCAATGTAAGTAGTCAGCCAATGACTTAGAAGTTATAAACCTATTAAATTATCAGTACGACTGCGAAAGTTGTGACTCAGTAGTAGGAAATGTGGCTCCAATACAGCTTGAAACTGTGCGATTGTGAATCTGTGCTAATTCTATCTAACACTTGCTGTCGATAGCTTAGCATCTACTTCAAACGTTAAGTTACTATATTCCATTTGAGTATTTCCTCTAAGCCGTACTCAATAAACGATTTAAAGTAGTTACAAATGACCTACACTGAACAGCAAACCAACTCTACAAACTTATCGCTGTCGATAATTGTTACAAACAAACAAACATACTTAGTTTTATTCTAATTACGAGCTAATTCTCCTACCTTAATTTGCTTGGCATGAATTATCAATAATCAAATAACTTTTATCTGAAGAATAATTTTATTGTAGTTTAGACAGCGTTTGTTTAGAAAATACGTCAACTATTAAAAAATCAGCCATTAGTCACCTATAAAAAAAAACTATTTAGGTACTTAAATACAAAGGAAATGATGAAGTTTTGAACCCCAAATTAATGAAACCGAGCTGGTTTAACACTATACCACCCAAACCTGTACAAATACTTTGTAGAATCTATTACAACGCCATGTTTGGTTAAAATAATACTCAAAACGAAAACTACACACATGAAACCAATATTAAATTCTATATTTGTATGAAAACCAGCGCGCTTGGTGTCCTGCATGTAATAACATACATACATTTACATACAATTGTGTCCGTTTGTATGCGCATCACTCACGAGTCGCGACCTACGTGGGAATGTATGTCCATCTGTTCGTAGCTAACTGCTAAACTTAGGTGACATTATTTTAGTCACCTGTGGTTCTGACAGCAGAATTGGGACATTTGTCCGTTAGGTGTTTTACATGTTCAACGATTGCTCTACCCGGATCTGGAGTTAATGGCAAAAGAGAGAGGTTATGGAGCTAAAAGAGCCTCTAGAGGTGACCACTTTGATCCAGCAACCACTATGACAATCTTAGTTTGAAATGCAGAATACTTACTAGCTTAGTAGTTTCAACGCCGTTAAAATGCAAAAGATAATATTTCTGTGTTATTTTTCCTGGTTACGTCTTACATTTGAATATCTCAAGTACAAACAAAGGCACCTATTGTACCTAATTCTGCTTCAAATCCTAATTCCTTCATTAGGTATTCCTGCGTTCCTGCAGTAGTACTTAAATGCAATCAAATCTATTCCACCTCACTTCCAAAAGTTTCCACTTCACACCTACACATCTTATACATAATTCAGCACGTTCACTTGCTAGTGTAATACAGATGTCTTACTGATAACTACAAACAAATTCCGTGAAATTATGCGTTAGGCGCAAACTTAACGCGTCACACCGCGCTGACGAAGATGATCTCGATGTCTGTAGAGAGGGTTGTAAACATTCATAGATGATAAGTATGCGTGTTATCCTTAAAAGGGTATGCATGCAGAATGCAGATATATGCACCAGTAGTGTCATTAGTAGCATAGATCTGCCTTCGGTTCTTCTCTCGTGCTAAGTGAAGTTTTAATAGATTAAGCTCTTACCATACTGAAAAGACTAAAGGTAGTCAGTCAATAAGGTCTGTAGCAGGCCAATAAGCTCAAGGCCATAAGTATTATTATATAATTATGGTCATGTGTCATAAAATCATTTGATTTGAGGGGCTTGTGGATAAGTAATAACAGCCGTACGGCTCGATCGATCAGTTTAACCTACACTTGCCTCGGTTGGTCGGTGGAGGGGTTACCATCTTTATATACCAAGAGCCTTCATGCCTCGGAAAGCACGCTAAGCCGCTGGTCATGGCGGTCATTCGTGGATCTTTGACAGTCGTTACAAGCCCGAAAGTCTGACAGCCAGTCTCACCAAGGGGTGTCGTATTGCCCAGTAACTGAGTTGTGGAGGTCAGATAAGCAGTAGCTCCATATAAAATACTTGTATTCAGCTGCATCTGATTAGACTGGAAGACCCCAACATAGTTGGGAAAAGGCTAGCTCGGCAGATGATGTTTCATAGAGTAATTTAATTATATGCATATGTGTAGGAAGTAATTATCCTCAAAGTTGAATAAGTCTAGTGGGTAATCTATACGGGTAGTCCCGCTACTTAGAACAGAAACACGTTATCTTAGACAGCGACCAGAGGCCTGCCTGCCGTCACAGGATGGAAATCAATGCACTATGAATAACCTTGATGTAACTTACAAAACTATGCTAGACAATACTAATGATTATAGAGAAAACAAAATAAAATCTAACAAAGAATCATAACCGTTCATCTACTTCACAGGAAATTAATCAAACAACCTGCTATCCCTCTCATTTGCATATAATATGAAGCAAACAAAACATGTGAACCTGTCTAATAAATATGTGTCTAAAATCCCAACCGTCCAACCGTCCACAGCTCGGGGGTCGTAAATACCGACGCTCAGTATGTCCGCCCAATTTGTTTTATTTCACACACGACAGCACATAAATCCCACTCGTACAAACTTAGATGATAATGAACATTAACAGGGGAAACATAAAGGTGATTTTCAAATGGAGGTGGAGTAAGAGAGGTGCGTTAAATGGGCCGGTGACGTTTGACCTTCTACGTGTTAAGTGATGGGTGCGAATGTGAAAATGGAATTAATATGGGATTGTATATATTTCCTGCCTGTAGGGAAATGAAGGAATATGTTATATTGTATACTCTTTAGTAATAAGGGTGATGAGTGTTTGGCATATTCGAAGTATTCTTTCACTTAAAATGCACCTCTACTAAATCGGTAAATTAACGGTGTAAGTACCTATTGTTATGATCGTGAATGAGTCAAACAAAAATAAAAACAAAACAAATAACTGTAAAAACTGACAACCGAGTCTTTCAGCGGAAGAAACAAAAAGCATCAACACAATTACCGGCAGCTACCTGTATCTTACGACTCAAACCTAACGTCTAAAAGAAACATTCACATTCACGACACCTACTCTAACTTGTACAAAAACCGCCATTTTCTATACCCCGTCTATAAAATTATACGAGCTAATCAATCGAATAGATCTCGGTTCGCGCTCTTTTTATTAATATCACCGGCATCTACTGAGCAATTACTGGCAGGCGAGTGATGTATCGATACTCGATAGTATTCGATTCTCGATAGGATCGATACTCGTAGGTCGTGAGATCGGTCGATAGCGGTCGGTAGGACCGACGCGGCAGTCGCGGGGTGACTCAAAGGGCTTGACGGATGACAGTGGCATTTTTGCTTAGTGGCAGGTCTTGAGATGACAAATGACAGCTGTGATTATGATGATCGGATCTTTTGGTGCGCGGCCGGAAGTAACACCGCCATCTTTTTTATCAATACAATTATTTCAGAAATGTTTACCGACAGCATCTCTGTCAATGTCTTCCGATTAAAACCTAATTGTTGAAACGCAGTCTCGCTGTGCTCAAAGAGAAACTGCTTTCAAAGCAGGTCATCCCACTAGCGGGCTAGGTAAAGTGCGTGCTAAGCGAATGTCCACCCAATAAAGTTTATTTACAGCCGCCGCCGGCCCGTGCGCATATCTACCAGCAAATTACTAAACAAGAGATAGGGTCGCCACACTACTTGCTGTTTAGAAGGTGACATTTGTCACGCAGTACTGGAGGACATAAAAAGTGCTTGCTAGCGACTTTGCAGGATAGCTTAACACGTGTATGATGTTTTTAGGAACTGCACTACTTGTCTCTGTAATTTTTATGGCATATATACATAATAAAGAGTTTTCTATGGGTCTACGTATCTATGTCAAAAAAATATTCAAAAAGGTTTTACACTTATTTTTGTGCACAATCAAACAACGATTGAAGCTCGTTCACAACTGTTGCGCCCGTTGTAACTTTTCAATAAAGTATTTTTACGTCAGCACAATGTCGCACTATTGCCGACATAAACCCGCCGTATAAATAAATAGTTTCACTGCCGTCCAACGGGAACTAGACGCACTTGGTTTACGAGGTAACGTGACTTTGAGAAAGAAGACTTAAAAATAAAATCTATTAGACTTTAATTCTTCTTTCTTAATTATGCAAAATACTAGCCAGCAGTATCGGAAACAGGGAACAATTATAATTATATGAATCTACATTAATAGGTACCACAATTTTTATTTTATTTTGATTCGTTGGAGGTCCTGATTTCCTGCGTAAATGAATTTATTTTGTTGCTGATGATAATCATCAGTTGTGCAACCACGACGTAAATGGAAAGAAAATTAAAGAATAAATTTTATTTATTTTTATTTTTACTAATACAACATGATGTTGATATAATGTTATGTGAAACTATATCTTTAATTTACCTTCATAGTGTATAAAAGAACTGCGGAAAGAAATACATTTTTTACTAAGATATTCATTAAAACAGTATACAGTATCGTATGTCATTAATAAAAACAATGAAACTCCTTGATGTATGAACGTACACAAGAAGCACAAGTAGAAGATTATGTGAGAATGATAGCATGTGTCGTTCTATAGTTTCTGCCTACCCCATGGGAAGAAGGTGTGAGTTTATGAATGTATTGAACTCCTTAGATAAAGATATTTGGCGTTAGAAAAATCAATTCATGAGGTTACTGACCATTTCAGTACGGGTTCCCTCTATCTGGCAGAACATTAATGCTCCGAAATTTATTTGGCATAACACACTGGCATGATCTTCGATTAACGAATATTTTGAAGCATAAAAATTATGCCAAAAGACGATTCTGAATGTGAACTTTCTGCGATACGATGGTTCTACTTTTTAATTATTATGGACATGTTTATGCCTAAAGATGATTCTGACTTACAACATTATGAGTTTCGAATGTATGACAAATGAGTGTTTGTCAAACGATTTTCTGTGAAATGAAGTTTATGCTATCCGCAGTTATGCAAAATAATATTATGACATTAAAAGTTCTGCTATAAAGGGTAGACGCTTTTAGTACATCTACAATTTCTATGTTATTAAAATCTATCTAGTACGTTTAATGAAACAACTACTTAGCCTAACGAGGTTATACAGAACATTATTATAATGGCGTATAACAATTAATAATTGTCATAAAACAAGATATTTATCTACAAGATTAATGTTTGGCTAATGTAATAGATCAATCAGGAGTACCTACCTACCACCTACAATGATGCTGTGGTCACGACTGTTGTATTAACGGAATTGAACCTGATATAGGGCAGTAGTTACGTCGGTATTAAGTCGGTGGTGTTTATTGTGTAGGCGTGTCATGTTGACTTGTGTTCAGTAGGTACATTACTACTCGCGTAATTGTCACTTTGTTACCTGATACAAAACGAATTCTACAGGACTTCATATTTTAGAAAATAGTCGACGAGTGCGCTTTGTGAATACAACACAACACATTGCATCACGCCTATTTCCCTGAAGGGTTAGGCAGAGCTGCACTTAACGTATTGTCCTTGCTAACTCTAGCTTATACTCATTTTGCTTATTGCCTTCTAACTGGGAAAGTTATGAGTTTGCCAAACTTTCCTGAACACGTGTATGTAACATATTACAGAACCGAAAGCAAGATAATGGCTGAGCTTAAAATCATGCGAAACATATTATTATTGTAACACCGCACAGATGGATCATTCATACAATTAAATAGGTTCCTATTTATTTTATTAGAATAGTTTCTTTTTAGGGTCTCGTAGTCAACAAGGAACCCTTATAGTTTCGCCATGTCAGTCTGTCCATTCGTCCGTCCGCAGCTTAGCTCTTAGTACTAGAAAGCTATAATTTGGCATGAATATAAATATTAATTACGCCGACAAAGTGGCAGAATAAAATGTTGTTTTATTATTTTTAGGGTACCTCCTGAACACGTATAGTGGGGATGTTTTTTTTCTCGTCCATCCCATGGTGTGGGGTATCGTTGGATAGACTATTCAAAAATACTACGGGTGTGTGGAAACAGTGTTTCGATTCAGGGATCCGTTTGTGAAATATTACACTTTAAAGTATTTTACTACTTTTGTTAGTCACTTGTCCTGCCAGCTTTAGCTGTGACTATTACTCGTAAAGTTGTAAAGCCTACTTAGCTGTGATAGTTTTCCTTTTAATTTCGTTTACTACTAAGTACCGTGAATATTTTCACATATCTAAAAACGACCATAATGGTTGTTACCTGTGTAGTGGGAATAAGAGTCGACCAACTTACATATGCAGTTGCAATTTATGGGAGAACATGAGTTCCAACTATAATGTTAAGTTTGTTCTTTGGATAAATTCATTCCAACTACGGACCCTTCGTTGTGCGTGGTCCGACATGATCTTGGCGGCTTAAATTTTTATTATCAAAATCTGTGATGTAATATGTAAATGTTTTGCATGTCTGTTATTGACGTAAACATAAGTCCTAGTCCACTGAAGTGCTACATGTCCTTGTTTGTGGTCATGTTGTTAACGTGCCATTAAAATAAATAAATTAACTCTTAATTTCTCTCTTTCCAGGCCTGTGTGTCGGAACTGCGTGGTATCACCAACTGGGTCATCACCACCGCCACTCCACGAGCAGGCGTCGTCACCACCGCCCCCGGCGCCGGCGTCACCCACCACTTCACCGCGACTCCTGCCATCGCTGCCATCCCCACAGCCGTCACACAGCGGCTCGTCAGCGCCCAGCCAATCAAACTCGCCACACCCTTACTCCTACCCGAACTTTAGAAGAAGCCAACCAATCCAGAGTCAGAACCAGAGTTACCCAGAATTTGGGTTGCTGCACAGTCATAGCGTGTCCCAATTAAACCAGCCTGGGCAGAGTTACCAGTCACCGCAGTCGCCACAGTCAGCCATGTCTCTCTCTCCTCACCCGGTGCCCCAGGGCAAGTTCCGCGGGCTGCTAGAGCATGCCGAGCGGCTGATGAAGCCGGGAGACCCTCACCGGCACTCGCAGAGTGATGATGACTCAGGGTGTGCGTTGGAGGAGTACACGTGGGTCCCGCCGGGATTGCGGCCGGAACAGGTAAATCATTGTTATCATAAGTTTAATGTTGACTACTCTCAGTATCCTTCTACATAACGATCCTAATGTCCCCTTCGAGCTAAGTTTTTCTTAATACTGTGCCTTACCTTTCTTAATTGCGAGCGGGTTAGAAACTGTTGCCATGTACTATTGCGACGTGGGGCGGTTGCTGGACGCAGAAACTAGAGAATGGTTTCTGTCTGCCAGATTCAGCTGTTTTGTTTAAAGCAATGGTCAGATATAACTAAGACTATCTTATTCTTCTTAGCTGTCCACTTTACACAGAAGTAGTGTTCAACATTTTATGTAAGCCCCGAAGCAACACTCTTCCTTTATCAAAATCCACCACAAACGACGCACTACGCGTAGTATTTTGCATTCGCGTATTTTGCATTCCCTTTTACACAAGAGCCCGCAACTCAGACGGACAACTCTCACCGCCAGAGGGACGGGCAAAAGTGGCCAGAGCGCTGCGCTGCAACCACACCACAATAGCCCCTTTGTCCCTGTGAGCTATTGTTTAGCGACAGTTTGCTCTTTTTTGAGGCTTTTTGTAGCTTTTGTCAATGAAACTGTTTTTAGGGAAATGGCCAGTTTCAATGTTCCTATTTTAAAATGGTAGACCGCTGAGACATTGCACTTTTTTTCTCATTTTTGTCGTTATCCTTAATAGCAAGGATAACGATAAAAATGAGAAAAAAAGGAAATATTTGCGGATTTTAATAGGAAACTATTAAATTCCACGTCAATTATTCATAATTACTTTAGCACAAGAATTGGGCCCTACAATATTTAATCTCTATCATGTATTTTCGTTTTACTTTATTAAATGTCTAATTTTAAATGTTACGCTTCCCAAAATATTAAAGTAAAGAAATAACGAGGACATTTTAATCCACCGTAACTTTAGTAATGTCCTCCGCTGATGTTAATCTTCTCCTGTCATTATCCGTCTGTCGGTGAGGTTATCTATCATTATTCGAGTATCATTTCAGTGCATCAGCACTTATTATGTCGTCAAGCAGACACGGTCATAATCATTTAAAAAGTTTAATCAACAAAATTGAGATATGTACTTTTTCTGGAGTAGGTATATCGTTACGTATAAATAAATGAACGAAGAACCTAAATGTATGAATATTATTGTGGTCTCATCAAACAAAATGTATGGGCATCAGGCACAAGCGCGACCTATCAATGATTATTTAAATATTACAGATAAACCTACACGCAATACCTATCCTGTGACTCCCATAGCGACCGACACAAAAAAGATTGTTGGGCAAAATTATTCGTAGGTACACATTTTTGCTGGTTATCTAAATCGCAGTAGATACCGCAAGAAAATCCGCCGAATACCCCCGGAGGGGCCCGCCCGCAGCCGCACGGTAATGACGCCGCACTTTGAATACAAGACATCTTCGGTATTTATAATTACAGTAAAAATAAAGCATTAGGTCGGAGGCAACGGAGCAAAAAATTAAAATGTCTCCTCGAGCCGCCGCGCCGGCCGGGCGGCCTGGCCCCTTCGGTAATAAACCTTCTGCTTCGCGGTGGAAGGAAGAATTGAATGAATTTGAAGTTAGGGAATGACTTTATGTGAGTTTATTGCAATAGTCATCAAGTGACTGGTATTTCAAGGGTTGGTTTTCCGTATTTATGTACTCTGCAATTTCTTACTGAAATCATTTTCTCTTGAAGCCAACTCCTCCTTCGGTATTATTACCAAGTTTCTTGCGGCTCTCGTGATTACATAAGGTTCCCTTTCCTAGGCCCTTTTCATGCATCCGAATGAAAAGTCTTATTGTCTTAAACACGACTTTCCTCAAAGCAATTACAGCCAGTCGATTCTGTAAAAATCTCGCCGTGAAATCATAAATGAAGTGAGCACTTCAAAGTGTTAATCCCTAGCGAATGACAGCTCACTCCACGTTCATTTCACCCAAGCTTTCATGGTGAGATGGTTACAGAATCGCACGGCTTAAACATCTTCGAGCCATACGAGGTAGGTATTATAGTTAAAAATTCCAACTTATCAAAAAAGCGTCGAAAGCACTAGGTTTCATATTCAGGGTCTCGTCGGAGTTCAGAAGCATCAAGTCTGTCAAAATCCTATATTGCTCCTTCGTTCGTAGTCACCTCGAGTATGCCTCTCAAGTCTGGAACCCTAACTATAATATTTATATCGATCGTTTACATACAGAGAAAATTCCTAAGGTACATTCAATTTCGTTCGAAAACATATATACCTAATTATTATAAGCGATGTAAAAAATTCCATATTCTGACTCTTTGTGAAAGAAGGAAAATTGCTGATTTAGTATTTTTATCAAAAATTGCAAACGGATCCAGCGGTATTCCTGAGTTGGTGAGCAAAATTGGGCTGCGAGTATGTTCTTCATTTCTGCGTAAACCTCGTTTGTTGCACATACCATCGACACGAACTACCTATAGACAAAACTCTTACATGATTAGGGCGAGCCGTATGTACAATGAAACTTGCCAGGAAGTTGATATAGATCTTTTTAATACTAGCGTGTCTAAATTTAAGAAGACTCTTTGCAACCACTTTTTCGATAGTATAACATAGCCCTTACACTGTATACTAATTTTGGAAACGCGAATGTAGCACTGTCTACTACCGATTTAATTAATTCTACTTAGTTTACATGCTATCTGCGAAAACTTGTAATTGGCCATCATCATGTTATCAACTCTAAATATTGTGTTTAGTAGCTGTAAGTTTTCCGAAAATTATAAAATAAAATAAAATAAATTAAAATCAAGAAAGTTTCTACGTATAACTCCTACCTCTAAATAATAACAAATGATGTGTTTTTCGAAGACACACGCAATATAACGTACAGAACAATAAGTACGCACCTCACGTGGTCCGCTCATTACCGTTCCTCATCTCTCATTACCACCCTCTGACGTAGCTATGTGTCTCATTAAAATAATGTCGACCTGTTATGAAATCCAGCTAGAGTTGGTTTTACAACCAACTCTCAATACTGTACCCACATTTAAAGAAGACTCGATCCGCTTTTAAAAGTACGGTATTCAATTTTTACAATGTTCTGGCAAATATGCAGATATACTTTGAATTTGTGAGCAATCTTTCAGCCCCGCGCGAGCGGCTCAATGTTCTCATGTATATGAACTTATAGGACCAACCTGAAATAATTCAAACAAAAGCATGCATCTACTACATTTTTATTGGGTAGCACCACTACACATATTTCTTTTTGTGTAAGAAACAGCCCAGAATATGTAATTTTTCTTACTGAAAAGCAATGACGTTGTGCAAGTTAACTATTGTACAAGCTTTGTTTAAGTGGTGTCATTGTTTGATTATTTTTGGACCTCAGATTTACCCACACAAGTCCCCACACAACTCCAATGTTTTCCTCCCACCCTAACGACATCCCTAAATCAATTACCGCGGCATCTCCGGTCATATTCCCCGCACTAATCTCATAACGCCACTATCGGTGTCCAACACCGTTCGAGCTATATTTCTCCTCAGTAATGCCTTAATACGTGATATTAGTGCAAGAAATACTTTTATGGCAATTTCTCCTTTGGGAAAACTAAATTAGAAGGAATAAATTGAGAAAGTACAATCGTGACTAGAAAAATAACTAGAGTTATGCACCGCCTGGTTTTCCTTTTGAATATGATTGTTAATTAACAATAGAAAGCACGTGGTATTTATTAAGGCAGTAAACAATTGCTCCAAAGTCTTGTTAGCGATATTCTGACGTAAAAGCTTATCTTTTATATTCTTGGTTTCTGATCCAGGGTAAACCTGAAACTAACCGTCATAGAGGTATATTTTCAAATTCCCTGTGGGACGTTGAAAATATACGGAAGTGTTTGGCGTTTTAATCGAACATAGGGACGCTGTAGCAGAGCATTATCTAAACTAAACACCCCTAAACATTCTTGAGAGAAAACCTCTAAACTAAAAAAGCACAACATCTCACTTCTTACCCAATTAACTTCAATTTCCAGGTGCACCTGTACTTCTCAGCGCTGCCAGAAGACAAGGTGCCCTACGTGAACAGTGTGGGCGAGAGGTACCGCCTCAAGCAGCTGCTGCAACAGCTGCCACCCCAGGACAACGAGGTAACTACTACAGCACCCCCCAAATTTAAGGTAACTGCCACATACTGAGAAATGCATGGGGGAGACGAGCATGTCGGGAACTTTCTTCTTGAATGTATTGGCTTAAAAGCGATCACTGGTAATTTTCTTCAAGAGCACGCATATACATATTCGAAGTCACAAACCACACTTACCTTGCACCCTAGGAAAGCTATTAAAATACTTGCATCCACCACCATCTTTGGCCGTAAGATGTTATTTAATACGAAACACATGGCTGTCTGACAAGATAACACATGGCTGCCTGACAAGATATTAAGTCACGCGGTGAAAAGCTTTAATTAAACTTCTGACGGCGAATTCTCGTAATATAAAACGTTCAAAATCTAGTCACAGTCTCATCTCGGCGACAAATGTCAAAAATGTAGGGAAAATAGAGATATTTTTGACAGATTGAGACTGAGATCAGACTGTGAACGTTCTTAAAATTATGAGAAATATTATTGCCCTCTGATCTCTGCACATAGACTGTATCAGAAAGAAAATATATTATTGCTCAAAGAACGCATGATTTCAAATTTATTAATACTCAAGAATGTTATGAGTAGTTTGAAAAAACTATGTAAAAATTATCTGAAAAGTTCAAATTAACTTGAATCCCAAAGTAAATAAATCTATCCTATGTATCAAGAACACAATAGAGCTATTTTTGTCACTAATTTGTTTTACCGCTGGTGTACCTACACAACGATGACGTCATGTTCCACCTTCTCATTCCAGGTCCGGTACTGCCACGCGCTATCAGACGAGGAGCGCAAGGAGTTGCGGCTGTTCAGCGCTCAGAGGAAGAGGGAGGCGCTCGGGAGGGGGCAGGCCCGGCAGCTGCATGCTCCTGCGCCGTGTGACCGGGTATGTACCTAGAGTTACTTGATAATACTATATTTTTACCAGATACTAAGTACCTCTAAACGAAGCTATTTAGCTGAAACGCCGCGACTGTGATCGTATACATATCGTCTCGAACTAACGAAGTTCTTCAGTGCTTCACAAATTAATATCAAACTGAATAGAATATTGTTTATTCTTGAAAAAAAAAAAAAAAATAACAAGAAAGTATTGTCAACATTAAAAAAAAAACATCCCTACAACATACTTCTAGGGTGTACAATAATAAGAAAACAAATACAAAGAATATTCTTACATCGAAAGGATAAATAGAAAACTAAATTAATCAAGTATAGGTAATAATGTTGTTGGCGAAAGTACAAACCAAAATAAAAGTACTTGAAGTGTAAACTTTGCCACATCGTGTCTGTTAATTAGAAGGTATACGAAGACTACTCGTAAGACAGTGAATATGAATACCAAATATTCGTTCGTTGAACACCTCGTACTACCCAAGATGCTCCTCATTCAATTACGTGGTACGTGTTGATTAGCGGCCTGCTTACCTCCCTGAGCACGTCGCCTGCGTTTATAACTTCATCCCACTTCATCCCCCTCCATCCCTCAGGCCCGGGGAACGGCTCATCAGTGATGCAGTCCACGGGATGGAGCGGGGATACATTTAGTTAGTAGGAAGGTACTGGTTGATTGGTTTGGTTAAGATATCATGTCAGGGACAATACTGTTGGCTGTGGTATAGGCCAGGCAGGGTTCCATTCTAAATTATAGCAGCATTTACAGTACACAGTTAGTCAGTTAGTCAGTTTATCTTAACAGTTTCCGATACAATTATTCTTGGTCTCATATTTTCGACATAGACGTATAGCATTAGGAGCCGAAGGTTTTTGCAAGGATCCAAATACATACATAGCGATTTGACCACAATAGAAAAATGAAACTTATTACCTTACAAACCCCCACAATTTGCCTACATTTTTACTGATATTTTATTTTATTTTATTCTATCCGGAAAACTTACAGCTAATTTATACAGTTTTATTTAACTATATGAAATTGAAGCCCATTTACAAGTTTCCACTGATACAACAAAAGAGGCATAACCAGAAATACTTAATCGACTCGAAAAGAAAAAGAAAATAATAAATATTTATAAAAAACAGAGTGGTATCAGCACTTGTATTGAATATTGAACAGAAATACAAACTTTTCTTTCAGTTAAGCAAAATCGTCCACACAAATTCCTTACTTAAACCACGTTTTCTCACTGTCTCTGGTAAGCGGTTCATTATCCCCCGTGCGATTAACAGCAGCGGTATCGTAAGCCGACAATTTATTCAAACAGACAGTATTAACACTGCGCTCTTTTATATTTATCTTGCAAAGCTAAGGGTGCGACTGTGGCGGTCTTGGATAAATCGTTGAGCTTTTATGCCAGATTTTCTTAATTTGGCGAAAAGTGTATTAGCCTTACGATTGTAATCCGAGCTCAATGGCCTTGCCTAAATAATCAGCATAATCAACTAATAATGTTCCCACTCCTGGGACACAGGCCTCTTCTCTGTGAGAGAGAGTGGGCTGTAATCCACCACGCGGAACGAGTGCGGACCCAGTGCGGGTTGGTAGATATCACATGTCTTCGAATTTTTGGTATACGGTTTCCTCACGATGTTTTCCTTCACCGTTTTAAGAGCAATTGCGATGAAATAATTTAGATACACAAAGTAAAGCGCCTGTCTGGGTTCGAACTTACGACCTACAACCCGTAAGTCGCGACCGTTTGGCCACTGGCACCACTGCTCCATTAGTAAAAGCCTAATTAATAAAAGTTCTTAATAACACCGTAGTTTAACATAAGCCATTTTGGAGATTTTCGGCTGTATCTTATGCAAAACCGACTACTGTAGGTCTTCTTAAAAACACACAATCCTTATCTCTGTGCCATTACCATAAGCCCCTATTGAGTCACCTCGGTTAGGTTATCACCGCTTTTATCAACACTAAACTCGTCGCAGATAATTGCGTCTGCGTCATTTATTTCCTTTCGACTTCCACATTACAGTGTACAAACAGGAATATGTAGATGAATAGATTCCATAATAGAATATAATACGAAAGTAACTCTGTCTATCTGTTTATCTGCTGCCTATTGACGCTCCGATATGGTTATTTGGCACACGGACAGACCATTGTCTAGGTTAGGACAGAGGATATTTTTATCCCGGTAGTACGTGCCCGTGATACTCGTACAACTTCCCACCTCTATCTGGCCGAAGCCGCGGGCTAAAGCTAGTACTAGGTATGTAAACGAGAGTATCTCGCCAGTTTGAGGCCAATGTGAGCAACTGCACACACATACATTAACACATCCCCGCTGCGCCCTACAACCCCTCACCGCAACATTTTAATCCTGTACTCCATAAATCATAGGTTCCCTAACTCCCTGTTGCAATTGATACCAACTCGCTTTTTTTGCCCCGGCCGTGCTGCCCACCCCTAGTGTAGTCAGTTGTTTAGCAATATATTGTGCTAACACAATGTTTTTGTTAACTCACAACTGGTGCTTGACTGGGAAAGATGACTGATAGGTACTGAAATAGAAAAATTGGTTTTTAAATTGGAAAACCCGTGGTACTGTTCCGATTAAGTTATTAAAGGTAATTATTTACTTTAAATCATTTGACAGTGAATTATCTATAATAAGCAGAACCCAAAAGCAGAAGGGTAACGTTATATTTAAGTTAACGAACGTTTCGTTTTCATACAAATCATAACTCCTCATGGAATTAGTATGTACTATTTAGATCCTAGAAAAGAGAGGCTGAGCAGTGGGTATAGCCGGGCCGTGGGAGACGGTGATGAGGTCCTGGTACCTATACTCATGTAGGTGAAATGTTTTTAGGGCACAGTTCGTTGAATTTAAAGCCCATTTCTTGTTTGTCCTTCGTGTAGGGAAGAATAATAAGGATAGGATAGTATTTCCCCTAAGGACTTATAGATTTAATTACTTTTCTTAAATTGCAAGACACCGTTACCGTCTCAAAAATATGCAAAGTTATCTCCTAAAAATTAGTTAAGGACTGACAGCAGTATTAATTTAGCCACCCCCTAAATAATTAAGGATTGCAATTAAACAGTGCAATAACAATTTCCGGTGCGGGATGTCCCAGGTTCGACTCCCCGAAGTCTCAGCTCCATAATCGCCGAACTTTTAAATTGCTTCAACTGATGACTGAATTTTTCCTTGTTTTAATTTTAAAACTCGTTAATTCTAATTGTGAAAGTCCGTCTATTACTTTCAAGCTGTTAAAAAATAATCTTTTATTTTCGCTTCGTTATAATATTGTAATGTTTTCGGGTTTGACTTGTCTGCATTGCTGTGATTCGGAATTAGTTTTAATGTTATTTTAACAGTTTTTTGTGGCATACGATAAGAACTTTAAGTTCTTAATAAGTACTTTAATCATTTAATTACCTGCTAAGAATAAACAAAACAAGCGTAAACGATTAATGAACTAAATATCCGAAGCAGCGAAGTAGGCGCTTGAGTAGCAAACAACATCACCTTTTCCTCAAAGCTTTTACATTACAATCACTCAACTCACGAAAGCAGAAATGCAAACGTCTTAAATTTTCCATTCCTGAGGTAAAGCTCAATAATTCACGACGCGCCGCACTCGGTAGTTGAACCCTCGACTGAGACATGTCTAACTCATTTAAATGTCTTGCCGGTCACCGGAACATAGTGATGTGAAACATTCGATATTACCATTTCTGAGCTAGAAAATAAGTTCAGGAAAACTTCAAATATAATGTAAACATAAAAGATGAGGATATCGCAGCTCGCTGCACTACGTAAAATTATCTTTCAACTATCACCGCGACACCTGGATTTACAACTGAAACCTTTCAAAATTATAGAACATTTCAATCTCATTAAAGGTTTAACACAGAACTTATACCTACAATTTAAATATAACCTTACTACGAAAATTGTATCTTAGAATCCAACCGTACAAACCGTACAACGTTTTAAAAACACTGAGAGAGTTCTATCCCCATCACTACTGTGTCTGAATCTCCCAGCAGACGTCCAGAGGACAGGGGTGGGCCGAGCAAATAAAATCAAAAACCACAGTCACCCTGAGACGTCTCGACCCCAGTGTCCTTAAGACATTCAGAGGGACGGCTTTGATTTTATTTGTATTCGTTTTCTTAATGCGGGCTCTTAAGAAAGGATTCTATTTAATTTTGTAAGTATTTTATAATGATATTTGTCTATTGCTACATAAATATTAGCAGACTGCACTTCCATTTTCATTTCTCAATTGAGCCCTAAATTTGGTATCTATTATGCACTTTACTAAAGATCTATTGAGTATTCATATTTATATAAAATGGCCTACGGTTGAATAGGGGTACCGACCCCACCATTTTCGATCGCAAATTGCTAAACAAAAAACTCAATTAAACTTTCACTAAAACCCGACCAAAAAAAGCATCAAACAATCCTCAGCCACGAGCAAAGAGCACCTATAAAATATCATCCATTCGTTTGAAACTGACATCCTCGCTCAGGGCGCATTGGTGCATTAAATCAGTATAATTATGAAAACCATCGCAATATGGCGGCGTGCACGACTCCGTGAAATCATACCCCCTACCCCGCGGTACTCAACCTCTCACCCCCGCACAATTAGCGGTTAATGTGCTGGAAACACTTTCCACGAACGAAAGCAGTCTTTCATTTTCTTTGGTGACGCGTTTTCGTTGATTGGCGGTACGAGAATCAAGTAAGACAGACTTGAAGCTGCTACGAGTACCAAAGATTGCTGAACCCGGTATTTAAATTGCCCAGAAGTGAGAAATAATTGATTTTGTCTCCTCTAATATTGGCCATGCATTACCAAACAGTCCTCCAGACCGAATTTCTTCTGCGGCAGCTAATCTCGGCCATGAGATATTCGGCTCTCGGAGACGAGCCATCTACGCGGGAGATATTGATTGTTGTTATTATTTATTATTGCGCTCAAACGTGTGCGCAGACTTAGGTGCAGTCACTCTTCTCTCACCATCATAGTCCCATGGTACATTACTACATTATCAAACTACATGTTTTGTCACGTAGCTATGGGCTCCGGTACCATACCACTAGACATAGGAATTAAGTAGGTTCTTTCACTGTGGTTCGATAGTGTGATGGAAAATCCTGTACCATTAATTTCACTGTACCGGATAGCGATGTAACTCACTCCGTCTCAAGTAAACTTTCGTTTATTTCGTGGCGCTACAATGATTTTACGACAACACGCAAGTGAAGCCGCGAGACGAGGCTTGTCTCACTGATATTATCTCATTACTTGTTTTAGTTTGCTTAAAGTTAGTGGCACGTTCCTCCAATACGTCTTTGCTAATTTCAGTAGAGGCCCTGCGAGGCCTTGGCTTTTACAAGAAGAACCACAAAATCTAATACAACCTAAAGTAAAAAAGAAACTTTTCTAATCATTTAAATAGGTACCTACTTAATACGAGTGGTATGAATGATCCATCTGTGCTGTGTTACAATAATAATATGCTTCGCATGATTTTAAACTCAGCCATTATCGTGCTTTCGGTTCTATAATATGTTACATACACGTGTTCAGGAAAGTTTGGCAAACTCATAACTTACCCAGTTAGAAGGCACTCCCTCTGTTTGCTTCAGCCGCTTCAGGTGAAATGAAACAACACACCTTTTTATAAGTGAAGTAGCTCGAGTTTGGGATAAGTGTTCTAGCAGATAATTCCTTAAAAATTGTATCCCATTTTATAGTAATCTAGTAGCGCCTATGTAGCCATTAGTAGGTATCAGAAATACTTATACTAAAGTTCTTTGGCATACTGAAATCACTACAAATCTCATCTCAAACAACTAGCTACAACTTCAGCTGGGAAATTAGTTTTACACCGGCCCATATTCAACATAAACAAGCCCAAAACTCCGAAAAATTGATCAAAGACCAGTAAATACACTTGCGACATAGATACTAGCACCAGATCCATTACAAGATTTGCCTACAATACCTCACTAACAAATCCATTACTAGATGTGCCTGTAACACCTCACTAACAAATCAACACCCAATAAACTCATTAACCCTTCCATAACACACAGTTCAGCAATAAAGCTACCTACATAAAGCACCTCTACAAGTTTAGTCTAGACACCAACCTGCCATTATAAATCTCGCCTCTCAACCGCTATCTCGCTGTGCGCCTCATACATTACGCGCTACAAAGACACACGCCACGTGTGGTTGCTAAATAGCCCATTAAGTGACGACGTACAATGCGGAGTTCTCGCAGCTGGAGATGTGAGAACTGGATTAGGGTTGGCGTAATTGCTTGAGGATATGGTATTGTTAGGTTTAGGATGTCGGCTAGCATATTAGATCTATCGGTTTTCCGATTGGTGACAAGAAGGCTTTTAGAACCCGAGTATTTTTTTCCTAGCTTTTCGATCATGTTTTTTTTAGGTAACTACAGCACATAGGATTAATAGTTTAGTTACGCGATAACGATATTTTACATAAAATAAACCTTTTAGGTATTATCCAGCAAAAAGAAGTGCCGCGTGTCGACAAACTTCGCTAAACCTTTTCCTCAATAAAATTTATTCAACCTACAAAACATCTCTAAACTTCTCCAATAATTTTTCCGGCACACCTGCATCGTTTGCAGTTACACTCATAAACACAATCTTTCCCTGCTTCTCAACTTTTCACAAGATAAATTACACAACTTCAAGCGCCCTCTGTTATGATACCAGTGATTTATCGGCGCAAGTAATGAGCATGTGTCGTCAACAGATGGCGCTACTGAGTTGTTTATTAGAAT